>SJYX01013082.1:91501-118981 GCA_006410675.1 Oreotragus oreotragus | reverse complement strand
GAGAGCTGCTGGGCGGGGTGGGGGTTGGGGGGGGGTGAGGAGGCGCGGAGCCCAAGGAGGGGGACGCCGAGCGGGCTTGCCTGCCTGGCCCCGGGCGGCCCAGCCAACGTGACGGTCAGCCTCGCCGAGCGCTCGCATCCGCTCACACTCAGGCTCACTAGCACACTCGCTCCCAAGCCCGCGCCACCGCGCGATCCTGGGGTGCCCGGCATCGTCCGCTGCACCGGCCCCCCCGCCCCCCACGCGGGTACTTACTGTTGCCATCTGCCTAGGGGCCAACTTTCTCCGAGCCAGCAGCGGCCGCCGCCCCCTCCAGCCGCCTCTGGCCCCGGCACCCGCCGGCCTGGGTTCGCGCGGGCCGGCCCTCCCCTCCCCCCTGGGCTGTCCTCGCCGTCTTCACCACATTCCCCCCTGGTCAGTGGCGCACGCCCGAGGACGAGCCAGAGGCAGCGGGGCGCAGGGATGTGCATGCATCGCCCGCCTTCTTCTTGCAGCGCACACTGTACATGGTAGAGAGGGGGCGAGCGAAGGTGGCACCGGCCCCTCGGCTGCTCCCGCGGCTGCTGCGGCTCCCGCGCCGTCCTCCGCCCCCCCTCCGCCGCGGCGACCACCGCACTGGGATCCCGCCTCCCGTGTCCCCGCGCCGAGCCCGCCGCCGCCGCCGCGGCTCCTGATCAGTGGGTGGAAGGCTCCCGCATCCTCTTGGCCATTTCGTCGCTCCGGGTGTTTGCAGGGGCTTTTCCTCTATTCCTTCTCTGGATGAGGCGCACGATCTCCATTATTTGGGATTCTCTATCTACGACATCCTTGAGGGGCCGGGAGGGCAGGAACAGCGTTGTTCAAAGCCTGTGGCGTGTCCCGGCCGCCCAGCGGCTCTTAAAAAAAACAACCAAAAACCCCAAACCAAAAAACTCAGAAAAAAGTCGCGTCTTCCCTCCCGGGCGGCGAGGAGGTGGCCACGCGGTAAGCTTCGCGGGGGTCTCTGAGGCAGCTGCTCCGGCGTGGGCGCAGGGCCCCGTCCGGTGCACTTGTTTATTGTCGCGCGGCTGGTGCGAGCCAAGCTGCAGCAGACATGATGGGCCCCGGGCGAAGCAGGCGCTCCACGGCCGATAGATGGCAGCCGAGGGCGACGGCGTCCCCGGGCTCCGGCGGCGCACCCGGAGTCTCCCCACTACCCGCCCTCCGCCGCCCGCCCCCCACCGCCCCGACTGCCACCTTCGTGGGAGACAGAGGAGTCTTGGACCATGTGCGTAACACGAGCGTGGGACTGAGGCAACCCTCCGATTGAAAAAGGGAGGAGTGGAAATAACCCGGACAGTTTCAGGCNCCGCCCTCCGCCGCCCGCCCCCCACCGCCCCGACTGCCACCTTCGTGGGAGACAGAGGAGTCTTGGACCATGTGCGTAACACGAGCGTGGGACTGAGGCAACCCTCCGATTGAAAAAGGGAGGAGTGGAAATAACCCGGACAGTTTCAGGCTGCTTGGTGGTCAGGAACAGATGATTCCAACTCTGGGCTGATGGTCTGCCTTCCACCTCGCGTTTATTAGACTCACACAGCCCGTGCTGCTGTCTCTGGTCCTGTAAAGGACCCTGGAAGAGGGAGTGGTCCACTCTACCTGCAAACAAGGACGATTTTTTTATTTTTTTGTTTTAAGTATTACGTTTGATAAGTATGCCTAGGCGATACAAGGGATGTGAACGACTTTCAGAGAGATTGTGAATATTATTTGATGTATACTAAAAAGCTGGAAATCCCTAAATAAATGCAGTAAGGATAGAAAGCAAGTTTCTTGAAGAGTCATCTGCTAAACTCTACTAGCGTCTTCTCTACAGTAAGTATTCCTGGCTCTTTTCATGAAACCAAACAGCTCCCTCCCCAAAAGGGAGTCTTTACCTTCATAAGGCACATTTCCACAGTTTCTAATATTAGAGCTGTAGTCCATCCCAGGCATAAAAGAAAAGTTGATCGTTCTAAGTGGCTTCAGTGTAGGCTGTTACACATGTCTTTTTCTTTTGATAACCGGGTAGTTTTATCACTTAAATATATTTTACCTACTTAATTTTGGAATTAATTATGTAGTATCTTTTATAATTGTCTTAAACATAACTGATATCGTGTCCTTTTTGGTAATATTTGGGGTAAAATTGTGGTTATAATACCCTGATTACATATACAATTAATATTAATTCTGAAAAATATGTATATACACATTGCCACTATCATAACTTTCTACATCCTCTCTGTTGAATTAGAAAGAGTTTTCTAGAGGTGGTGAGTATGATAGTCTTCTGAGGTTTTGCAATATTTCTTGAAATTTCTTCTGAGTCTATTTTGCAATTTCTTTTTCTTTTTTTTGACTAAAGCCATTCAAACTTGGTTTGGAAAGATTTTGTTAGTTTTGCTTAAATTTGGAGAAGGAAATGGCAGGTATCAGGGAGGGAAAAAAGAAGAAATCTATAGTAAAGATAATTGAAAGTAAAGTATTATAATAACAGAACTTCCTAGTAAATGTAAAACTATTTGGCCTAGGAATGATAGTCACTTGCTACAGGTACATTATATAAACAGGCAACTTAAACTTCACCCAAAACAGGCTTGTTGCTGTGTTGTTTATTTAGTCATTATCTGTCATTATCTTCTAACATGATATAAACATTGTAGAAATTGTTTTAAAGTATAAAAGTGCTTTTATATTTGCAAAGTGAAAGTATTTAAGTGTCATAATTTTCAAATTACATGTTAATTACAGTTAGAAACTTTTGGAATATAAATGTTAAGTTCTATCACAGAGACATATTTTTCAATGTTGATAATCTCTATAGAAGTTCTCAATGGGTATGAAGTGGCTTATGTAATTATTAGACTTCTCAAAGTAACTGAAGCATAGTTATTTTAGTTCATTCTTCTATTCCTTTCCTAAATCTTCACAATTGCATTTAATATCAAAGTTTAGTTTAATTTTTGGTTTTGTGTTATTTTTACTTTATTATCCTAGTTAAAATACAGCCTGTTAAGCAGCATTAACATGTTTGCAATTGACTTAGGTTATAATTTTGTCAGAAACACTGACACTAAAAGTATTCTAGTTTACCCCTTGTGGTTGGATAAGTTAATGACAACTTTCTGTCATTAACTCAGTAATGAAGATGGCCTGAGACGCCACCATGAGTTTACCACTAGGTGTCTCTGTAAGCTTCCCTGCGGGAAAGTGAATTTTGAGAAAATACTGTGCCATGAAGAGACAAGAACAGAAGAATGGAGAAAGAAAACATCATAAAAACAAGAAAAGTCCTCGTTTTTTAGTGTGTAGACTTGTATTTGCTTTGAGTGTTGACTACTGCCTAGAAAAGATATTATTGAATCATGTAGCTGATCTAATTTGAGCAAGATTTTTATCTAGAGGAACACACATGTTTTAGTCTGTATTCAACAATATATAGTCATGTGATATGTATACATGCTACAACTCAGCACTCAAATGTATGCATATGATTACATAAACACACTTAGGAACTAGAAAATTAAATGACTGATCAAATACATCTCTCCAGATTTTAGGTCATTGATACTAAATTGGACATTTTTTGATTGAGATGGAATGTGAAAAGCTGAGAATCTTTGTCCAGCTGTTTATAAATATATTTATGCATATTATAATTAACTCATGATCTCATGTCATTATGAATACATTTCCTATGTGATAACAGATTTGTCAATAATTAGTGCAAATTATGGACCTAATTTAATACCTGCATATTAAAATTTAAGTTCAAACTACAATTAGCATATTTGTCACTTAAAATTGACTATATAATTTTGTGAATTCATATTTATTATTACCTGAAATTATTGTTTTAGTGCCTTATGAACCCTGGAAAAGTTTTTATATTGAAAGCATTTCTTAAGATATCTCATCAAATTACTTTTATGTATCATTTTGTGGTTTATTTGGAATAATAAAGAGCTTAGTCAAGAATTATAGTCCATCATGCAGGAGTCTAACAGAGATTATAAAAAAGGAAATTCTTTGGTGATAATTATGAGATTTTGCAACTATAAATCAAAATCAGTGAAATCAAAACCAGTAGACCTTGTATTTTCTGTTGTTGTTAGCCTGACTAGTGAATTAGGATTTTAGAAATCTAATGCTAGATTCCAGACTCCTCCCAAATTAACTTGGATAAATTACTTTTGTGATAATAATAGCTAAGACTATATACTACCCTATTTAATAAGTGAAAAAGTTTCAGATTTAAATTATGTTTTTAATGTCTTTGAAATTAAAATTACATATCCCACGTACCCCTGAAAGGAGAAACGTTTTTCTTGGAGGTGAAAACATGAGTCATCATTTATAACTGTTTCTTTGTGCAGTTGCTAAACTAAATAATGATATAGCATATTGTTTTGATCAATTTCCTACATTTCAAATTATAATAATTAAATATATCATGTAGTGATATTTATCAAATCCGAAATAGCTGGCTAAACTGACTTAATTTTCCAAGATTATTTATTCACTTACAGACTTAATTAGTTATTTGCAGTCTTAGAAATATGCTCTCAGAGGCATCAAAGAAAAGGCGTATAAAGTAGACTGTTTTCTTCATGTCTCATATAGTTCCTTGTTCAGCTCAGTTCAGTTGCTCGGTCGTGTCCGACTCTGCGGCCCCATGAACCGCAGCATGCCAGGCCTCCCTGTCCATCACCAACCCCCGGAGTCCACCCAAACTCATGTCCATCTAGTTGGTGATGCCATCCAACCATCTCATCCTCTGTCGTCCCCTTCTCCTCCTGCCCTCAATCTTTCCCAACATCAAGGTCTTTTAAAATGAGTCATATTTTTTTGTTGTTGTTGCCAGTTTTAGGTATTAAAACATCCTCTTTGGAGGACCACTTGAAAATAACTACCCAAAGTTAAAATGGATATCTGTTTTGAACAATCATACTTTCAGAAAGTAGCCTAAAAGGTGTTACCAAAGTAAAGTATAGGACATGATATATAAGAAGATATTCATTGTAACAGATTCATACATTTGTAAATGGTTTAGAACAGCCTACATGTCTGACTAAATGAGAAGTGGCACATATCAACCTATAATTTGGGAGACCTTTCTTCCTGCAATAACAGTGTATATAGGAATCCAGATCTGTCATTATTAACAGTGTATGTAGCATCATCTATGAACCCTATTGAAACAGAGAGAGAAACAGAGAGAAAGATAGTAAGAAAGGGAGAAAAGAGAAATTTTCAGGAAAGATACACAAATTCTGCAGAAGTGATTGCCTCTTGGAGAACTGGGAAATCTTGAGTAGAATGGAGATTTGTTTTTCATCACACAGACACAGACACACACACACACACACACACACACACATGAGTGAGTGAGTGCTCAGTGGTATCTGATTCTCTTGCAACCCTACAGACTGTAGTCTGCCATACTCCTCTGTCCATGGGATTTCCAAGGCAAGAATACTGGAGTGGGTTGCCATTTTCTTCTCCAAGGGAACTACCCAANTTTCCTATGTGATAACAGATTTGTCAATAATTAGTGCAAATTATGGACCTAATTTAATACCTGCATATTAAAATTTAAGTTCAAACTACAATTAGCATATTTGTCACTTAAAATTGACTATATAATTTTGTGAATTCATATTTATTATTACCTGAAATTATTGTTTTAGTGCCTTATGAACCCTGGAAAAGTTTTTATATTGAAAGCATTTCTTAAGATATCTCATCAAATTACTTTTATGTATCATTTTGTGGTTTATTTGGAATAATAAAGAGCTTAGTCAAGAATTATAGTCCATCATGCAGGAGTCTAACAGAGATTATAAAAAAGGAAATTCTTTGGTGATAATTATGAGATTTTGCAACTATAAATCAAAATCAGTGAAATCAAAACCAGTAGACCTTGTATTTTCTGTTGTTGTTAGCCTGACTAGTGAATTAGGATTTTAGAAATCTAATGCTAGATTCCAGACTCCTCCCAAATTAACTTGGATAAATTACTTTTGTGATAATAATAGCTAAGACTATATACTACCCTATTTAATAAGTGAAAAAGTTTCAGATTTAAATTATGTTTTTAATGTCTTTGAAATTAAAATTACATATCCCACGTACCCCTGAAAGGAGAAACGTTTTTCTTGGAGGTGAAAACATGAGTCATCATTTATAACTGTTTCTTTGTGCAGTTGCTAAACTAAATAATGATATAGCATATTGTTTTGATCAATTTCCTACATTTCAAATTATAATAATTAAATATATCATGTAGTGATATTTATCAAATCCGAAATAGCTGGCTAAACTGACTTAATTTTCCAAGATTATTTATTCACTTACAGACTTAATTAGTTATTTGCAGTCTTAGAAATATGCTCTCAGAGGCATCAAAGAAAAGGCGTATAAAGTAGACTGTTTTCTTCATGTCTCATATAGTTCCTTGTTCAGCTCAGTTCAGTTGCTCGGTCGTGTCCGACTCTGCGGCCCCATGAACCGCAGCATGCCAGGCCTCCCTGTCCATCACCAACCCCCGGAGTCCACCCAAACTCATGTCCATCTAGTTGGTGATGCCATCCAACCATCTCATCCTCTGTCGTCCCCTTCTCCTCCTGCCCTCAATCTTTCCCAACATCAAGGTCTTTTAAAATGAGTCATATTTTTTTGTTGTTGTTGCCAGTTTTAGGTATTAAAACATCCTCTTTGGAGGACCACTTGAAAATAACTACCCAAAGTTAAAATGGATATCTGTTTTGAACAATCATACTTTCAGAAAGTAGCCTAAAAGGTGTTACCAAAGTAAAGTATAGGACATGATATATAAGAAGATATTCATTGTAACAGATTCATACATTTGTAAATGGTTTAGAACAGCCTACATGTCTGACTAAATGAGAAGTGGCACATATCAACCTATAATTTGGGAGACCTTTCTTCCTGCAATAACAGTGTATATAGGAATCCAGATCTGTCATTATTAACAGTGTATGTAGCATCATCTATGAACCCTATTGAAACAGAGAGAGAAACAGAGAGAAAGATAGTAAGAAAGGGAGAAAAGAGAAATTTTCAGGAAAGATACACAAATTCTGCAGAAGTGATTGCCTCTTGGAGAACTGGGAAATCTTGAGTAGAATGGAGATTTGTTTTTCATCACACAGACACACACACACACACACGAGTGAGTGAATGCTCAGTGGTATCTGATTCTCTTGCAACCCTACAGACTGTAGTCTGCCATACTCCTCTGTCCATGGGATTTCCAAGGCAAGAATACTGGAGTGGGTTGCCATTTTCTTCTCCAAGGGAACTACCCAATACAGGGGTTGAACTTGTGTCTCCTGCATTGGCAAGAGGGTCCTTTACCATTGAGTTACCATGGAAGCCACCTGGAAGAATGTGTATATATATATATATATATATTTAAAGGCACATTATATATAAACATTTCAATTTACTTGCACATTCCCTATAAAAACACTATATACTTGAGAACTAAGGATGATATTTGGATGAATGATAGGAAAGGTGATGAAGAAGATGATTTTACTAAATTACAATCTGTCTTAGAGTTCTCAAAACTATTTTTTTTATGATGCACTGTTACCTATGGAGGTACTGACTATCTTTCTAAGAATATGAATATAAACTAGTTAGTTAAAATGATTTCTCTCCATAGCCCTTAATGTGCCACCCAATTCTAGCTGCCAATATTAATTAATAGAAGCTAGGTTCCCTTTATCTTCACTATACAGAGCCATACTGTGTACTGGCAATATTAGCTTTATTTGATATGATGAGTGAAAGGAACGATCAAAATGATTCTCTAGAGAGAATAAGTGATTATACTTGAAATGGTCAGCAGCAAATCTTCACTGCTATCTGCAGGAAGATGAGTGAGTGTGTAATTGTGACCAATTCTAAATATACAAACTAATATCAGGCCCTGTTAGAACAAAGTCTGCTGCCATCTGGCTTAGACTAGCTTGCATTGAAATATGCACATTCCTGTGGACAAGAGGCAGTTTCATTATAGAGCCAGATAAGCCTTTAACTGTATCTTCCTCCTGGAGCTATGATTTGTCTCTTGGAATTCATCAGTTCTTGGTTCTCAAATATTTCTAGTCATTTCTAGGAAACAAGTCCAAACAAGCATTTTGTTATGCCTATATTTTCTGTATCCTTTCTAGTTTTGCAGAGAAAAACAATCATTCTAAAACACAATGTCCTCACAATGTTTAAAAAACGACTGCTGCTTGCCTAAGAATGTCTACATTGACCATAGTTTATTCAACTTTTATCAGCTGGAATCCTTCATTCAACAGGAGACTCCCATAATCATTTTATCCCTTCAAAATAAATTTACTTACCCCTCAACTCCAGTCCTTTGCTTTCTGCTGCCCTTTTAAGCAACTGGCATTTCACTTTTATCTATTGTTCTAGAAAATTCACTGTAAATAACTTTCTTCATCAAAACAGTCTTCCCTGCCTCCTGCAACGTTAAAGATTTAATTATCTAAACATTACCTTACATTGTCTAGCACAGTGTTCTAGTCACTGCATAATGTTTTCTTTCAATCTGGACTAGACTATCATGTTTTTATTGAGAACAGAATTTTATTGTGTTTATTACCCCGTTAGCAGTCAGAAAAATGAGCTCCCAATAATTATTTGTATACACGTGCATGTGTGCTGAGTCTCCCAGTCGGGTCAGACTCTGCGACCCTATGGACTACAGCCCACCAGGTCCCTGTAGCCATGGGATTCTTCAGGCAAGAATACTGGATTGGGTTGCCATTTCCTCTTCCAGACCCAGGGACTGAACCTGGGTCTCCTGAGTCTCCTGCATTGGCAGGCAGTTTCTTTACCACTGAGCCACCTGGGAAGCCCCTTTGTATATACAAGAAATAGTTATCCACTTACGAGTTTATTCATTCAACAAACTTTTTTAGTACCCATATTGTGTTAAGCCCTATTATGTTTGATATAAAACAATGAGCTGATTCATATCAGGATGGTTGGGTGATTTCAGAGATACTTTGACTGTCTGATAAACCACCTACGTTCTCTAGTCAAAATAAATGGCATAAAATATAAAAATACTGTTGCATAAATTGTGCACTTGAATAATATTTCTTGTAGCTTACATTTGTCAAGCCTCTTACAAGGGTTCTCCAGTAGAACTTTCTGTGAAGGGACTAATCTATACCTGTTTTGTCTAACGTGATAGCCATTGACTGCAAATGATTACTGATTAATTGAAATGCAGCTAGTGTTACAGGAAATAAAGTTTTGATTTTTTAAATTTTTAACTAATTTAAATAACCACATGTGATGAGTGGCTACCATATTGGTGGTGCAGTTTGAGAGTACAAATCCCTGAAAGACTGACATAGTGTTTCTTGTGGAATATCTGGGATACCTTGGAAATTCAATCAGTATGAACAGCTGCACTCATAACTAATGATGGGATTATGACACTCTCAATAAACAAGGACAATTATGATTCATATTTGGCAAGAGGCCTGATTTCCATTCTGTTGAGGGTCTCAATTCAATCCTACTGAATTGCATTGAGTTGAGGATTTCTACCATTCTTTTAAAGGTTCCAAGGCATTTTAGAGGCGTTTAAAAATTCCTTTTTACATCCTCATTACACCCCCATCAAGAAGGAAAGGTAGATTATATCAATAGAATTTTATTAGAAGATAAGTGCCTTTTTATGCATGATGAAGTACCCTCTAAAGTGTTTTTCTCCAGATCACACAATAGAATGTTAGTAGAACTGGAAAAGAAAGTCCTAAAGGGGTAATTTGCTTTAGGAGTTTTCTAGAATAGGCTCTTTGTGTAGAGAAGCCTGTCAGTCAGTTGAAAAAAAAAAAAAGTGCACTTGAACTCTCTCGCATTCCATCTATTTGAATGCCAAAGCTCTATTTTGAAGCTGAGTGGTGTTTTGCACAATTAAAGTAAACAGAGTTTGGACAGCAAATTGTAATTAATGAATTTATTGAATGCAAAAAGGGTTTCCCTGGTGGCTCAGCCATAAAGAATCAACCTGCATTGTAGGAGACACAGGAAACTGTTCGATCCCTGCGTCTGAAAGATCCTCTGGGAGAAGGAAATAGCTCCAGTATTCTTGCCTGGGAAATCCCATGAACAGAGGAGCCTGGCAGGCTACAGCCCACAGGATCACAAAAGAGTCAAACACGCTTGTGTGACTAAACCACTAGCACCATTGAATGCAAATATGGCCTCTAATATCCATGATTCATGGGGTCGCAAAGAGTCGGACTCGACTGAGCGACTGAACTGAACTGAACTGAATATCCATGAAGATCTGAGTAAATCTCAGTTCTTATGAAATCAGATTTATATATTTGAAACAAAAATGTAATACCTTTGTAATCAGTTCCAATTATAATAAATTATTATAAATTTTGAGATTGTTTTGTTTTTAATCAATCTAAAATGCTGATAATAAAATTAACCTATACTTCCACTATGGGACAAATCAATGTAGCTTCATAAAGGGGCATTAATGGCTTCAGAGCTCAAGTCCCAAGTAGGTAGGAAGCCACGTGGTCCAGAGCAGTAGACTGGCTCTCAGAGATCTCAGCCCCATTCTTGACTCTGGCTTCGCATCTATTGTGCAAGTGCATTTATGAAGACACCTCCTGGGTAGGTCATATATTTTATATATAAGGAATTTACTGTGCTTTCTCTTCAGTGGACCTTAAGACTACCACACTGGTTCATCAAAGGATAAGTATTAAAATGTAATCTCCTTGGAAGAAAAATAACATAATCATTACTCTTAGTAGATTTAAGATTTTTCACATTATCCTAAAACATAAAGTAAACTTCATGTAAATAAATATTGGCAATCCAGTGCTCATTTGTGAATGGTATACCTTCTGTGAAAGATCAGAGGCAGTTCAGTGTTTTTTGAATCTAACATGATGCATTTTTTATCCCGTGATCAAAGACATTCCATCAATCTCATGAAGCTTTTATAGTGACACTAGATTCATAGTTATTGTTATATGACATATCTTAATGTTTGCTGTAATTTTAATTGATTGTTACATATCCCAATGAACAAAAAACTAATTTGGATTTGAATCACCAGTATAAGATGCAGAGTTCTTTGTACAATCAATCTACATCCTTAATTGCTATATTATATGAGTAGTGACTACTATGCAGGTTGACTTTGATCAATGACTACACTGCCACTTACTCATATGAAGATAGTCATGAATTTATTTCTAGGTACTTTTAAATTTAAAAGTATTTCATTATAGTATTGATAGGGTAGCCCATTTATAGTATACTTTTTCCTAAAGTAAAGAAGTTTCTAATGATAGTGTTCCCTTATTTTTGAGTTTTTCTACCAATTGTTGTTTTATATTTAGTAAAACTGTAGTTAGAGCAAGCTTTGTATGCCTCCTAAAAAAAAAAATCAGTAATTAAATACTAAAATGATTCCTAGTATATGGAGAGAGAGAGAGTGTGTATATGTGTGTGTGTGGTCAGTCATGTCAGGCTATAGCCTGACAGGCTCCTTTGTCCATGGGGTTTTCCAGGCAAGAATACTGGAGTGGTTGGCCATTCACTTCTCCAGGGGATCTTCCCGACCCAGGGATCGAACCTGAATCTCCCGCACTCTGGATTCTTTACTGCCACCAGGGAATCCCATATAGAGAAAAGGAGCCTGGATTTATTTCTCAGAAAAAAAAATAAGAATCTATTTGACTATGTTTTTCAATTTGTTATGTGGTTTATCAATCACAGCTAACACAAGCATCAACAGGCAATTTTTACATCATTTATATAGGTATATATAGGTATATATACAACATACCTATACTCATTCACTATTTGGTAGCTATTTCACATAGATTTGTCTGATTCTTCCATGTGATTATTACAGAAACTTCATGAAGTATTGTCTTTCTTTACAGATAAGAAAACTGAGTTTCAAGGTAGTTGGTGATCCTGCGTAATTCATACAGACAGTACATACCAGATCCACACTGTGATAGAATTACAAGGATTCTCAGTATTCATTGTTTCAACTTCACTGTGTCAATTCAAATGCATTCTTTTGAACTTTTACCTCAGTTTAAAGGAAAAGTGAGAACAGCTTATCAATACTTAGGGATTAGGTTCAGTAAAGACACCTGCTAAGTGATTCATCATTTCTATAATATCGAATGGATTCTAAATCAAAATAGAAATATATTCCAAATTATTAATATATAATACTACTCTTTAAGATATCATCATAATAAAATATATCTTAAACTGGTCATGAAATACATTTATAAATAAGCCATCCTTATATTAGTCTACCTTAAGAATATCAAGGTGAAGGTGAAGTCGCTCAGTCGTGTCCGACTCTTTGCAATCCCGTGGACTGTAGCCTACCAGGCTTCTCCATCCATGGGATTCTCCAGGCAAGAATACTGGAATGGGTTACCATTTCCTTCTCCAGGGGATCTTCCCGACCCAGGAATCGAACCCGGGTCTACTCGCATTGGAGGCAGACGCTTTAACCTCTGAGCCACCAGGGAAGCCCTAAGAATATCAAAGACATTATTAACTGCCAGAAGATATTGTACAGTAACCCACAATTAGTTTTGAATATTTATATTATGTGCTGTGCTGTGCTCAGTTACTCAGTCATATCTGACCCTTGCAACTGCATGGACTGTAGCTCCCCAGGTTCTGCTGTCCGTGGAATTCTCCAGGCAAGAATACTGTTGTGGGACCATTTCCGGTTCCAGGGTTCTTCCCAACTCAGGAAGCAAACCTACATCTCCTACATTGGCAGGTGGATTCTTTAACACTGAGGCACCTTTGTAGTATTAAATATATTTTTTTTTTGTAAAGAAGCCTCTAATAATAATTTTCCCTTATTTTTGAGTTTTTGACTAATGAGTATTTTACATTTAGTAAAGCAGGAACTGGAGCAAGCATTATAAAATCAATCATTATGAAACCACCTAAAAATCATTAATAACATACTAAAATGATACCTTTGAGGAGTATTCATATGAATAGTTTCATGCATAAGTTCAGAGAGATAATGCCATAGCCTTTTGTGATATCAATTTGTTACAAAAATAATTGAAACTTGGCATGACATATTTTCTAAATTTTTTCAAAATAATACATACATGGAGTGGTTGGCCATTCACTTCTCCAGGGGATCTTCCCGACCCAGGGATCGAACCTGAATCTCCCGCACTCTGGATTCTTTACTGCCACCAGGGAATCCCATATAGAGAAAAGGAGCCTGGATTTATTTCTCAGAAAAAAAAATAAGAATCTATTTGACTATGTTTTTCAATTTGTTATGTGGTTTATCAATCACAGCTAACACAAGCATCAACAGGCAATTTTTACATCATTTATATAGGTATATATAGGTATATATACAACATACCTATACTCATTCACTATTTGGTAGCTATTTCACATAGATTTGTCTGATTCTTCCATGTGATTATTACAGAAACTTCATGAAGTATTGTCTTTCTTTACAGATAAGAAAACTGAGTTTCAAGGTAGTTGGTGATGCTGCGTAATTCATACAGACAGTACATACCAGATCCACACTGTGATAGAATTACAAGGATTCTCAGTATTCATTGTTTCAACTTCACTGTGTCAATTCAAATGCATTCTTTTGAACTTTTACCTCAGTTTAAAGGAAAAGTGAGAACAGCTTATCAATACTTAGGGATTAGGTTCAGTAAAGACACCTGCTAAGTGATTCATCATTTCTATAATATCGAATGGATTCTAAATCAAAATAGAAATATATTCCAAATTATTAATATATAATACTACTCTTTAAGATATCATCATAATAAAATATATCTTAAACTGGTCATGAAATACATTTATAAATAAGCCATCCTTATATTAGTCTACCTTAAGAATATCAAGGTGAAGGTGAAGTCGCTCAGTCGTGTCCGACTCTTTGCAATCCCGTGGACTGTAGCCTACCAGGCTTCTCCATCCATGGGATTCTCCAGGCAAGAATACTGGAATGGGTTACCATTTCCTTCTCCAGGGGATCTTCCCGACCCAGGAATCGAACCCGGGTCTACTCGCATTGGAGGCAGACGCTTTAACCTCTGAGCCACCAGGGAAGCCCTAAGAATATCAAAGACATTATTAACTGCCAGAAGATATTGTACAGTAACCCACAATTAGTTTTGAATATTTATATTATGTGCTGTGCTGTGCTCAGTTACTCAGTCATATCTGACCCTTGCAACTGCATGGACTGTAGCTCCCCAGGTTCTGCTGTCCGTGGAATTCTCCAGGCAAGAATACTGTTGTGGGACCATTTCCGGTTCCAGGGTTCTTCCCAACTCAGGAAGCAAACCTACATCTCCTACATTGGCAGGTGGATTCTTTAACACTGAGGCACCTTTGTAGTATTAAATATATTTTTTTTTTGTAAAGAAGCCTCTAATAATAATTTTCCCTTATTTTTGAGTTTTTGACTAATGAATATTTTACATTTAGTAAAGCAGGAACTGGAGCAAGCATTATAAAATCAATCATTATGAAACCACCTAAAAATCATTAATAACATACTAAAATGATACCTTTGAGGAGTATTCATATGAATAGTTTCATGCATAAGTTCAGAGAGATAATGCCATAGCCTTTTGTGATATCAATTTGTTACAAAAATAATTGAAACTTGGCATGACATATTTTCTAAATTTTTTCAAAATAATACATACAGTGAGATACCTGTGATTTAACTAATTTTGTTAGTAATTGAAAAATCATTTTAGTTAATGAAAATATTAATCACAAATAGCTAACATTTACTTACAAAGAGCTACAAATAAACATTTTATCATTTTTGAACTCCTGACTTTAACCATATCAACCCTCTTTGTCAAACAGTCTTATTTCATTTTGAATACAACATGCAAAACTTCATAAAACTCAAAATATTTGGGTACTTGTGTATGTTAGTCTTTCCTCAATGTCAATAAAATTATAGTGGTATGGTTTGCCATAATTATGAATCCCCAAATATGGAACATTCATAAATATTAGAATCATCATTGGCTATCACACTTCATCTATTTATTACCATGCTAAAATATGTAAGTGTGTAAAAACAGTAAGAGTATCTGTCCACTTTAGCGGTTCATGGCGTTTCTGACCACCTTCTCCTAATATGCGCTAAGAGAGCAGGCAACAGTGCTTGAGAATGCATCTTGGAGTTCTTCCAGGAACTGAGTCAAAGAGCAATGTCTGCATTCACAAAGAAGCATTCACAGCTGTCAGAAGTTAAATGTCCATGAGACTCACGATACAGCTGCAGTCCTTCCAGTACACTGACAGTATCTGTGGAAACTAGAATTTGATAACTAATTTTCTTCCATGGGAAAAAAATAATCACAGCAGAATGATGACTCTTTGCCTGACCAGTAATAAATAATTATGCATTCACAACACATGAAGCATCCTTGTCCTACATTACTTAGCCTGCTCTGGTTTTGCAGCTAATTTTCACTACCACAGAAAGCACACTTACTGCGATAAACTGTCAATGAACTTCTTGTAGGCAAACACCTGCAGATACCTGCTAGCAGTGAGTGCATGGGATTTAGGATGGTAAAAATTGTAGCATGAATTGTAGCAGAATCTGCAAAGCAATATTAGGTAGAAATGAGTGTGTGAGAGCAGGCATGAGTGAAGAAAGGCACATATAAACAGGTATTTTGGGTTTCCATTTATACTTGATCAAGTGCATAAAATGCATTTTTGGGGTCAAATGTTTAATATAGTTGAGTTGAACAATATAAAAGTGAGCTATATTTGCAAATAAGGTTTTCAGTCTGAAATAATCTATCTCAATTCATTATCAGGTGTTTTGGGGGCAAATGATTATTTATTAGGTGCTCAGTCATGTCTGACTCTTTGCCACCCCATGGACTATAGTCCACCAGGCTCCTCTGTCCATGGAATTTCCCAGGCAAGAATACTGGAGTGGGCGCCATTTCTTTCTCCAAGGATAAATGATTACTCTGCTGGAAATAGTCAGCCTTATATTCCCTATATCCATATGGAGATAAATCACTGAGACTTTGAATTTTTAAAAAATATACTTTTTGAAAATATCTTAAAATTTTAAGTGAGATTATAAATCTCTGTTCTGTAATAGTTTAGGTGAGGTCCAAATGGAAGTAAATGGATTAGCTTACCTTCAGGTAACTATACAGCTGTATGGTTGAATAGAAAAAACCCATTTGAAAATGTTTCTGTTTTTAATTGTTGAGTCACTTAGTTGATCAATAGTTTCTAAATATTATAATATTATAAATATCTGGTTTCTAAAACCAAATGCATTATTAAAGATTTTCTATCCCATCTAAAATTAAAAACAATTATAAGCCTTTAAAAATATTGGTTTTTGGAGTTGTGGGTATGAGAAATACTGAAGAAAACTGGAAAACTAGTCACAGTTAATCTTTAAATTGTCAAGGCACTTAGAGAATGTGGAGTACTACAACCTAATTTAAAAGACTCAGACAATGTAAATGTTTTCACCAACTTTTGAGCAATTTTCTCCTGATTTTCTAACCTCTTAGTCAGTGTGCTTAAGACTAAAACAAAGATGTATAGCTGAGTTAACTTAATAACTTATCCTGAAAAATACAAAATAAAAATAAGACACTAACAGCCACAGATTCCAAGCTACTTTGGCAGCATGCCATGTCATTTGAATAAGACCTTCATATGGATTATAAAAAAGTCAGCTTGGTTTATTGAAAAACTTCATTATACAAGTGATCAATAGGTAACATGTAAATTGTTGTTTTGCCATGTGTTCATTGACAGAAAAAAGAAAATCAAGCCAATAGTTTATGGAAATAAATAAAATTGGCCTGTGATTAAAATGTCTTACAATTATGGTCATGGACACTAGTTTATGCATGTTGGATCATGCTTAATATACTGTCATTCTTGTTAAGGGTTTCATATCTGTAGGTATCTGTTATCAGCTAATGCACTGTAAATACATTATATTTTGGATTCTTATTTTTCTGTCTGTGTATTTGATAACTTTTTTTTGCACGTTTTTTAACTTTATTTTTTTATTGAACTTCGTTTAGGTGTTAGAAAACTTCGTTTTCTGTCAAACCTCAACATTTTTAATAGAATTAAAATACAGAATGTTTCTCCACATGGCTTTTGGGATATGTACTCTATATAGGAGATTGAGCAAATATCTGAAGCATATAGATTTTTCCTCAAAACATTGTTAGGAAAAAACAGGCTTAAACTAAGTCACTTTTATTGTATTTTTAATCCAATACTGATTTATTAAAACATATGCATTTAATGTCTTCAAACACAAAACATTTTTGATTACATTATTGCTTTCTACTGTGTGTGATGGACTTTTTCAAAAATAGTGAAGAGATTAAAAACAGATATTTGGGTAAACATTTCCTAGGATTCCAGTCCCATCTCTACGTTTTAGTGATTTCTTGAAATACTGGTTAATTTATTTAAATCAGTGCTTCTGTTTCATCATCTATAGGATGTGTATAATGATAAAACCTGCATTAATTGTGAGGATTATATGAGGTAACTCATTAACACCTTAGCATACTTCCCAGTGCATTTTAAGCACTATGTAAGTGTTAACCGTTAGAATTGACCTGCAACGCAGGAGATGCAGGTTCCATCACTGGGTTGGGAAGAAACCCTGGAGGAGGAAATGGCAACCCACTCCAGTATTCTTGCCTGGGAAATCCCATGGACAGAGGAGCCTCGTGGGCTACAGTCCATGGGGCCACAAAAGAGTTGGACACAACTTAACTAAACAACAACAATTATTTTTGTTTTACAGTTTCCCAGGTGGTGCTAGTGGTAAAGAACCCACTTGCCAATGCCCAAGATGTAAGACAGAGATGCAGGTTTGATCTCTGGGTTGGGAAGATTCCCTGGAAGAGGGCATGACAACCCACTCCAGTCTTCTTGCCTGAGAAGTCCCATGGACAGAGGAGCCTGGCCAGCAACAGTGCACAGGGTCAAAAAGAATCAGACATGACTGAAGTGACAACACAGATTGTTCTATTAGTCAAATCAACATAATTTGAATCTACACTGTAGAGCATAGAATTTGAGGAGGCTACATAGTATTGCAGCAGAGATTTTTTTTTCCCCCAGAACAGACATTTTTCAAAAGTTGCCTTCATTATCAGCTGACCCTGATTAGTTATGGATTTATAGTACAAGGGCCTGCCCTAGATGAAGTGGTTGCTGGCTTGCAAATTTCACCAGCTATTTTGGCGACTGGAATAAGAAAATAGGAGTGCTTGCCAGACAGCACTTCCTAGTAATGAATTTTATAAAATTCCTGCATGTACATTGTTCCAAAAGATCTGGAGGACAAAATAGAGGAGAAACCACAGTTTTGTATCTTAGATGTACAACATCATAAATAATGAAATACTGTAATGAAATTGTATGGGAAACTGTCAGGTGTGAATGTGAAATATTTTGATATGCTAAAGGCAAAAAGCAATTCTTACAACTATCTTTAGGATGAATACATAATTTGGATATATTTAAAATAAGTCTGGAGTTAATAGTTAATATTTAGATATTAAAGTGAAGGTTAATTTTTATAGACATACAGTCAAATTATGAGATAGTAAACTCTGGTATAAATTATTTAGTTTATCATGCAGCTAGAACATTATATATGCACACCACTGATTTAAATTATTGCTCTGCTATATCTTCTATTAGTTTTTGTCATATGTATGTAGTTAGAAATGTTATTGTTTCATTGCTACTTAAAAAATACATGTACATATATACACACAAATATATACTCCAAATATATATACACATATATATTTGCTTTTACATTGTGAATAATTTCTGCCATCCATGGACTTATACTGTTTTAAGCATCCTTTCATGCTAAGTTTGAATTCCATTATTAAAATTTTTTTCTAAATGCTCCTATTAAAGAAATATTTTGTTAAAGTGCAATTTAGTTCAAAGCCCAAGATTATGACCTTAAAAGTCATATAGAAGAAAAAAGGCTATTACTACTTGAAAAAAATATTTTGAGCATGGATATTTTGAGTCCATGAAGATTAATTTTAGTGCATTTGACTTACAGATACTGCTTTTCACATGACAGAAAGTGGTATATTAACTTTGGTATTGTATTTGTGGAGATGGATGATCCTAGTTTATACACATGAGCACACATGAAAATACACACATACATACACACATGCATATGAACAAAGAGGAAGTGAAAATAATAAATGTACACATTATGTATTTTCAAGTATCAGAGCATAATAAAATGCACTCACCATGAATGTCATCCTGAAAACCGATTTTTTTGATTATCAATTTCAGAAGACATTTACCATAGATATGCAAATGAATCCTTTATGTGTTCTCACTAATCTATAATTTCCCTGATGATAGGTAGCAACTAGCTTGTACTACTATTTATATCTCCCAGGAACAAGACTACTTGTTGACTAATGTTCGCATGAAGAATATAATCTACTACATATGCCCATTATTTCACATGACATTTATTATTATATCCAAATGTTGGTTAATAGACATTTTTTTTTTGCTGGAAGAAAACCCAGTGATTCAGATTTTACTGCATTTGGAAGTTTAGATGCTTATAAAATATTTTATTAAACATGTCACTTTGAAGATATACACCAAGGCTGTGTATTCAGATAGCATGCTAAGACATAGTCCCTAAGCTTGCTTTTTTCTAATGCTTGTTATTTTCTAAAATCTGAATGGATGGATTTGTGTAATTGTCTGCTGTTGAAAATTTTACTCCTTACACCCCCAGTCATATTCTAGCAAAATGCAGAATAACCCAGGGTTCAGACCTTGGGCATATTGATAAGGAGGCGCCTGGGCCCACAGTAGCTGGACTCTTCAATCATCCAGAGAGTTCCTGCTGGAGAAACCTTTCAGAAATACAATATATAGCCATGTGAATTCTGGTTGTTTAAGGAGGCAGGTTGTAGCTGACCATCAAAGCTGTTCTGTGCTAGCTTAAAAGACTGGAAACCTTTTGGCAGTTGTTAGAGCAATTATTTCTAGAAAACTTCCTTGTCTGCTAAGAGCAATAGGTGATTCTAAAGTGTTCTGCCCTCCGGGGTTCCTGAGCTGCCAGTGTGAAGTGTTAGAAAGTCTGATAAATGTTTTCACGAAACGAAACACTCTGAAATGGATTTTGGTTTGTTGACTTGTTTGTTTGTTTTAAAACTCTTCTCATTGTGTGATACAAAATAAGAGCTGGATATCTGCCAACGCTTGCAGACTGTATAAAGAAATTTACTCTTTAAATGGAAGCATAGTCAGTAGGCTGATGTATCATTAATATTTTAAAGCAATCTATTGCACTCATATTAGCAACAGAGAATGAAATTTAACAGCAAAAAAAATGGTTATACAAGAAGTAAATTTAGGTAAGTTCACTGGTTAAATGAAAGAAATGCTCAAAATTAGTTGCTTTAGGGATGATGGATCTTTAATCATTCTAACCTAATTTTCCTAAGTACTGGATGCATCCTGCCTAATTTAGAAGATATTGTACTGTGGAAATTTTTACTTTTTGTCTCATCTGACTTTAATATGAACCTTTTCCTTAAAACCTCATGTGCCTGCATGCTCAGTCGCTAAGGCCTGTCTGACTCTTTGCTACCCCGTGGATTGTAGCCCACCAAGCTCCTCTGTCCATGGGATTTCCCAAGCAAAGATACTGGCGTGGACTGACATTGCTTTCTCCAAGGGATCGTCCTGAGCCAGGAATCAAACCCACATCTCCTGCATTGGTAGGCAGGTTCTTTACCACTGAACCACCAGGGAAGCCCTAAAAACCTCACAGTTAACCCTTAACCATTTCTTATATTTGCTTTTTAGGGTAAATTATACAAAAACGTTTTTTAGCATCTTATGACACTTGTAGATCTCTTACTTCCCAAATATAAATACTTCACTATTGCATGTATAATTACTTAACTTCTTCATTAAAAATATTAAATGGTTAGAGTACTTCCTTGTCTTTTAAATTGTTAAGTGAATAGTATAAGTAGGTTTTATTTATAATTGTTCATGAGGACAAATCTACCCAATGAATGGTTCATGTGCTATTTTTTGTAATTCCTGTCTTATTCCACATTTTTTCTGTAATTACCTAAGCTTTATGGAAGTTTAAAATTTTAATATCTTTGCATTTGATTACTACTTGCATCTGAGTCAGGTATCTTTAGATATCCATATTAGGTGATTTGATTAGATGGATACCATTAACATGTGTTTTATTTGTGAAATAAAAAAAAGCTTAATTCTCAGTTTAAATGATGAGCTTTCAGTCTAGTATGTTCTTTATCAGTAGCATCCGTAACTTTTCTTGTGTGTGTTTATATGTTCAAAAATTAAATTATAATTTAGTTATTTAATTAAATAATATAGTTAAATATTTAAACATCATTTTCCATTTCCTTAAGAAGTGTAATATCCTTTGTCAGTTTTCAGAAACAAATAACTCACAAAAGATCAAACTTTTAGAGAGTTCACAGTCTACTGGAGAAACACAAAAACAAATATTTAAAATGTAGTGAATTATATGAGAGTTCAACTAATATGAAACACAAGTATTCAGAATACTGTGGATTAAAAGTAAATTTTGATTAGACTTCTCCTTATAGTTTAAAAAGTCTTCCAATAATTTATTAACCAATAGAAGAACAGACTAGTGTATGTTTGGCTTTATTCTGCTATAAGTTTAGTACAGAATAAATTTCAGGGTTGTTATTTTCTGGAAAGCAACGCCTTTGCTTTGAACAAGTTTGGAAGCATCTAGAATATGATACAGAGGTGCTGACCAGGGGATGTGTCAATTGTTGATTATAGATATACGCATAAATCATTCTGGAAGGAGAAGTTTAGCTTGCATTTTAAATTAATTTGTAACTTATTTCATAAGGAAGCATGAACTTTGTTAATGTTGTTGTTCAGCCGCTCAGCCGTGTCCGACTCTGCAGCACGCCAGGCTTCCCTGTCCTTCACCATCCCCTGGAGCTTGCTAAAATTTATGTTCATTGAGTCCGTGATGCCATTTAACCATCTTGCCCTCAGTCGTCCCCTTCTCCTCCTGCCTTCAATCTTTCGCAGTATCAGGGTCTTTTCTAATAATTTGGCTCTTCCCATCAGGAGGCCAAAGTGTTGGAGCTTCAGCTTCAGCATCAGTCCTTCCAATTAATATTCAGGACTGATTTCTTTTAGGATTGACTGGTTTGATCTTGCGGTCTAAGGGAATCTCAAGAGTCTTCTCCAACACCACAGTTCAAAAGCATCAATTCTTCAGCACTCAGCCTTCTTTATGGTCCAACTCTCATATCCATTAGAGAAGGAATTGGCAACCCACTCCAGTATTCTTGCTTGGAGAATTCCATGGATGGAAGAGCCTGGCAGGCTTCAGTCCATGGGGCCGCATTAAGTCAGACACGACTGAGGGACTAAATGGCTCATATCCATATGTGACTATTGGAAAAACCATAGCTTTGACTAGGTGGACTTTTGTTGACAAAGTGATATCTTTCCTTTTTAATACGATGTCTAGGTTTGTCACAGCTTTTCTTCCAAGGAGCAAATATTTTTTTGTTTCATTGCTGCAGTCACCATCTACAGTGATTGTGGAGCCCAAGAAAATAAAGTCTGTTATTGTTTCCACTGTTTCCCCATCTATTTGCTATGAAGTGATGGGACCAGATGCCATGATCTTAGTTTTTTGGACATTGAGTTTTAAGCCAGTTTTTTCACTCTCCTCTTTCACCTTCATCAAGAGGCTCTTTAGTCCTTCTTTGCTTTCTGTCATCTACATATCTGAGGTTATTGATGTTTTTTCCTGGAAATCTTGATTCCAGTTTATGCTTTGTCCAGTCCAGCATTTCATATGATGTACTTTGCATATAAGTTAAATAAGCAGAGTGCCAATATACAGCCTTGACATACTGCTTTCCCAATTTTGAACCAGTCTGTTGTTCCATGTCTGTTTCTAACTGTTGCTTCTTGACCTACATACAGGTTTTGCAGAAGGCAGGTAAGGTGGTCTGTTATTCCCATCTCTTTAAGAATTTTCCACAGTTTGTTGAGGGCACACTAAGGTCTTCTTCATAAGAAATTCAGGTGAAAATAGCAGGGAAGTTCATCAGGTGTTAATAGTTACCGTGGATAAGTAGCTGAAAAGTAAATCAATGTAAATAGAAAGGAACAAGAGGTGTGGGGAGAGGCGAAATGGTGGTGGGGATTAAGAAGTAAAAATTACAAGTTATGGAATAAACAAGTCACAGAGATGTGATTTACAGCACAAGGAATATAGTCAATATTTTAGAGTAACTTTGATTTGTGTGTACTCTGTAAAAATATCAAACCACCATGTCGAATACCTGAAAGTGAAATAATATTGTAAGTCAACTATGCCTCACTTTTATAACTGTAAGAGATATATAGAAAAGAATTTATAGAAATTCACAATGAAAGAGCAGATGTCTCTTCTCTTCCTCTGTCCCACCATCCCTTCCTCCTCCCTCTCCCTCTTCTGTCTCCATCTTCATCTCCATCTCTATATTTTTCTCTGTATTTCACCAAATCCACAATATATTGATCTTGGCTCTTGCTTCCTCTTAGTAAGAGACATCAGTGAAAGAGTTACATAAATTTCTAACAATTGTTAGGCTTCCCTGGTGGCTCAGATGGTAAAGAATCCACCTACAATGCAGGAGACATAAGAGACATGGGTTCGATCCCTGAGTGGGGGAGGATCCCCTGGAGAAGGGAGTGGCAACCCATCCCAGTATTCTTGTCTAGAGAATTCCATGGACAGAGGAGCCTGGCGGGCTATTGTCTGTGAGGTCCCCAAGAATGACATGACTGAGCAATAACACTAACAATTGGCATCTGGCTGATGATGATTATAAGGCATCATTGGCTGTAAAATGCACCATTTTTTTCCATGAAGTAAAACTGGGGGAAAAACAATTGTCTTAGAATTGATGAAAAGCTTAAATGACATAATAGGAATTACTATCCAAACTCTGAGTAAATGCTGTCATGTCCGTTTACATATTTTCTGCTTTGTCTTTATCTAGTTAACTCTTTTGCTCAAATATCTTTAAAAGAATCAGTGTTCCTAAGAAAACTTTCCCTAACCCTTTCATAAAATTTACATCTGTCTTTCTTTTGCGTTAGAGAAAATGTGCATATCTCTGTGATTGCACTTATCACACCATGAAAGTGAAAGTGAAAGTAAAGTGGCTTAGTTGTGTCCGACTCTTTGCAACCCCATGGACTGTAACCCACTATGATGGTCCTCTGTCCATGGGATTTTCCAGGCAAGAGTATTGGAGTGGGTTGCCATTTCCTTCTCCATCACATCATGACATGGTGATTTATTTGTCTTAGGGACTTATTCTAAAATAAATTCTTTGAACTTTAAAATATAATGAAAATTATGTTTCTAAAATCAAGTATCATATATAAGCAGCTTATGATAAAGGATCAATAAATGTTTATTGGATGAAAATTCAAGAAAGCAGTTGACAAGCTATGAATGTTAAACATTTTTATTGCCATTTCAAAAAGGCGAAAACTGGAGATTCAAGGAGGCTGAATGATTTGCCCACCCAATCATGGTGCCAGGACTCAAACGTTTAAGTCCCAAAGCTCTCTCCATTGTTCAAGCTCAATGTAGTAGTTTCTGTTTGCTAGTTAGGTGACATCAAGTGATCACACACCAGATATTGGCTTAGGAAGAAATCATGATGGAGAAGAAATCATTTTGAGAATTAATGTTTTGGCAAATTAAGTTGTGTGTGAATGTTGAACAATTATGTCCACAATAGCCATGACAATGAACCTGGGTGTTGTTCAGTACTAAATGGATTTTCAGAGGTTACACTTTGTGGATTCTGTCATGTGAGGTTTATTTTAGAATACATTTTGGGCCAAAAAATCAGGCACTGACATAAATGCATAGGTAGATTTTGAACTTTTTTTATGTAACAAACATTAATAATCTTGGAACAACTCTAAATATCTTTTATGACTTGGTATATCTTCTAAACTTTAGCTTGGGATTTATTTAAAGTGTTTTTAGAGTAAAAACTTATGTAAAATTGTACAGATTTATAAGCAACAGTCCTCTCTGTTTCTCTCTGTGTTTTTAGTTAAAATTTTTAGCTCATATTTTATGTCAATAACATGAAAATCTTATGATTAATATTGTATTCTTGAGCAAGCAGCAAAATCTCTTTGAAAACACTTAAGGTTTTCCAACTGCATAAAAAAGACATGTAAATTACTAGAGAAAAAAGTGAATGACTTTGCTTTCATATAAGTTTCATATAAATTATAAACATCTTCTGTCATAATCACAGGTGCAATTCATGGGAATGTTGCAACATGAGGCTGGCTTGTCTTTTAAAAATTAATATACCTGGGTCAATAATTTATCTGACAGCTTGAATATAATCAATTCTTACCAATATTATTATAAGAAATAATGTTAACATAAAATCATAGAATAGCATTTTTCATACATATTTCATTCATCTATATTAAGAAAAATATAGATTATTACAATTTATAATTTTGGAGTTTCTGTATCTAATATACTATTTTGAAAAAATTGAAATAGCAATCTTTCTTCAAAATTTGAAAATACATTATTGTCACAGAAAATGTATCATTACCAAAAGAAGTAATTGGTATCAGTGGCATATTTTTAATCAGTATCGTTGTATATTGACACATTTTTTTCAGTTTGTTTCTAAGAAATACCAAATGAAATGTGTAAATAAAACAATAAATTTTTATCAGAAAAAATATTTTAGGTGGATTTTTTTTATAAAGTGAAGCTTCACTAATTGTTGGTATTGTTGCTTCAGTGTGAAGTCATGTCTGACTTTTGCAACCCCATGGACTGCAGCATGCCAGGTTCCCTTGTTCTCCATATCTTCCAGAGTTTGCTTAAATCCATGTCCGTTGAGTTAGTGATGCTAACTATCTCATCCTCTACCGCTCCCTTCTCCTTTTGCTTTCAATTTTCCCCAGCATTAGGGTCTTTTCTAATGAATCAGCTCTTTGCATCAGGTGGCCAAAGTACTGGAAATTCAGCTCCAGCACCAGTCCTTCCAATGAATAGTCAGGGTTGATTTCCTTTAGGATTGGCTGCTTTGACCTCCTTTCAGTCCAAGGTACTCTCGAGAATCTCTAGCACTACAATTTAAAAGCATCAATTCTTCAGCACTCAGCTTTCTTTATAGTCCAGCTTTCACA
This sequence comes from Oreotragus oreotragus, assembly GCA_006410675.1. Classification (NCBI taxonomy): domain Eukaryota; kingdom Metazoa; phylum Chordata; class Mammalia; order Artiodactyla; family Bovidae; genus Oreotragus; species Oreotragus oreotragus. The sequence continues at coordinate 92,569 of SJYX01013082.1, read as the reverse complement.
TCTGGACATGACTACTGGAAAAACCATAGCTTTGACTATATGAACCTTTGTTGACAAAGTGATGACTTTTCTTTTTAATAGAATGTCTATGTTTATCATAGATTTTCTTCCAAGGAGCAAGCATCTTTCAATTTCATGATTGCAGTCACTGTCCACAGTAATTTTGGAGCCCAAGAAAATAAAATCTGTCACAGCTTCCACTTTTTCCCCTTCTATTTGCCAAGAAGTGATGAGACCAGATGCCATGGTCTTAGTTTTTTGAATGTTGAATTTCAAGCCAGCTTTTTCACTGTCCTCTTTCACTTTTATCAAGAGGAGCCTCTTTAGTTCCTCTTCACATTCTATTAGAGTGGTATCATCTGTATATGTGAGGTTGTTGATATTTCTCCCAGCAATCTTGATTTCAGTTTGTGATTCATCCAGCAAGGTATTTCACATGATATACTTTGCACTTAAGTTAAATAAGCAAGGTGATAATATACAGCCTTGTTGTACTCCTTTTCCAATTTTGAACCAGTCTGTTGTTCCATGTCAAGTTTTAACTGTTGCTTCTTGACTTGCATACAGGTTTCTCAGGAGAAAGATAAAGTGGTAGTCCCATCTCTTTAAGAGCTTTCCACAGTTTTTTGTGATCCACCCAGATTCACGCTCATCGAGTCAGTGATGCCATCCAGCCATCTCATTCTCTGTCGTCTCCTTCTCCTCCTGCCCCCAATCCCTCCCAGCATCAAAGTCTTTTCCAATGAGTCAACTCTTTGCATGAGGTGGCCAAAGTACTGGAGTTTCAGCTTTAGCATCATTCCTTCCAAAGAAATCCCAGGGCAGATGCTTACTCCTTGGAAGAAAAGTTATGACCAACCTAGATAGCATTTTCAAAAGCAGAGACATTACTTTGCTGACTAAGGTCCATCTAGTCAAGGCTATGGTTTTTCCAGTAGTCATATATGGATGTGAGAGTTGGACTGTGAAGAAAGCTGAGCACCGAAGAATTGATGCTTTTGAACTGTGGTGTTGGAGAAGACTCTTGAGAGTCCCTTGGACTGCAAGAAGATCCAACCAGTCCATTCT
>SJYX01013082.1:65514-91303 GCA_006410675.1 Oreotragus oreotragus | reverse complement strand
TATGGATGTGAGAGTTGGACTGTGAAGAAAGCTGAGCACCGAAGAATTGATGCTTTTGAACTGTGGTGTTGGAGAAGACTCTTGAGAGTCCCTTGTACTGCAAGAAGATCCAACCGGTCCATCCTGAAGGAGATCAGCCCTGGGATTTCTTTGGAAGGAATGATGCTAAAGCTGAAACTCCAGTACTTTGGCCACCTCATGCGAAGAGTTGACTCATTGGAAAAGACTCTGATGCTGGGAGGGATTGGGGGCAGGAGGAGAAGGGGACGACAGAGGATGAGATGGCTGGATGGCATCACTGACTCGATGGACGTGAGTTTGAGTGAACTCTGGGAGTTGGTGATGGACAAGGAGGCCTGGCGTGCTGCAATTCATGGGGTCACAAAGCAACTGAACTGAACATTATTTTAACTGTGTTCTTACCTACAGCCTAAAAGGGATGGTATGTTGCATCAGTGGGAAGTGGCTGCTTGAGGGAGATGGGTTGTAAACCATTGTATGGAGCTATTTGGAGCATATGCATCAGTGCTCTGTATTAGTCACTAAATTTGCAAGGTGGAGGTTCTCTGCCACGAATGAAGAAATGTAGGGTGTGCTGTTTTCCAGTGCTTCTTTACTGGTTGACGAGTTCACACTCAACCTGTAGTCTTCAGTCATACATAATACAGAAGAAAAGGTGCAGGAAGAGCCAGAATCTCTGAAGACTATTAGGTCTGTTAGGTCCTGGGCTCAGGACCAGCCTGTCTGGTTCAAATTCTGGCTCTGTCACTTTAAGAAGATGAACAGGGATATATGCTGTTTTCCTAGTTTCCACATATATGCACTGATATCCGATATTTGTGTTTCTCTTTCTAACTGACTTCACTCTGTGTGACAGTCTCTTGGTCCATCCACGTCTCTTCAGATGGAGCAATTTTGTTTCTTTTTATGACTGAGTAATATTCCCTTGTATGTATGTAGTACCTCATCTTTTTTCTTTATCCATTCATCTATCGATGGACATTTAGGCTGCTTCCACGTCCTGGCTGTTGTAAATAGTGTTGAACCTATTTGCAAAAGAGAGACACAGACATAGAGAACAAATGTGTGGACACCAGGGGGAGGGAAAGGGGCTTGGGATGAATAGGGAGACTGCAATTGACACAGATACCCTGCTATGTATAAAATGGATATACTAATGAGAACTTGCTGCGGTGTAGCACAGGGAACTCTGTTCAGTGTTACCTGGAAGCCTGAATGGGAGGGGAGTTTGGGAGAGAATGGATACAGCTATATTTATGGCTGAGTCCCTTTGCTGTGCTCCTGAAACTGTCACATTAACTGGCTATACTCCAGTATAAGAGAAAAAGGTTCTTAAAAGAAAAGATACCTGCCTATAGAGTTTGTTACTTGTGTTTACTGCTTTGATTGTCAAGTGCTTGAGTATACCAGACACTTCTCAGTTTTTCATCCCTACTCCCCAGTTTTCTCTGTGAAATAGAAGTTTGTTGACCTGGCTAAAGTTTAGTATGAGTAGTGGATTCTATACTAGGAGCGGTAGTGATAGAGGAATATAATTATGCAGATACTTTTGTTTTACAAGGAAAAAAAGAGCAGTTTGCTGCTCTTTTTGAATCTCAGACATTTTTGATCTCCAACCGTCATTATATTGAGTTGACTAAAATGTTCATTCGGGTTTTTCCATAGCATCTTACGGAAAAAGTCAAATAAACTTTTTGGCCCACCCAATACATTTGGGCTTAGTGAAAAGTCTCTGTAGGACTTTGGTTTGTGTGGTTATAACCATCAGTGTTCAACATGTTGAAAATGGGAACCTTAAAAATTGTCAAGTACCTGTTTGTCAATTCATCTACAACAGACAGCAATGATGAACACAGTACCTTTTAACAAAATTAAGGTCTTGGTATATTGTGAAAACAACTGACTTCATGAATACCCTGAGGGAGAGCTGCTGACCTAAAGTATCAGTTTGTCTCAGAACATGAAATAATAAAGGATAAAACTTAGAAGGTGAATTTCATTTGTTTTGTTTAGAATGACTGAGCTTGTAAAAAAAAAAGAAAGAAAGAAAAAGAACCAATAAAATGTATTAAAAGCAAGAAAATTCCATTCAAAAAAAACAATCTTATCATTTACCAGTTTGTGTGACTTTAGATCATTCATTTATTTGGCCACTTACTGCCTCAGTTTTCTCCTCTGTAAAACCAAGAGAACAAAAACTTCATATGCCTTGGAATAATTGTGAAGTCCATGAGTCATCTGAGAAATAGTTAGGACGGAATCTGGCGCATGCTAAGTAGAGCATAAGTGTTGGCGGCAGTTGCTGCCTTTATTACCGTGGAGATGCTGCTTCCTGCGTTGCCCGGTTGTGGCAGAAGGAGCTTGGGATCCAGAGCTAAAGAAACTGGTGGGCACAGATGCTGAGAATGGGCACTCTCTGGGGCTCCTTTCCTGAGCCGTCACATGAGGGCATTAGACAGTCCCAAGAGTCTGCCTCGCTGCACACAAGTCTGGGATGCGATGGCAAAAGGTTTTATTCAGTACCTGATGGTCTGTGAGGCTGGGACAGCCAAGTGCACACGGAGCCGTAGTTTCAGAGGATGACTAACTTTGGGGAGAACCACCAGCTCCGACTTTGAGCTCCGACTACCACTCCAACTCTAGGATCTTACACAGACCGCTTCTGTTTCCGGCCTTTGTCTCCTCCCTGCCACATAAAAGTGGGATCATAATACCATTTTCCAGGGTCTGTGTCGGGAATGAATAGTTATGTTTGGTGAAGGTCCTGCAGAGTGTAGTGGCCTGGTGCTCAGGAAATGGCAACAGCTCTGAGTATCGTGATGAATGAAAAATTCCGGCCTCAGATCCTGTAAATCAAAATACCCCAACTCCTTAAATCATCCGCATCTCTGAAGACCAATAAATACTGTGGATTGCGTATTACTTGGAGAATGTGGGTGAACTAATTGCATCCAGGCAAGGGGGTGACTTGCTTGAGACTGAGTCAAAAGGAATTTCCTGGGTTTGTGACGAAAGGGAAGTCCATAGCCACGGTGGACTGGAAGTCCACAGTCAGAGTAGTCAGGAACTGACCCCAGATGCGAGGACCAAGAACAGTGATTACTGTAAAAGTGATGGTGGGATCGAGTGATGGACTGAGTTTAACTGGACATCCACACTGTGATCTTTGTTCAGTTTCCTTCCTGTAATGGCTGAAAAATTTAGAGGTCGGTGCTCCTTCCTCCCCCAGACAAGAACAGTTTCATTTCTTGCTTTAGTTCTGTCCAGCCTATCTTTTCTTGCCTCTATTTGCCAATTTATTCAATAAATACTTATTTCACCTCTACTATGTACCACGTCCTGAAGATGCAATAGTAAAACACACGTATACACATATAAACATGTACACACACACACACACACATATATACACGTGTGTTCTCCAGTCCCGCCCTTTGCACAGTTTATGTTCTAATTGAAGAAAATAGAAAATTTCTTTTAAAAAGTGTTTAGTAAAAGATAAAGTTTGTTCTTTTAGGACTGTTGTGTGTTTTTCTTTTTTTGTTGTTTGTTTTTGCCTCTGCTATTTGGGGAGTTGAGTGTTCCGTTTCTTCCTCCTTTACCCATCCTTTCTGGTCCTCTTCTCTAGGATATGCTAAACTCCCAGTCTTCAGTCTGTGGACTTGGGGCTTTTGGTGTGTATAGATCAGATCACCTTCTTTGTGTGTATAGAATCTTGGTTCGTCTCTCTCTCTCTTCTCCTCTCCTCTCCCTCTCCCCTCCTGGAAGATAGCAATCTAACTCCAACATCTATGATACAATGACTTGCCAAGTGCTCTATTTCTGGCTATGGTTACTAAGGAATTGTAAGAAGGCACTGGAAAATGGCACTTGGCCTCTGCTTAGCTTTTATTCAGATTGGCTGTTTTCCAAGCCCCAGAAGATCAATGATGCGTGTAGTGCGAAAGGGCAACTGCAGGGTCAGGGCATATTTATTGCTTGCTGGGGCATGTTATTGACCAATAAGAAGTTAAACAGTGCCTGGCTATAGCGGTTAAGATGTTGCCTCTGAGCCAGGAAGACAGGAGATCACCTCAGGCCACTTCTGTTTACACGGACAGGTGTGCAAATGGACTCGATGCCTGTAGTGCTAGGCTTTCCCGTGTCTACTAGAATTTCAGCTTGTTTGGTCCTGGAAGAAAGAACACGTTCGTGATGCTGAGCCTTTTTGGACCCAGTTGTCCTCAAGGTAGATAGGGACTGATCACTTTGAAACCTCTGTTGGTACACCCAGTTTCCCTGCATGTTTCCTGATGCCGAGCTACCTCTTCTGTCTGTCTGTCTCTCCCTATGTGTTCATCCGTCTATCTGACATCTATCTTTGTATCATCTATCTACATCTCTATTACTTCTGTAACACCTCTATCATCTATCTTTATATTTTACAAACCTATTTATAATTTGCTCTCTTTTGCAACTGTCTTTTGGCATTGAATGAGGGACAGACAGGGGATTCTGGTAACATTTGATAAATACAAACACACTTTACATGTGCTTAGATGCATAAGGAACTCCAGAGGTGCTTTATTCAGGAAAAAAAAAAAATCCAACTCTGTTTATACACACACACACACACACAGACACACACACACACACACTATATATATATTAAAGAAATATATACTGAAAATCTCCTTTTAGCTTTATGTTCTTTTCTGAAGCTCAGCACTGGGGTTTATGTTCTGGCTGTGAAAAAAAATTTTTTTTATGAACTTTTTAAAGAATATTTCTTCTCCTTTTTCTTCCTAGATGTCAAAAGTACTATTTGGGTGAAGTACTGACTGAGGAAGGAGAGGCTTGAGCAAAGAAAACAGCAGGAATCCAGATTAAAAGGCCCTAAAAAGTAAAAGCTAGTGTTTCCCTGTCTCCCCACCCTGCCATGAAATAGTTGTTTCACTTTGGTTCTTTGAATGGAAATGACACTGAGGATTAGGCTTGTGTGAGCCTCACAACATTTGAGATTCCTGTGTTTTTCTAACCACCTGCCTTATCATTTTAGCATGTTAAGGGTGTGTTTTGTGTGTAGGAGGGTTAATCAGTTAATGGCATTAGAAGTTCAAGAGTATCTAAAACTAAAGCACAGGTATATTTTGGATTCTGTTGTTTAATCACATTTGATGAATCTGGAAGAAAGGTAAGTAGTGTGTATCTGAATTAAGAAGGGTTGTTGGGGTGGGGGTGCCTGCCCGCTATTGTGCAGCTCTCATCTTTATGTGATTGACATGTAGGAGTTAAATTGTGGACCATCTCCTATCAATTGGAATTCGCTGGTGGCTCAGATGGTGAAGAATCCACATGTGATGCAGGAGACCTGGGTTGGATCCCTGGGTTGGGAAGATCCCCTGGAGAAGGGAAAGGCTACCCACTCCAGTATTCTGGCCTGGAGGATTCCATGGGCTGTATAGTCCGTGGGGGCGCAAAGAGTCAGACAGGACTGACTTTGACTTTCACTTTCCTAACAATTTATCCAGAACCATCCCTCTTATAACTGCGAATCAGATATTGACTTGTTTGGTGGTTGGGCCTGATTTGCTTACATTGTCATTGTTTCAGGTTGTGGGAACCGTTTTGTGCAGAATCTGGTTGTTTTCAGCGCTAGAGTTAGGGGTTCCATGGTGTGCCAGTAATTCTGGCAAACACTCAAATAGACCAGCCAGATTTTTAAATGATGGGACTGGTCGATTCCTGTTGGCTTTTCAGTCGCCTTTAAAATCTGTGTGGTGGCCTCTCCTTCTGGAATTTCTGAAAGGTTGAGGAGGAAGTGAATGGCTATTTCCCCTGGACCTGCTATGTCCTGGGCATTGTCTTATATGAGACAGACATACCCTTCCTTTGGAAGTTTTACAAGTGAAGAGAGAGGTTAGCAGATAAGGGCAGGGCCACCCAGTTAGGGAGGAGTGGAGCTAGGACCGGAACATTGTGCTTGACTTCTGTGCCTATAATCTTTCTGCCTCTGTTTCTTGAAAATGGGCTCATTTGGACTCCTTTGGCCTTTTGGTAAGAAGGGCCTGGAAACCTTTACCCGTGTTCAGCTGTCTTGTATCTGTGTGAAGGGCATGGAGCGCTTTCATATTTGTGCTTTTGTCTGCAGGATCAGCCTCATTCTCCCAACAGGAATAAACTCCCTCCCTAAAAATGCAGAATTTACAATATGCATGAATGGCAATGGATTCTTGCTCTCAAAGTACATGTTTGCAGAAGCACAAAAGTGCCAGTCACAAGAGGAGGCTACAGGGAAGGTCTGCAGAGGCAGGATGATGTCACTGATGAGGCAGGGTCCTACGAGCTCTTCAGAGAGCAGAGGCGAGCCCTGGTGAAACAGAGCTTTGTATTAAACCGCAGGCATTTAGGCCAACAAGGTGGAGATGGAGAGTGACAAACACCCATCTCGGCCAACAGTTGCTTATTAGCTTGTTATTTCTTTTCAAGAGCTATATGAGGAGGCCAAACTCAGAAATAATCAAGAGTGAGCTTTACCAAGCAGGTCATCTCAGGACAGCAGTGTGTGTGTCATTTGAACTACCTTCTGGAATAATTCCACCTTGACAGTGTGCAAAATGGCCTGGGAAAGGCTTGGAGAGGGAAACTGAGGCAGGAGGTGAGATTCTGTACAACTTGGGGAGGCTCACTGATGAGAGCCTATGTTTTGGGGATTTCCTTGCATGGAGGGAGGAGAACTCCTGTTAACTGAATTTAAAAAATTTTAAGTTTGGGTCTTGAGGATCGCTATGTGAGGAAGGCCTAAGCTTTACTGTGGAAAAGAGCTGAATGAGTATAGAACTGTGGTTAAGCGGTGCATCCTGCACATTTTGTTTTGTGACCTTGGATCCCACGTGATCACACAAGCCACTAAGGATGTCAGGGAAATAGCATCAGGCTGGAATGGCCGTATTCACAGATTGGCCAGTGTGTGGGTTTGGGTGAAATCCTGAGCTCCTGATCTTGTTACCTGTCAGAGTTCTCACCTGATCCTCAGGCTGTGTGCTCTGCTTCCCTTATCTCTGGGAAAAACAATCTGGACAGTTGATGAAACCAGTGACCTTCCAAGCAAGCAGTTTTTCTTTTTATAAACTTGGCACCTGAAGGAAATGGGTTTTGTAATTTTGTGGCTTCATCTGCATTGGGATATTAATGGAACAGAAATTGTGCTTATTAACTTATAAAAAATCTGAATAATCTAATGTGAGCTAATGCTTTCAGACAAAGGCCAGAATAGGCTGTTTACTGCTCTCTGACTCTACCAAATGATAGAAAACATGTGTATCAGTTCAGCCAGTTGATTTGCTTTAATTGTTCTTGATCGCTTTCCCAAAGCAATTTCTGTTTGAGATAATGGCATTAACCCTTTGCTTTTAGTCAGTTATAAGGGGTTGCCTGACTATGGCTCAGACCCTTAACAGGAAAAATTTATCAACCTTGACCTATATTAATGAATATGGCTTTATTGTATCTGTGCATTTATAGTAAATTGCAAACCCTTCTTGAACAAAAGTGGGGGTAACTTACATATCTTTTCAGTGTATCCTGTGTGTGTGTGTTAGTCGCTCAGTTGTGCCTGACTCTTTGCAACCCATGGACTGGTCTGTCCACAGGATTCTTAAGGCAAAAATACTGGAGTGAGTTGCCATTTCCTTCTCCAGGGGATCTTCCCAACCCAGGGATCAAACCTGGGTCTCCTGCATTGCAGGTAGACTCTTTACCATCTGAGCTTCCAGGGAAGCCCTCAATGTATCCTACTTGGTCATATTGGGAGGAAACTTAGCCCTTCCCATAGTGACTTGAAAGAAAAAAAAAAAAAAAAAGGGAATGGCCACCATACATACCAGGAAGGGCCAGTGCCTAAATCCAGGCTGTAACTTGGAGAGCCAATTGAAGGCATTTCATCTTCTCTCTCAGTGTGTGCAAGAGCAGGATAAGACCACATAGTGTTCCACAGTGCAGCTGGTGTTCTCCTGGTTTGCAGCCAGAAGAGGTACTGGTGGAAATTTTAGCTGCTTCTCGTATAAAATGTTAGCTGCTCTGCTCAGCACAAGCTGAGGGTCAGGGACAGGGACTGACTGTTCAGTTGTGTTACAATAAGTCATTTCAACAACGACTGTTGGCTCCTTACCTGTTGCTCTCTGCTTCCCCCTTTACAATTCTGCTTTAAGGAATGTAGGCGTAATGGAGTTTTGTGAAGGGTCTCAGAAGTTTTAATAAGAATGTTCTTCCAGTTACTATGACTGCATCACAAACGACTCCAAAATTTACTGGCGTAAACAGCCCTTTATTATGCTGACAGATTCTGTGGGTCAAGCATTAAGACAAGGCAGAGCAGAGATGACTGGTCTTTGTTTCTTGATGTATGGGGCCTCGGCTGAAGAGCTTAAATGCTAGGGGTGGAATCATCTGAAACAATGCTGTCTGAGAGAACTCCCAACTGTGATATGAAGATTCTATATCTGCACTGTCCACTAGCCACTCACCACTGTTGAGCACCCGAAATATGGTGAGTGCAATATGGAATTAAACTTTTTATTTAGTTAATTTGGATATAAATAGCTACTCGTGGCTGGCTTGTGGCTACCATATTGGACAATACCAATCTAAAGACTTGTTTTCATAGCCAATATGGTAGCCATGAGCCACTAGTTAAAATTTAGTTGGGCCTGTTTCCAGTAGAATACCTCTTTGTGACTTCTCCTTATGGTCTGCTCGTCCTCATCACGTGGCAGCTGGGTTCCAAGGGTGAGGTTCTTGAGAGGAGACAAGGAACTGACCTACCACTGGAGTAGACAGTGTTGCTTCCACCATATTATATTCATCGAGGCACTTCCGAAGCCCTATGCAGGTTCAAGAGGAGGGGCAATAGACTTCATTTATTGATGACAAGTGGTAAGGTTCTGGAAGAGTATTGGGACTGGAAACATTGCTGTAGTTATTACTCGAAAGTGTCATTCTGCCCCTTGTGCTCCAGGTACCCAGTCTGTTCACTTATTTATTCATGCAGCAGACATTGAGCACCTACTGTGTACCTGCATTACATTTTTTAGGGGGGATGGCAGTTGAAAATAGTGAAGCTTATAACAGAGTGGACAGGGTGAGTGGGGAAGGCACTCAGGTATTTCCAAGGCAACGTGAAATGTGCTGAGATAATATGTAGAAAGTAGAGATGATTTGTTGAGACACATAGGAGTCTGTTTGAAGAAGCCACATGGAAACTATATTTTAAAGTCATTCGAGAGGGACTTCCCTGACGGTCCAGTGGTTAAGACTCCATGCTTCCACTACAGGGGGATGTGAGTTCAATCCCTGGTTGGGGAAATAAAATCCCGTATGCCATGCGGTGTGAGCAAAAACAAAAAAAAAAAAGTTATGCCAGACTGACTAAGGAGTGTGCCAGAGAGGGACTAGTAATTTAGGCAAAAGGACAAGCTGATTGAGAATCAGCAAAAAGCAAGGCTTTTCCTAGGGATGTCTCAACACCGAGAGCTTGGTCAAGAAGGAAGACTGTATAGTTGCCCTGCCAACCACATCCTTCATTTCCCTTGTGTGTGTCCCCACCCACACTCTGCATGTTGAGAACCAGCCGCACACCCAGTGGGTCACCAAACCAGAAAAATGCATAGCCCACGGGGAAAGCATTGATGAATTACCAACAGGTTGCCTGTCAGCAGGAAACATGGATTGGATTAGAGAGTCCTCATACCATGCCAGCTTTTCTAAGGAAGGTCTGGCTCTGAAAGAGAGGAACAAAGATGCCTGAACACATGGTCAGCATTGAAAGCAAATATTGATTGGCCCCTGCTGGGGGAGCTGAGCTAGAGTGGGTTAGAGTCTGATGTTAGATATTGCTGGGCTGTGGAAAACTATTAATTGTGCTGATTGACCAAAATAAAAGCTCCACCTATTTTTAAGATCTCAAAAATGAGGGAGAGATATTTGAGCGGGTGGAAGGGCAAAAGGGGTGGTTAGAACCCAAGCCCCGGGCAAAGGCACTTTCTCTGAGTTGGCATCTGTTACTCTGGCCACAGGTCCTGGATATCCTGTTCTATCTTATGTTCTGCATGGTTCTCTGGACCTGCGTCTGTTCCTTAACATGGTGCAGAATTCACTTAATTGAGTATGAATGTCCAAACAGCTGATGTTCAGTGGTGTTCAGATTTGGGATTCAGACCGTCTGCTGGGTGTTATTAAACTGGTAGAAAAATGCTCTGGCCATATCAGATTGCATCTGACTGTCGACTGGGTTAGGAATATCTCCGTTCACTAGCAGATGTATGAAATACTGGAAAGTGAGCCTTTCCTTTAGCAAATTAGACTAGCCAGCTCCATGGATCTAGATTGACTAAAATAGCTTGTTGCTCCAGGGATAAGGCTAGCTGAGCTCTGTTCATTCTTTTAAAGTCTGATCTTGAGTTTTTTAATTGAAGATTTTCAAAACCTGCTCCTTTACTTTGAAACCTATCCTGTGTTTGTCTTCTAGAGTAGCATTCTCCAGTAGAACTTTCTGCAATGAAAATGGTCTAAATGTGCATGGTAACCATTAGCCACATGCGGATATGGAATGCTTGAAATGTGGTTAGTGCAACCGAGGAGTTCAGTTTTAAATTTTATTTAGTTTAAGTGTAAACAGCCATATGGGGCTAGGGGCCACCCCAATGGGCAACACTATCATGGGTGTCTGTTTTTAGAAATGGTATTTGCTGCCGTGATCATGATAGCTTTGCTAACTTTCTAGATTTTTAAAAATAATTTTATTTATTTATTTTTGGCTGTGCTGGGTCTTTGTTGTGGCTCTGGCCTTCTCTAGTTGTGGAGCATGGGGGCTGCGCTCTAGTTGCAGCGCCCAGGTTTCTCCTTGCAGTGGCTTCCCTTGTGGGAGAGCACAGACCCCAGGGCACGCAGGCTTCAGTGTTGCCGCACGCAGGCTCAGCAGATGTGGCTCCTGGACTCTAGAGCCCAGGCTCAGTGGTTGTGGTATACAGGCTTAGTTGCTCCAAGACATCTGGGATCTTCCCAGGTCATGGATTGAACCCATGTCTCCTGCACTGGCAGGTGGATTCTTTGCCACTGAGCCACGGGAAGCCTGACTTTCTAGTTTTTGAGCAATATCTTAAATCATGAGTCCAGTCTTTCCTCTAGCAGCAGTCTGTGGAAAGAAGCATCAGCTGAGATGGGTGGGTGGTCATTAGCAGATGGAAGGCTTGGGATGAGGATGGAAGTTTGAAAGGGTCACTGAGTCAGTCACGACACTCATTTTCCCTCTGGCTTCTCTAAGAGAGAACCAGGGTATTGGTAGTGGATTCAGTAGCCAAAGAAATGTGGGGAAAGCCAGGTTAATTGCAATCACACAGGTTCTTTCTCAGCCTTAAATATGCTAATGTGGATTGTGAGTTTCCAGATCAGGTTTCAGGGCCAGTATATTTGATCCCCTTTTCTCTTTCTGATGTTTTCTGTGAAATGCTTTGGGAAATACTGGTTTAAGCCATGACACTTTCTGCCAAGAGAACTGATAAGCTTAGTGTCTGTTACAGGCAGTGAGGGCTTCTCAGGGGCCACCAGTGGTAAAGAACCCCCCTGACAATGCAGGAGATGTAAGAGACGTGGGTTTGACCCCTGGGTGAGAAAGATCCCCTGGAGGAGGGCATAGCAACCCACTGCAGTATTCTCGCTTGGAGAATACCGTGGACAGAGGAGCCTGGTGGGCCATGGTCCATAGAGTTGCCAAGAGTCAGACATGACTGAAGTGACGTGACATGCACTCACAGGCAGTGAATCTATCCATCCCTCTTTTGGATTTCTGCATTTGTGCTGTGAGTCTGGTTGTTCATTCATTCCTTTGCTGTGTGTACGTTGTCCGTTAGCTCAAGTCTGGAAATATATGGGCTGGGCCGGCTAGATTGCACGCCCTACAGGCCAAAGGCTCAGGTGTCTGCTGCGGATAATTCCAACTTCTTGAGCCCTGGGTTGTAACAGCTAGCGCCACAGGCCTGAATGTCGCTTTTTCTTTTCTTTCCTAGAAAAGGGTGAAACTTTTTAACCCTCACATTACTAAGCCCTTGCTGCTGACTTTCTGAGTGGTCAGGATTAGTTCTTGTAGTTGGAGAAATGCTGGTGCTTCCTGTTTCAGTAATTATTCTCTTTGCTCTCTCCTTGTATAGACTTGCATATGAATGCATGCATACTTCTCTCTCCTATTTTTTTTAAATAACTTGATCAGCCAGTAGCAGATTCAGCAGATCAGCAGATCATAGCACCCTGTTCATTTAATCATGTGAGTTACTAAAGGAAGGAAAAAGCAGGAAGTATGAAAATGAAAGAGAAATATTTTCTCCCCTTCCTCTTTTGCCTCCCTCTCTCTTTAAAAAATTGTCTACCGAGTTATCTGCAGAAAACATCTGTCTCCCCAGGAATAAATGCAATTTCGTTTCTGATCTCAGCGGGTCCCCCTCTGGTTGGAGGGAAGAGTTTTTGCCACGCGACAGAAGTGAAATCAGCAAGATGTTGTCTGTTGGGAAGTTGAAACACTGAGCGTTATGAGATGGCAGTCCAGTGGGAAGAAGTAGTGTTTTTCTGCTTGACAGCAGCACCATGGTGGGATAAGAAAGAATTCTGGGAAGAGGCTCACAGATCACCAGGTCTACAGATGTGTGTCCCCTTGTCCTTCCAGGCTCACTGTCGTGGCAGTCCCATCACCTCGGAATGAGCACCATCTCTGCTTCCTCTGTGTTGGTGATTTTCTGGCTTGTACTGATGACCTTGTCAGGAGACAAAGGGTCTCCAGCATAGGTGACTGAAGAGTGTCATCTATAGCCCTGCAGGGAATAGGATGCTCCGAAGGCCTAAGGAGAAAATGCATGGTTAGTGCGTTTAGCCTGGAAGCCTCCTCTTTGTTAAAAAGATTCATGGGTGTCTGAAGATGACATCATCAAGGCCAGGGGAAGATTTGGGGTCAAGCCTTCGTAGTCTATATCCATCTACTGAAAACAATTTTTTTTTTTTTTTTTGAGTTAGCAGAAAAGGGGAGGTCTCACTGGGGCTGATTTGAACCAATATTTGCTCTCCCTAATTATGTAGCCAGAGCAGCTCTCCTGAGTGTTTAATGCACACCTTTGTATTGACAATAGAATAAGGAAGAGTTTATCGTGTGTTTGGGAGGCTTGTGAAGGTGGGGCAGTGATTCTTCTTTGCACTTCAATAAGACTTTCCTCCTGGGAGACCTCGGCAAGGTTTACCTTAGCCGCTGATCACGGAGCAAAGTGAGGAGACGAAACTCCAGAGAAGGGAGGAGCCACTCAGGGCAGCTACCAACATGTTTTATAGGTGAGACACTTGTCTTGGGCAAAAGTTTTGTGCCAGCCACCATCCTTTGTTTCTGAGTAGGAGTAACAAGCAAGTCAGAGCTTACAGCTCCTTCCTGTTAGTGGATCTGTGAGTATCATGTCGGGTGGGTGGTGGGCAGGCTGGGCTGTTGACCCTGATGGTGGTCTGCTGGCCCAGTCCCTCCTCTGTGATGGGCCAGACCATCTCTTTATTAGACTCCAGATTTAGTGAGTGTTACTAAGAGAATACTTGAAGAACTTGTCTGCATGTTGAAGACCCTGGGGTCTAGGGTGGCTGAGTTCGAAACCTTCCTTCATCCTGTGTTTGGACTTTGGGAAGATTGTTTTACTTCTTGTTGCCTTGGTTTTGCCATCTGTAAAGTAGGCATAATAAACACCATTCACACATGCTTGGACTGATGTTTAGAGAAAGTACAAGTCTAGCTCTAGAGCCAGGGTGGATGCTTGTGTTGGAGCAGTGGGTATTAATTCTGACCACACCTGTAGAGCCTTTCAACACCTGAGGGCCAGCTTTATTTTGCAGGTTGGATAACAATGGCTTCTAAAATCATTTCCTGAAATTTTTCTCCGTGCCATTCATTGCATCCAGAACAACTCAAACTGGTTCATTCAGGAGTCATGGTCTCCCCACAAAATTAGAGGAAAAAGGGAGGTTGTGACTAATACAAGGAAAGTGATGAACACTTTGCTATACACCTGAAACTAACACAAAATTGTCAATCAATTATGCACGTGTGCATGCTCCGTTACGGTCGACTCTTTGTGACCCCATGGACCGTAGCCCGCNAACAACTCAAACTGGTTCATTCAGGAGTCATGGTCTCCCCACAAAATTAGAGGAAAAAGGGAGGTTGTGACTAATACAAGGAAAGTGATGAACACTTTGCTATACACCTGAAACTAACACAAAATTGTCAATCAATTATGCACGTGTGCATGCTCCGTTACGGTCGACACTTTGTGACCCCATGGACCGTAGCCCGCCCATACCCTCTGTCCATGGACTTTTCCAGGCAAGAATACTGGAGTGGGTTATCATTTCCTACTCCACGGGATCTTCCCTACCCAGGGATCGAACCTGCGTCTCCTGCATCAGTGGATGAATTCTTTACCACTGGGCCACCTGGGAAGCCCATTGATCAACTATACTACAACATAAAATACAAACATTTTTAAAAAGTTCTTTCAAAAACAAAAAAGGGAAGGCAATGAAGCACATGAATATGGCCAAGATCTCTAGGATAGTGGTTCCCAGCTTTCTCAGCACCTGAGACTGTGGTTTCATGAGAGAAATTTTTCTGTGGACCAGGGGGATGGTTTCGGGATGATTCAAGGGCATTACATTTATTGTGCACTTTATATCTCATCTTATGCTACCATTGATCTGACAGGAGGTTCTGATCCCCGGCTTGGAGGTCGGGGACCCTGCTCTAGAAAATCAGGTTGTTGGCAGTGTAGATAGGAGTGGAACCTCTGTCCTCCAGAACTGGGTCTGTAGTTCAGACTGGGTCTGAACTAACTCAAGTTCACCCACCTCCATCCAAGTACTGCATTTCAGACTCTTTAGTTGACCATGATGGCTACTCCATTTCTTCTGAGGGATTCCTGCCCGCAGTAGTAGATATAATGGTCATCTGAGTTAAATTCACCCATTCCAGTCCATTTTAGTTCACTGATTCCTAGAATGTCGACGTTCACCCTTGCCATCTCTTGTTTGACCACTTCTAATTTGCCTTGATTCATGGACCTGACATTCCAGGTTCCTATGCAATATTGTTCTTTACAGCATCGGATCTTGCTTCTATCACCAGTCACATGCACAACTGGGTATTGTTTTTGCTTTGGTTCCATCTCTTCATTCTTTCTGGAGTTATTTCTCTACTGATCTCCAGTAGCATATTGGGCACCTAATGACCTGGGAGTTCCTCTTTTGGTATCCTATCATTTTGCCTTTTCATACTTTTCATGGGGTTCTCAAGGCAAGAACACTGAAGTGGCTTGCCATTCCCTTCTCCAGTGGACCATGTTCTGTCAGACCTCTCCACCATGACCCACCCGTCTTGGGTTGCCCCACAGGATGAAAGTATTTACTCATATTTGTTTTACTCATATTTAGCCATGTCCTTTCTGTGGCTAAATATATTTTTGCCAATAAATGCACATTACATTTGGAGAAGGCAATGGAACCCCACTCCAGTACTCTTGCCTGGAAAATTCCATGGATGGAGGAGCCTGGTAGATTGCAGTTCATGGGGTTGCTAAGAGTTGGGGACGACTGAGTGACTTCACTTTTGCTTTTCACTTTCATGCTTTGGAGAAGGAATTGGCAACCCACTCCAGTGTTCTTGCCTGGAGAATCCCAGAGACAGTGGGCCCCCATCTATGCGGTCGCACAGAGTCAGACATGAGTGAAGCAACTTAGCAGCAGTAGCAGTAGCAGAACATTACGTTAATTGCCCAAGAATTCTAAAAAAAAAAAAAAAAAAGGAATAAATTAACAGAAGTGAATAATATTGCTTATAAATAAAGATGGTAGAAATAGCAGGTATTTGTTGATCTAAAACCAGTTTAGATAGTTATAGTTTTCATTCACAATATGAAAATTGTGTTTCTGAAGTTTACCCACATAGAAAAAATTAAAAATTCTACAAACTATTTCATAGTGTATTATTGATCTCATTCCAGATTTAACACTTAAGTTTAGGCCAAATGTAGTTTTAATGACGAAGACAGTTCATTGGTTAATGATTAAACAACACCTTGACCATCTTTCATCATCATTGGGATTCAGCAAAGTAAATAAATATAATATAGTCTTGATAATTATACCCAGAATTTGATGGAATTGAGGAAGCAGATCATAAAAAAGAAATCCACCAAGAAGAGAAAGAAGACAGAAAGAAGACAAGGTTAAGAGAGAAGGAAGGAAGGAAAGAAGGAAAGGAAAGAAAACTCTGAGATCTCTGGGGGAGTTTGTCAAGATCGAGAACCCCTGAAATTTTACATTGTAATGAACAAAAGATTCTAAGTGTAACATATAGTTGCCAGTACTTAAAACAGCTATAAATCAATGATAGTCAGAATTTAACCTAAAATTATGGAGAATATATTCTATTGGTAGAATTTTCTTATTAACTTGCATAATTAATAGACTACAAACCAGTTTCCATTATAGAGTTCAAGTTCTCTTTATATCATGTTATCACCAAAGTGTTAATAGAAGAAAAAGGAGGAGAAAGAGGCAATTAAGGACTAGAGAGAAATACACTTGACAAATTACATTGTACTATATTCTTACATTCACTAGGCAGAAACTCAGCAGATCTTGTTTAAATGGTTTTAGTAACTGTTGGTGTAACTGGTCTTGCAATATTGTCTTCCTAAAACAAATTCTTCCCTGGTGGTAAAGAATTTGCCTGCAATGCAGAAGACCCAGTTTCAATATCTGGGTTAAGAAGATCCCCAGCAGAAAGAAATAGCTACCTACTCCAGTATTCTTGCCTGAAGAATCCCATGGTGAGAGGAGCCTGGTGGGCTAGTCCATGAGGTCACAAAGAATTGGACACAACTGAGCGGCACACACACAAAACAAGTTGTGTGTGTGTGTGTGTTCTTAGTTACTCAGTCATGTCCGACTCTGCAAACCCATGGATTGTAGCCCATCAGGCTCCTCTGTCCAAGGGATTTTCCAGTCAAGAATACTGAAGTGGGTTGCTATTTCCTCCTCCAGATCTTTCCCACCCAGTAATCAAACCTGAGCCCCCTGCATTGCAAGCGGATCCCTTACCACTGAGCCACTGGGGAGCCCCAAAACAAGCCCTAGATTCAATTTATTCCCTCTAATCTACCTTCTGAGGGCTTTCCTGGTGACTCAGCTGGTAAAGAATCTGCCTGCAATGCATAAGACCTGGTTCAATCCCTGAGTTGGGAAGATCCCCTGGAGAATGGAATAGCTACTCACTGCAGTATTCTGGCCTGGAGAATTCCATGGACCGTGTATATAGTTGCAAAGAGTCAGACACAGCTGAGTGACTTTCACTTTCAATCTACTTACTAAGAATATTTGGAAAAACTAAATTAAAAACATTTATCTTACATCATCCCAACTCATGGCTTAACACATGCACACACATTCAGATTTTTATAAAGGAAGGAGAACAGCCAATTGTTTCATATTAAAAGGAAGACATTTTAAAATCTTAGGCCTCAAGGTCAAGGCAGGTGAAATCAAAATTTGAAATTACAAATGTAGGAGCAGATATATACTTGGTGTGAACACTGGGGACTCTAGCAGCTGGAGTGCCCATACCTATTGGTGCAATCACTGCTCATTTCAGCCCACTCAGAATGTGTGACCAGTGCTGCCAGCCACTTATTATTTAGGTTTGTTTTACTTTTCCTTAAGCAGCAAGACATTTGACCTTCTAAGGGAAATGTCTCATTTTTGAATATTGGAGCAATTTTATTAAAAAATACTCTAAGAGCCAAACAAAATACTCTATAGGCCAAGTTCAAACCAAATGGTGATAATGTGTGACTTCTACTCTAAATAATAGAATCGAGGTATTTTATGTTTGTATGTAGATATAAATAATTGAAATCATAAAAAAGTGATTTTTGGTATAAAATCTGGAGAAAAAAGTCAAAATTAGATTCATATTACCAGCCTAATATTTTTACTACAAAGCAGTAGAAATGATGGTCAGAACTTTAAAAAATGCTTTCTATCATTGTATACATCTTAGCTAAGTTTTTAATTCTTTATCTAAAGGACCCTGTTTAATCCATTACATTTTTAAGGTATTTTGTTTAGCATAATCAGTCTTTTAAGACAGTAATCTGTGTGTACCCACCACCCAGATTCATAAAACCTTAGCCTTTGCCACATTCTCCTCACTTTTTTAAAGGAAACAAAACATTATAGTTACAGTATGTATCCTTTGAATAATCCCCCAACAACTATTCTCCTTTATTTCCCAGAAATACAACTATTCTGAAGTTGGTATTTGTCAGTTTCTTTTTATTGCATAGGTCTACATCCATAGACAATACATAGAACTGTTTGTATTGATTTAAACTTCACTACATTCATCTTGAGAACTTCTGTGTTGTCAGTAGTTTATTTTGAGTTATGCCTATATTATACATGTAATCTTTAATTTTTCTAGTTCTAGCCTTTATAATTGATACTTTAACCATTTAGTTTTGAGATAATTTGGACCTACAGAAGAGTGAAAAATAGTAGAGAAATTTCATATACACATTTTTTAGTTTTTTTTTCTAATGTAACCATAGTACAATTACCATATATCAAGATGTCAAATGTTGGTAAAATATTATTGACTAAAGACTTTATTTGAATTTTATCTATTTTTTCCCTTAATGTCATTTTCTGTTTCTGGATTCAAACCAGGATCTCATAATGCATTTAGCTGCTGTGTCTCCTAGTCTCCTCCAATCTGTGACAATTCCTCAATTGTTCTTTTTTTTTTTTTTCCTCATGACCTTCACAATTTTAACTTCTGATCTACTATTTTGGAGAATGGGTTCCCCTTTTGGTTCATCCAATGTTTTCTCATAATGAAGTTGAGAGTTTGTGTTTTCAGTGAGAAAGTAGCAGAAATATTGTTCTTTCCAGTGTAACATACTTATTACTGAAGAGGTTGACCTTGGTCACTTGATTAAGAGAGCACTTCTTTGTAAAGTTAACTTTGTAAATGATACATACCTTGGAGAAGATAATTTGAGATAATGTTATTATTCTGTTTTTCTCAAAATTTTGTCCACTGATTTCTAAACCCAATCAAATCGTGCCTATAACAATTATTATTGTAGTGTTTGCCAATGGCAATTTCGTATATCTCTCATTACTTCTATATTTATTAATTTAGATTCTTGCATGAGGAGTAATCTCTTTAGTCCCATTTATCTTCTTATTCACCTATTTATTCACATCAATATAAATTAATGGATATGTTTTTTATTCCATGGATTGTCAGTTATAACATAACACTCTTACTTTTCATCTTTTTGCTCAAATTTCCATCTGTGGCCATTTGGAGCCTTTTTCCAGTTGGTTTCTGTATCCTTTTAACATCCTCCTATCCTTTTACATGGAGAAGGAAATGGCAGCCCACTCCAGTGTTCTTGCCTGGAAAATCCCAGGGACGGGGGAGCCTGGTGGGCTGCTGTCTATGGGGTCGCACAGAGTCAGAGAGACAACTGAAGCGACTTAGCAGCAGCAGCAGCAGCAGCCTTTTACAAGGATTCAGTTCAGTTCAGTTCAGTCACTCAGTTGTGTCTGACTCTTTGCCATCCCATGAATCGCAGCATGCCCGGCCTCCCTGTCCATCACCAACTCCCAGAGTTCACTCAAACTCACGTCCATCGAGTTGGTGATGCCGTCCAGCCATCTCATCCTCTGTCGACCCCTTATCCTCCTGCCCCTAATCCCTCCCAGCAACAGAGTCTTTCCCAATGAGTCAACTCTTCTCATGAGGTGGCCAAAGTACTGGAGTTTCAGCTTTAGCATCATTCCTTCCAAAGAACACCCAAGACCAATCTCCTTTAGAATGGACTGGTTGGATCTCCCTGCAGTCCAAGGGACTCTCAAGAGTCTTCTCCAACACCAGCACCACAATTCAAAACCATCAATTCTTCGGCTTTACATGTCATCAAAAATATTCCAGACCCATCTTATGTTTTCCCTGCCTCAGTCTTGGAATCAACCACTTCTCCAAAGAACCGTGTTTCTTTAATCAGACTATAGTACCTATTTATGTATTAAATGTGGTTCAGATTTCTCATGGTCAGATAAAGCAATTTCAACAAAGAAAGATGGAAGGCTAGGATAAAACATGTTCAATTGGAATCAGAATTAGTATTACGTATTTATATATATATGGGCTTCCCCAGTGGTTCAGTGGTAAAGAATCCATTTGCAGTGCAGAAGACACAGGAGATGTGGGTTCAGTCCCTAGGTCAGGAAAATCCTCTGGAGAAGGAAATGGCAGCCTGCTCCAGCATTCTTGCCTAGGAAATCCAATGGACAGCAGAGCCTGGTGGGTTACAGTCCACTGGGTCTCAAAGAGTCAGACAACTGAGCGACTAAGCATATGTATTAAATATGTATGTATTTATTTCTATTTATTATTATTCGTTTTAGTAGGCAATCTCTTTCAATAATCCAATTTTATTAATTAAGAAAACAAGGCTTCAAGAAAAAAAATTAGGTTCTCAAACACACAGAAATAAGTAAAGAACTATAATTGAAATCCAAGACTGCATAATCCAAATCTGGAATGTTCTGCTCCAGGGCTCATGCAGGAGACAAAACAGCAAAATATATATCTAGACTGATTCATGAAAATACACACCTATCATTATTTCTATATTTATGTGTCTGTGTATCTACAGATATATATATATATATATACATATATATACACACAATAATACGTGCATGTGTATGCAGTTGCTTCAGTCATGTCTGAATATTGTGACCCTATGAGCTGTAACCCTCCAGGATCCTCTGTCCATGGGATTCTGTAGGCAAGAATAGTGGGGTGGGTGGTCATGCCCTCCTCCAAGAGAACTTCCTGACCCAGGGATTGAACCTGTGTCTCCTGTGCCTTCTGCATTGCAAGTGGATTACTTTACCACAGAGCCAAGGGAAAGTCCATTATATATATATATATTATATATATATAATATGTATATATATACACATACATATATATATATCAGTATATGCTACTAACTCTGATTAGAATCTAATACAAGTTTTATCCTAGTCTTACATCTTTACTGAAGTTGCTTTACCTGACCATGAGAAATCTGGATAACTCCTGTAAAATATATTATTTGTCCAAACCTGGCAAACATGTGAATTCATTTCAATATTGTTAACCTATAACCATGTGAGATGTAAAGATGATAACTATAGTGTAGTGTTTAAGCTTTTTTTGTCTTTGTCTTGAAATATACAGACAAATTTTTATTTGGCAGAGTTACTACTAATTTCTCTCTTTCCCATTCCCCTTGATGTGTTTATATTATTCATTTCAGACACAGTTGTTTGTATTCAGTACGAAGCTCCATCTGTATACAGGTTAATTTTTTAAATTTAATTTATTTTTAATTGAAGGATAATTGCTTTACAGAATTCTTTTGTTTTCTGTTAAACCTCAACATGAATCAGTTCAATTCAATCGCTCAGTCATGTCCAACTCTTTGCAACCCCATGAATCACAGCACGCCAGGCCTCCCTGTCCATCACCAACTCCTGGAGTCCACCCAAACCCATGTCCATTGGGTCAGTGGTGGCATCCAACCATCTCATCCTCTGTCGTCCCCTTCTCCTCCTGCCCTCAGTCTTTCCCAGCATCAGGGTCTTTTCAGATGAGTCAGCTCTTCACATCAGGTGGCCAAAGTATTGGAGTTTCAGCTTCAGCATCAGTCCTTCCAATGAATATTCAGGACTGATTTCCTTTAGGATGAACTGGTTGGATCTCCTTGCTGTCCAAAGGACTCTCAAGAGTCTCCTCCAACACTACAGTTCAAAAGCATCAATTTTTTGGCACTCAGCTTTCTTTATAGTCCAACTCTCACACTCATACATGACTACTGGAAAATCTATAGCTTTGACTAGACGGACCTTTGTTGGCAAAGTTATGCCTCTCCTTTTTAATATGCTGTCTAGGTTGGACACAGCTTTTCTTCCAAGGAGCAAGCATCTTTTAATTTCACGGCTGCAGTCACCATCTGCAGTGATTTTAGAGCCCCCCCAAATAAAGTCTCTCACTCTTTCCATTGTTTCCCTATCTATTTGCCATGAAGTGATGGGACTTTGATGCCATGATCTTTATTTTTTAAATGTCAAGTTTTAAGCCAGCTTTTTCACTCTCCTCTTCCATTTTTATCAAGAAGCTCTTTAGTTCTTCTTCACTTTATGCTGTAAGTGTGGTGTCATCTGCATATCTTAGGTTATTGATATTTCTCCTGGCAATCTTGATTCCAGCTTGTGTTTCTTCCAGCCCAGTGTTTCTCATGATGTACTCTGCATAGAAGTTAAATAAGCAGGGTGACAATATACAGCCTTGACGTACTCCTTTTCTTATTTAGAACCAGTCTGTTGTTCCATGTCCAGTTCTAAATGTTGCTTCCTGACCTGCATATAGGTTTCTCAAGAGGCAGGTCAGGTGGTCTGATATTCCCATATCTTTCAGAATTTTCCATAGTTTGTTGTGATCCACATAGCCAAAGGCTTTGGCATAGTCAATAAAGCAGAAATAGATGTTTTTCTGGAACTTTCTTGCTTTTTGGATGATCCAACAGATATTGGCAATTTGATCTCTGATTCTTCATTTTTTCTAAATCCAGCTTGAACATCTGGAAGTTCACCTTCACATACTGTTGAAGCCTGGCTTGGAGAATTTGTTTCTCCATTGTTACCCTGCAAATCAATTCTTCAGTAACATTTTTCTAGATTATGCATATATGTGTTAGAATAAAATTTTATCTTTCTCTTTCTGACTTACCTCACTTTGCATAATAGGCTCTAGGTTATCCACCTCATTAGAACTGAGTAAAATGCTTTCATTTTAATAGCTGAGTAATATTCCACTGGGTATATATACCACTATTTCTTTATCCATTCATCTGTCAATGAACATCTAGGTTACTTCCATGTTTTAGTTATTGTAAACAGTGCTGCGATGAACAATGTGATACATGTGTCTTTTTAAATTTTGGTTTCCTCAGGGTATATGCCTAGGAGTGAGATTTCTGAGTCATATGGTGGTTTTATTCCTAGTTTTTTAAAGAATCTCTATACCATCTTCCACACTGGCTGTATCAATTTATATTCCCACCAACAATGTAAGTGTTTCCTTTTGTCCACACTCTCTGCAGCATTTATTGTTTGTAGATGTTTTCATGAAGGCCATTCTGACTGGTGCTAAGTGATATCTCATTGTAGTTTTGATATGCATTTTTCTAATGATGAGCATTGTTGAGCATCTTTTCATTTGTTTATTACCCATCTGTATGTCTTCTTTGGAGAAATTGTTTATGTCTTTTTCCCACTTTTTGATCAGGTTGTTTGTTTTTCTGGTTTTGAGTTGTATGAGTTGCCTGTATATTTGGGAAATTAATCCTTTGTCAGTTGTTTCATTTGCTGTTATTTTATCCCATTCTGAGGGTTGTTTTTACATCTTGCTTATAGTTTTCCTTTGCTGTGCAAAAGATTTTAAGCTTAATCAGGTTCCACTTGTTTTTATTTCCATTACTCTAGGAGGTGGGTGATAGAGGATCTTGCTTTGATTTATGTCATCAACTATTCTGCCTATGTTTTCCTCTAAGAGTTTCATATTTTCTGGTCTTAAATTTAGGTCTTTAATCCATTTGAGTTTATCTTTGTATGTGGTGTTAAGAAGTGTTCTAATTTCATTCTTTTGCATGTAGCTGTCCAGTTTTATCAGTATCATTTATTGAAGAGGCTGTCTTTGCCTCATTGTATATTCTTGCCTCCTTTGTCGAAAATAAGATACACATAGGTGTATGGGTTTTTTTCTGGACTAGGTATCTTGTTCCATTGGTTTGTATTTCTGCTTTTGTGCCAGTATCATATTGTCTTGATTACTGTAGCTTTGTAGTATAACCTGAAGTCAAGAAGGTTGATTCTTCCAGCTCCATTCTTCTTGCTCAAGACTGCTTTGGCTATTTGAAATCTTTTGTGTTTTCATATGAATTATGAATTTTTTTGTTCTAGTTCTGTGAAAAATAGCATTGGTAATTTGATAGGAATTACATTGAATCTATAGATTGTGTTTGCGAGTATAGTCATTTTCACATTATTGATTCTTCCTACCCAGGAACATGGAATACCTCTCCATCTGTTTATGTCATCTTTGATTTCTTTCATCAGTGTCTTATAATTTTCTGTGTACAGTTTCTTTTGTCTCTTTAGGTAAGTTTATTCCTAGGTATTTAGTTCTTTGTCCTGCAATGGTGAATGAGATTGATTCCTTAATTTCTCTTTCTGATTTTTCACTGTTAATATATAGAAATGCAAGTGAATTCTATGTATTTATTTTGTATCCTGCAACTTTGCTAAATTCTCTGATTAGCCTTAATAATTTGCTGACAGTATCTTTAGGGTTTTCTATGTACAGTATCATGTCATCTGCAAACAGTGACAGCTTTACTTCTTTTCCAATCTGGATTATCTTTATTTCTTTTTCTTCTCTGATTGTGGTAGCTAGGACTTCCAAAACTATGTTGAACAATAGTGGTGAAAGTAGACACCCTTGTCTTGTTCTTGATCTTAGGGGGAATGCTTTCAGCTTTTCATCATTGAGAATAATGTTTGCTATAGGCTTATCATATATGGTCTTTACTAAGTTGAGGTAGGTTTCTTCTATGCTCATTTTTTGATGAGCTTTAATCATAAGTGGGTGCTGAATTTTGTCAAAGGTTTTTATGCATCTATTGAGATTATCATATGGTTTTTATCTTTCAATTTGTTAATATGGTATATCACATTGATTGATTTGTGTATATTGAAGAATCCTTGCATGCTTGGAATAAACCCAACTTGATCATGGTGTATGAGCTTCTTAATGTGTTGTTGAATTCTGTTAGCTAAAATTTTGTTGTGGATTTTTGCATCTGTGTTCGTCAGTGATACTGGCCTGCAGTTTTATTATTTTTTTGTTGCCTTTGTCTGGTCTTGGTATCAGGGTGATGGTGGCCTTGTAGAATAAGTTTGGAAGTGTTTCTTCCTCTGCAATTTTTTGAAAGTTTTAGAAGCATAGGCATTAGCTCTTCTCAAAATGTTTGATAGAATTCTGTGAGGCTCTCTGGTCCTGGGCCTTTGTTTTTTGGGAGATTTTTGATCACAACTTCAATTTCAGTGCTTGTAATTGAAAAGTGAAAGTTAGTCACTCAATCATGTCTTACTCTTTGTGACCCATGGACTGTAGCCCACCAGGCTCCTCTGTCCATGGAATTCTCCAGGCAAGAATTCTGGAGTGGGTTACCAGTTTCTTCTTCAGCTAGTAATTGCATTGTTCATAATTTCTATTTCTTCCTGGATCAGTCTTGAAAGGTAGAACTTTTCTAAGAATCTGTCCA
Source organism: Oreotragus oreotragus (assembly GCA_006410675.1). Classification (NCBI taxonomy): domain Eukaryota; kingdom Metazoa; phylum Chordata; class Mammalia; order Artiodactyla; family Bovidae; genus Oreotragus; species Oreotragus oreotragus. The sequence continues at coordinate 65,783 of SJYX01013082.1, read as the reverse complement.
TTTCTTCTAGGTTATCCATTTTATTACCATATGGTTGTTCATAATAGTCTCTTATCATCTTTGTATTTCTTTCTTTCTTTTTTTTTTTTTTTAGAGCTTCCATTTTACTTTATTTTACTTTATAGTACTCTATTGGTTTTGGCATACATTGACATGAATCTGCCACGGGTGTACACGAACTCCCAAACATGAACCCCCCTCCTACCTCCCACCCCACATCATCTCTCCAGATCATCCCCATACACCAGCCCCAAGCATCCTGCATCCTG
>SJYX01013082.1:50005-64576 GCA_006410675.1 Oreotragus oreotragus | reverse complement strand
TGTCTCGCATACAGGGTCATCATTACCATCTTTCTAAATTCCATATATATGTGTCAGTATACTGTATTGGTGTTTTTCTTTCTGGCTTACTTCACTCTGTATAATCGGCTCCAGTTTCATCCATCTCATTAGAACTGATTCAAATGTATTTTTTTCATGGATGAGTAATACTCCATGGTGTATATGTACCACAGCTTTCTTATCCATTCATCTGCTGATGGACATCTAGGTTGTTTCCATGTCCTGGCTATTATAAACAGTGCTGCGATGAGCATCTTTGTATTTCTGCATTGTCTGTTGTAACCTCTCCTTTTTCAATTCCAATTTTATTGATTTGATTCTTCCCTCTTTTTTTCTTGATGAATCTACTAAATGTTTATCAATTTTGTTTATCTTCTCAAAACACCTGCTTTTTGTTTTATATTAATATTTATTATTGTTATTTTCATTTCTTTTTCAGTTATTTCCCCTCTGATCTTCATGATTTCTTTCCTTCTGTTATTTTTTTTTAAGGTGGGGAGGGGTTGTTCTTTTTCCAGTTGTTTTAGATGTAAAGTTAGGTTGTCTATTCAATGTTTTTCTTGTTTCTTGAGGTAGGGTTGTATCACTATAAACTTCGATCTTAGAACTACTTTTGCTGCATCCCATAGGTTTTAAGTTGTTGTGTTTTCATTGTCATTTGTTTCTAGAAACTGTTTGATTTCCCTTTTGATTTATTCAGTAACCTGTTGGTTATTTAGAAACTTATTGTTTAATCTCCATGTGTTTGTGTTTTTTACAGTTTTTATCTTGTAATTGATATCTAGTCTCATAGCATTGTGATACAGGAAAAGATGTTTGAAACAATTTCAGTTTTCTTAAATTTACTGAGGTTTGATTTGTGACCCAAGATGTTGTCTATCCTGGAGAATGTTCCGTGTGCACTTGAGAAGGTATATTCTTCTGCATTTGGATGGAATGTCCTAAAGATATCAGTGAGATTCATCTCATCAAGGTATCATTTAAGACATGTGTTTCCTTATTAATTTTCTGTCTTGATGATCTGTCCATTGGTGTGAAAGGGGTGTTAATGTCTCCAATGGCACCCCACTCCAGCACTCTTGCCTGGAAAATCCCATCGTCGGAGGAGCCTGGTGGGCCGCAGTTCATGGTGTCGCTAAGAGTCGGACACGACTGAGCGACTTCACTTTCACTTTTCACTTTCATGCATTGGAGAAGGAAATGGCAACCCACTCCAGCGTTCTTGCCTGGAGAATCCCAGGGACGGGGAAGCCTCATGGTCTACCGTCTATGGGGTCGCACAGAGTCGGACACGACTGAAGCGACTTAGCAGCAGCAGCATTATTGTGCTACTGTCAATTTCTCCTGTAATGTTTCCTTTTATGTCTGTTATGTCTCCTTTTTGTCTTATGTATGAGTTGCTCCTATGTTGGGTGCATAGATATTTACAATTTTGGGGTCTTCCTCTTGGTTTGATCCCCTGATCATTATGTAACATCCTTCCTTATCTCTTGTAATATTTTTTATTTTAAAGTCTAATTTATCTGATATGAGGATTGCTGCTCCACCTTTCCTTGCTTTTCATTTGCATGGAATATATTTTCCCATCCTCTCATTTTCGGTCTATATGTGTCTTTAGGTATGAAGGGTATTTCTTGTAGAGAGCATATATATGGGTCTGGCCTTTGTATCCATTCAGCTAATCTGTGTCTTGTGGTTGAGGCATTTAATCAGTCCACATTTAATTACTGATATATATGATTCTATTCATTTTCTTAATTGCTTGGGGTTTGATTTTGTTGATCTTTTTCTCCTCTTGGTATTTTTTGACTATATAAGTCTCTTTAACATTTGTCATTGGTTTGGTGATACTGAATGCTCTTAATTTTGCTTGTCTAAAAAGCTTTTTATTTCCCATCAATTTTGAATGAGATCCTTGCCAGGTACAGTAATCTTGGTTGTAGATTTTCCCCTTTCAGTACTTTAAATACATCCTGCCATTCCCTTCTGGCTGGCAGAATTTCTGCTGAAAGATCAGCTGTTAAACCTATGGTGTTTCCCTTGTACACTATTTGTTGCCTTCCCCTTTCTGCTTTTAATATTCTTCCTTTGTGTTTAATCTTTGTTGGTTTGATTACTATGTGTCTTGGTGTGTTTCTCCTTGGATTTGTCTTGTCAGGGACTCTATGCACCTCTTGGAATTGATTGACTGTTTCCTTTCCCATGTTGTGGAAAATTTCAACTATAATCTCTTCAAAAATTTTCTCATACCCTTTCTTTTTATGTTCTTCTTCTGGGACCCCTATAATTTGAAAATTCGAATGTTGGTGCATTTGATATTGTCCCAAAAGTTTCTAAGACTATCCTCAGTTCTTTTCAGTCTTTTTACTTTATTCTGTTCTTCAGAAGTTATTTCTAACCTTTTATCTTCCAGGTTCTGATTCATTTGTCTGCTTCAGATATTCTGCTATTGATTCTTTCTAGATTATTTTTAATTTCAATAGTTGTGTTGTTTTCTCTGTATGTTTATTCTTTAACTCTTTTAGGTCTTTGCTAATTGATTCTTGCATTTTCTCCATTTTGTTTTCAAGGTTTTTGATCATCTTTACTATCATTATTCTGAATTCTTTTTTAGGTAGTTTGCCAATTTCCTCTTCATTTATTTGGACTTCTGTGTTTCTAGTTTGTTCCTTCATTTGTGACATATTTCTCTGCCTTTTCCTTACTTTTTTTTTTTTTTTAATGGTGTTAGAGGCTTCCTTTTCCCAGGCTGAATTTTTTCTTCCTTTTGGTTTCTGCCCACCTAAGTTTGGTCCAGTGTTTTGTGTAAGCTTCATGTAGAGTGAGATTTATGCTGAGGTTTTTATTTGTTTGTTTGTTTGTTTTCTTCTGATAGTCAAGGCTGAGTGAAGTGGTAATCCTGTCTGTTGATGACTGGTTTTGTGTTTTTGTTTTGTTTGTTGTTTGGATGAGGCATCCTACACAAGGTGCTGTTGGTGGTTGGGTGATTCCAGGTCTTGTATTCAAGTGGTTTCCTTTGTGGAAGTTCTCACTATTCGATACTCTCTAGGATTAGTTCTCGGGGAAGGCAATGGCACCCCACCCCAGTACTCTTGCCTGGAAAATCCAATGGACGGAGCAGCTTGGTGGGCTGCAGTCCCTGGGGTCACTCACAGTCGGACAGACTGAGCGACTTCACTTTCACTTTTCTCTTTCATGCATTGGAGAAGGAAATGGCAACCCACTCCAGTATTCTTGCCTGGAGAATCCCAGGGATGGGGGAGCCTGGTGGGCTGCCGTCCATGGGGTCACTCAGAGTCAGACACGACTGAAGTGACTTAGCAGCAGCAGCAGCAGGATTAGTTCTCTTGTAGTCTATAGTCTTGCAGTCAGTGCTACCACTGCTAAGGTTCAGGGTTTGATCTCTGGTCAGGAACAAAGATTCCACAAGTCATTTGTTATGGCATTAAATGATAGGTTGATTTTTTAATTATTTATTTGGGGAGTGAGGACAAATAAACATTACTTCCATTTTAAGAGTCAATATAAAGTGATATACTCTGCGTAGCATTACTCCATCCTCATCCCTACTCACTTGGTTTCATTTTTTGCTGTTTCTATTTCTTTTCCACCAGTATCTGCAACTACTTCTTTTGCAAAAATGAACTAATTCATGTGTATTTCTTTAAACTCACTTCTTTATTACATACTTACAGTATAGCTATTGCGGGGCTTCCATGGTGGCTCAAATTGTAAAGAATCTGCCTGCAATACAGGAGACCAATGTTTGGTTCCTGGGTCAGGAAAATCACCTGGAAAAGGGAATGACAACCCACTCCAGTATTCATGTCTGAAGAATTGCATGGACAGAGGAGCCTGGCAGGCTACAGTTCATGGGGTTACAAAGAGTCAGACACAACTGAGAGACCAACATTGCAGTATATTGTAGGTAACATTTCTTCTTTAATATTTTGCTTAATCAGGGTATTTTGAGAAGTAATCTAAACCAGTTCAAAAGACATAAACCATTCTTTTTACAGAGCACAATATTTCATTCTGTAGATATATCACAACTTATTGAAATATTCTGGCAATTATAAACAATGCTGTAATCAATAGTGAATCCTCCTGGTGACTTTTTTGATTTGTGTTTTGTTGATTTTTTTTCTATAGTAGCATATTTTGTTGTGATTTGTTGATTTTTTTTTCTATAATAGCACTCCCTCTTCTCTGTTACTAGCTTTCCCAGGTACCCAAAGGATGTTGTATCCTTCAGCTCTCCATATGCAGATAGAAAGACACTGACTCCCCAGGACAGCACTGAAAGGCTCAGGAGGTTGGAGCCATGGTCTTCTCCTCACTTCCTCCTAGGTGGGAAACTTCTAGTTCTATGCTTTTTTCCAGTCTTACATGGCCATGCCAGCCAAACTGTCCAACCTCCTTCTTTGTTTCTAGTTTTCCCACGCTTCCAGCCTATGGATGTTTCCTTAGCACCCTGGATGGCAAGACAGAAACTGGTAACTCAGGCAATACACTAAGAGACTGGAGGTGTTGTACATTCACTCAACTCTTGGTTCTCTCCCACCGAGAAGTTTCAGGCAAAGGTGATTGCTTTATTCACTGAGCTGTTCTGACTTCAGAGAAGTGGTGATGCCGTGAGAAAAGTGAAATTCCACTTTTCCCATTTCAATGCACCCATTTCCAGTTTTGTGCTCATCTAGGGTATTACAACTTCTTTAACTGGAATATGGACCTCTCAAAGAGAAGCCATGCTTTTTATATCATTATTAAACTAGTGTTGCTATAGGGAAATTAGGGCTGAGACCTCCTATTCTGTCATCTTTTTAACATGACTCTTCATATAAACAGCATAATCACCTCACTGATTTTGGACTGAGTACAGTTGTTAAACAATACAGAGCCTGTACAGATTAATATGACATTGTCACTATCTTTCATAGATCTAGTAATAGAGACAAATAAAGTCATAGGTAATTAAAATTTTAATTTATAGGATTATTTGTGTGATGAAAGAGATATAAAAAGAGGGATGTGGCACCCTGATGAGGATAAAGGTTAATTAGGCTTTGCTCTGATGAATACAAGATGGTGTCATCGAGGGGAAAGTATGCATTGAAATTAACTTGGAAACCAAAATAACAAAAAAAGTCAAAACCCTGTGGTACTCAAAATTCCTTACCCACCCCTTCAAACCTTAAGAAATGCCACTCTAGGTTATAGAATGGCCCTTTCATTTCTGCTAATTAAATCAGAAGTTTACTTTATATTTTATAACAGATCACGATAGCATTTCCCTCAATACTTATATTGTACATTGAAAAGTCTTACCTCTCCTTTAATGCCTCTCATTATAAGTTTCACAAATGGATCTTAAACATATCAATACACTATTCATTACAAATTATATTATCAATTATCTGCTACCTATAAAACAAGATATTTTAAATTGTCTTTTTTAAGCTTCATGGTGTCCGGGATTGTGAAATTTCCTCAGTTCTGTCTCACCACAGCAAAGATTTAAAATGGCGGACCACTGTTACAGCTTGATTACAGCTCAGAGATTTATTTGGCAAGCAAGGGAAAGCACCCCCTTGAGGCATGAGGGCAGGCTGAGTCCAAAGGAGAGGAATCAGTCCATCTTGGCTTCCTCCTTTTACACATTTGTCTCCCCCTCTTGAGCCTGCCCTATGCAAACTGAGCTAGCCAGGAGGGCTGTTTGTTTCACCTGAGGTTTTCATTTTGGTCCCCAGATTTTCTTTTGTTCCTCTGGCTTTTAGCCACCACCATTTTGCACCCTTTTTCCTTTTCTAACTATCTAACATCAACTTCTTCCCACCCCTAGAGATCAGAGGCCCAACTCTTTGGGAAGAGGGGAACTGAGGTCTCTCTGGCTACTTCCTGCTGAGCTGGGATGGCGAAGGGCACTGGGCCTCCCCCTCTTACTAGACTCAAGCCTCAGAGTCCTACAGCAGTGACTATCTAATGGTGAGTGATATTTTCTGTGGTCAGATGTAGTTATATATCCTTTTTGAACAAGCACTGCATTTTGTAGCTTATTGACCTGGGCAGAGAAATAATGGGTTAAACAATTGATAATACACGGAGCAATCATAAGAAATATCAATTTGGTGATAACAGGGGTTAGTAGGGTCATTCAGTTTGGTTCAGTTCAGTCGCTCAGTCATGTCCGACTCTTTGCGACCCCAGGAATCACAGCACGCCAGGCCTCCCTGTCCGTCACCAACTCCCGGAGTTCACTCAAACTCACGTCCATCGAGTTGGTGATGCCATCCAGCCATCTCATCCTCGGTCGTCCCCTTTTCCTCCTGCCCCCAATCCCTCCCAGCATCAGAGTGTTTTCCAATGAGTCAACTCTTTGCATGGGGTGGCCAAAGTACTGGTGTTTCAGCTTCAGCATCATTCCTTTCAAAGAACACCCAGGGCTGATCTGCTTCAGAATGGACTGGTTGGATCTCCTTGCAGAACAAGGGACTCTCAAGAGTCTTCTCCAACACCACAGTTCAAAAGTTATCAATTATTTGGCACTCAGCTTTCTTCACAGTCCAACTCCAAAACCCCTTTCACCTGGAGAACGATTCCCCAAAGAGAGACTGTAGCCACCCTGAGGACTCTCCAGCTTATTCTTCAAGATCCTGTAGGATCTGAATATTTTTCTTGAGGACTGTGAGACTTTCTTCAAAGCAAAATGCTTTGTTCAAGATGGCTCAAGTCCCTCCTTGTTCAGGGATCAGGAGATCTATCTCTTGTCTATTTTGTAGTACAACTTCCACCAAGATGTGTTGGCTCTTTATATCTATCCTGAGAAATCTTATTCCCAGAAATTTAATTTTGTGGTGTTCATTAGAACAGTACTCATTTGTAATCCTGAATATGTATCTGAGATCTCCCAGGGGCTCACAGGTGTATTGAGTGTCCTCTTCTTTTTTCTTCCATGGCTTGACTTGTGATTAGTGAATTCAGGAGTCATGCCCTGGTTCCTTGACTGCTGTGATGGTAAAAAGTATTACAGGGTAGGAGCCCTTCCATGTGGGCTGGAGTTGAGCCTTTGGGGACCCATTTTTCCAGACTTTAACTAGGACTTGAATCCCTGGAGCATATAGTAATGACTCCTTAGAATATTTTGGGTCCTGCTTGATACCCCACAAGCGTATTTCTTGTTGCAATTGCCCAGTGGTCATAGTATAAGACTGGAGGGTCTGAGCCTCTGGATCCAGGGCAATGACAAAATTTCTCCCGTATAGAATCTCATAAAGACTAAAACCAATCTGTTCCTTAGGAGCAATACAGGTGCAGAGGAGAGCTATTAGTAAAGCCTCCTTCCATCCAAGGGAGGTCTCCTGGGTTATCTTTTTATTGCTGATTTTAAGAATTGGGCTTCCCTCATAGCTCAGTTGGTAAAGAATCCTGCAATGCAGGAGACCCTGGTTCTATTCCTGGGTTGGGAAGATCCCCTGGAGAAGGGACAGGCTACCCACTCTAGTATTCTTGGGCTTCCCTTGTGGCTGAGCTGGTAAAGAATGCTCCTGCAATGTGGGAGACCTGGGTTTGATCCCTAGGTAGGGAAAATTCCCTGGAGAAGGGAAAGGCTATCCACTCCAGTATTTTGGCCTGGAGAATTCCATGGTCTGTATAGTCCATGGGGTTGCAAAGAGTCAGACACAATTGAGCGACTTTCACTTTCACTTTTCTACTTTTCCTGAAGAACGAGGCCTCCAGGCACAATGGAGGTAACAAGTAATGCTCAATGCTTTAGAGACCCTTTGGGTGACCTTAGAAGTAAATGATGTCCCATTGTCACTTTGTAATGACCTGGGCAGGCCAAAACTTGGAATGATTTCTTGAAGTCGTTTTCTTTCTTTTTTTTTATTACTGCCTTTATCCTCTGCCTTCTCAGTCCAGGTGGGAAAACCTCCAGTCCATCCTGTAAATGTATACCACCACCATTTTGCACCCTTTTTCCTTTTCTAACTATCTAACATCAACTTCTTCCCACCCCTAGAGATCAGAGGCCCAACTCTTTGGGAAGAGGGGAACTGAGGTCTCTCTGGCTACTTCCTGCTGAGCTGGGATGGCGAAGGGCACTGGGCCTCCCCCTCTTACTAGACTCAAGCCTCAGAGTCCTACAGCAGTGACTATCTAATGGTGAGTGATATTTTCTGTGGTCAGATGTAGTTATATATCCTTTTTGAACAAGCACTGCATTTTGTAGCTTATTGACCTGGGCAGAGAAATAATGGGTTAAACAATTGATAATACACGGAGCAATCATAAGAAATATCAATTTGGTGATAACAGGGGTTAGTAGGGTCATTCAGTTTGGTTCAGTTCAGTCGCTCAGTCATGTCCGACTCTTTGCGACCCCAGGAATCACAGCACGCCAGGCCTCCCTGTCCGTCACCAACTCCCGGAGTTCACTCAAACTCACGTCCATCGAGTTGGTGATGCCATCCAGCCATCTCATCCTCGGTCGTCCCCTTTTCCTCCTGCCCCCAATCCCTCCCAGCATCAGAGTGTTTTCCAATGAGTCAACTCTTTGCATGGGGTGGCCAAAGTACTGGTGTTTCAGCTTCAGCATCATTCCTTTCAAAGAACACCCAGGGCTGATCTGCTTCAGAATGGACTGGTTGGATCTCCTTGCAGAACAAGGGACTCTCAAGAGTCTTCTCCAACACCACAGTTCAAAAGTTATCAATTATTTGGCACTCAGCTTTCTTCACAGTCCAACTCCAAAACCCCTTTCACCTGGAGAACGATCCCCCAAAGAGAGACTGTAGCCACCCTGAGGACTCTCCAGCTTATTCTTCAAGATCCTGTAGGATCTGAATATTTTTCTTGAGGACTGTGAGACTTTCTTCAAAGCAAAATGCTTTGTTCAAGATGGCTCAAGTCCCTCCTTGTTCAGGGATCAGGAGATCTATCTCTTGTCTATTTTGTAGTACAACTTCCACCAAGATGTGTTGGCTCTTTATATCTATCCTGAGAAATCTTATTCCCAGAAATTTAATTTTGTGGTGTTCATTAGAACAGTACTCATTTGTAATCCTGAATATGTATCTGAGATCTCCCAGGGGCTCACAGGTGTATTGAGTGTCCTCTTCTTTTTTCTTCCATGGCTTGACTTGTGATTAGTGAATTCAGGAGTCATGCCCTGGTTCCTTGACTGCTGTGATGGTAAAAAGTATTACAGGGTAGGAGCCCTTCCATGTGGGCTGGAGTTGAGCCTTTGGGGACCCATTTTTCCAGACTTTAACTAGGACTTGAATCCCTGGAGCATATAGTAATGACTCCTTAGAATATTTTGGGTCCTGCTTGATACCCCACAAGTGTATTTCTTGTTGCAATTGCCCAATGGTCATAGTATAAGACTGGAGGGTCTGAGCCTCTGGATCCAGGGCAATGACAAAATTTCTCCCGTATAGAATCTCATAAAGACTAAAACCAATCTGTTCCTTAGGAGCAATACAGGTGCAGAGGAGAGCTATTAGTAAAGCCTCCTTCCATCCAAGGGAGGTCTCCTGGGTTATCTTTTTATTGCTGATTTTAAGAATTGGGCTTCCCTCATAGCTCAGTTGGTAAAGAATCCTGCAATGCAGGAGACCCTGGTTCTATTCCTGGGTTGGGAAGATCCCCTGGAGAAGGGACAGGCTACCCACTCTAGTATTCTTGGGCTTCCCTTGTGGCTGAGCTGGTAAAGAATGCTCCTGCAATGTGGGAGACCTGGGTTTGATCCCTAGGTAGGGAAAATTCCCTGGAGAAGGGAAAGGCTATCCACTCCAGTATTTTGGCCTGGAGAATTCCATGGTCTGTATAGTCCATGGGGTTGCAAAGAGTCAGACACAATTGAGCGACTTTCACTTTCACTTTTCTACTTTTCCTGAAGAACGAGGCCTCCAGGCACAATGGAGGTAACAAGTAATGCTCAATGCTTTAGAGACCCTTTGGGTGACCTTAGAAGTAAATGATGTCCCATTGTCACTTTGTAATGACCTGGGCAGGCCAAAACTTGGAATGATTTCTTGAAGTCGTTTTCTTTCTTTTTTTTTATTACTGCCTTTATCCTCTGCCTTCTCAGTCCAGGTGGGAAAACCTCCAGTCCATCCTGTAAATGTATCTGTCATGACAAGAAGGTATTTACACCCCTGAGAAACTGGCATCTGGGTGAAGTCCATCTGCCAATCCTTTCCTGGGTAGGTCCAGCGCCATTGGATGGGCTGGGACATTTGGGGTCTTTGAGCACCTTGGGAGTTGTTTAATTGGCAAGTGGGACAAGAGGAGACCACTTGCCTTATAGTCGTTTGGAGGCCTGTTCTTCTGAAGGACCTTTCCAGTAATCTTTGGAGGGCCCTCTCCCCTAAATGAGTGGTGCATGTAAAGTAAAGTGAACGTGAAGTCATTCTGTCTTTTTGCGACCCCATGGACTGTAGCCTACTAGGCTCCTCCATCCATGGGACTTTCCAGGCAAGAATACTGAAGTGGGTTGCCATTTCCTTCTCCAGGAGATCTTCCCAACCCAGTGATTAAATCCAGGTCTCCCGCATTGTAGACAGAATTTTTACCATCTGAGCCACCAGGGAAGTGGTGCATGTAAGGAGTTAACCTTACCATTGGAGGTTCCCAGGTAGATAAAAGGAGTCCCTCCGTTTGGAACCACCCTATATGATCTTGAAATCTCTCACTCTTAGCTTTAAGAGTCTCGCCTTGAGTATATGAAGGAGTGTCTGGCAAATTAGTATGTGGAGCTAAGGTGACAGCCCCTATTAGTTCATTGTTCTATAATGCTGCTCTCTTAGCTGCCTGATCGGCTGCTTGGTTCCCTCATGCCACTTCTGTGCTTCCTTTTTGGTGTCCTTTACAATGGGAGACTGAAACCTCAGCGGGCAGATGACTGCCTCCAAGAGCCTAAGGATTTGATCACCATACCTGATTGATGACCCTTGGGTGGTCAAGTGGCCTCTTTCTTTCCAAATAGCAGCACGTGCCTGTAGCACCGAAAAGACACACTTGGAGTCAGTGTAAATGCCTACTCTTTTTCCTTTTCCCAGCTCTAAAGGTGGAGTCAGGGCTATGAGCTCAGCCAATTGAGCTGAAGAACTTGGTGACAAACGTTTAGCCTCTATGGTCTCAAAACTGGAGACTGCATATCCACCTCTTCTTTTTACATCCAAGACAAAGCTGCTTCCATCAATGTACAAAATTTCCTCAGGATTGGTCAGAGGATCTTCTGACAATCCCTTTCAGGGTTTTCTCTAGTGGTGCAAAGTTTCTAGGCAAGAGTGAAAGGGGAGAGATCCCTTGAGGGTAGTCAGGATGGTAGCTGGCTTAAGAACCTCACAAGGGGATATAGTCAGGCCTGGATTTTCCATCAGCATGACTTGATGTCTGAGGATTCTTTAATCAGACATCCATAAATGGTCTTTCCCATTCAGGAGTTGTTTTACTTGGTGGCTGGTAAAAATTTAGTTTTTCCCCCAAAGAGAGTTTTAAAACATCTATTAGGGCTGCAGTAGCTGCGAGATTTCGGAAGCAGGGAAAGATCTCTTCCTAATAAGGGAGTAGGATGCTCAGGGACCACAGAACCTGGTGGGAAAATATTTGTCCATCCCAGAAACAAAGAAGTGCTCAGGTGAATCTTTTTGTAATTGTTTTCTTTTAGCACCCAAAATGGTACAGGTTTGGGAGGAGAAGGCTCTGGCAGAGGAGATTGGGACAGAGTAGGTAGTTCCTGTGTCAACCAAGAAATTCTCGGACCTACCTGCCACATCCAGTTGCACCCTTGGCTCCAACCCTGTGATGGTTATCTGTGACAGGCAGGCTGGCCAGAACAGGCCACTTCAGTCCTGTTGAACCATCATGAGGGGAGTCTTGGCACTTGACCTTGAATCTCTTGAGTCCCTAGGGCAGAGTGTCACCCAGTGTCCCAATTGATGGCACTTGCAACAAGCCAGTTTAGGAGACGTGCTATGGTTTGGACACTCTTTGGCCCATTGTCCACCTGTCTACAGACTAGGCATTTGCCTAGTGCCTTGTCCTTTAAGGACTTGGGGTTTGCTATAGGGTTTCCCCAGAGGGCGGCCAGCATCTGGGCATGCCTTGTATCTTTCCTTCTCTCTGTTTCCTGGGCTTTGGCCTCCCTCTCTTGTTCTCTATTATAAAAGGTATTGGTGGCTGTCTGGAGCATCTCATCTAAAAAGGAGCAGGGTCCCGCTGCTGTAGCTCTTGTAACTTTATCGTGATGTCTGATACACATTGGGACAGCAATTTGTCCTTTAAAATCACTTAGCTCTCGTAAGAGTCTAAGTCCAGATTGGTGAACTTTTGGAGGGCTTCTTTTAGACTTTCCAGAAAGGCAATGGGTTCTTGTTGGACTCCTGAATTATTGCTGAAGCCAGGCACAGTCCAACAACTAATAGGCTTCCTATTATTTCCATAGACATACTTCCTTAAGGGTGAGTCTTTCTGAAGCTTATCCTACCCAGTACTGTTGCAACTTGAGAGCCTGGCATCCCTGGGTCAGGGTGCAGATCCTCAGACAGGTTGAGGCACGCAAACATCCTGGAGATTGAATCCCTGGGCTGGTTAAAGCAGGTCAGCCTCCTGAGAATTGGGTCCCTGGGCAGGTTGAGGCATGTCAATCTCCTAAGACCCTAGACTGGTGTATCCCCAAGCAAGTTGAGCCATGACAACCTTCTGAGGACCAGATCTCTACACAGGTCAACCTCCTGGGATCCCCAGGCTGGAGCTGGGTGTCTCCCAAGGTCTCCAGTGTGACTAATGCTGGGTAGGATTAAGGGGTTGTAATCTTAACTCTTTGCTGATGGGAATAGATACCATGATGTAAAGTAATTCAAGCCTGTGTCCTGAGACTGGGAACCTAGGGAAATAGCCATAAGCCTTATCCTTTATTGCTCTGAGTGTATGTAAGTTTCTGATTTCCTCCCCTAGTCCTCCATAACAGCAGCTTAAGGTGTCTCCAGTGGTAAACATTTCAATGTCATAGACCCACTCTAAGCAACAACAGAAGTAATGACAAAGGAGTGGGTTGTCTGGTCCTGTTTAAGGCGTTAAGAGTATTTTAATAATAAGCTGGGTGGAGTGATATTTCCTACATTGTAGGAGTTAGTAAGTGGCTTAAGGACAAAATGATAAGATGCAACAGACCAGAAGTTCAGTAAAAGTGGAGTGGAGATTTGATCCAAGGGTATGTTTGTAGCTTTAAAAGAAGTGTGGTAGGGTTTGGGTCCAAACAGCCTACAGGCCTAACTCCCAAAGTGGCAAACATTGTCCCTGGAAGCCCAATTGCCCTTGAAGGGATGCCACCAACAGATGGAATTCTGGCAGGCATTGTGGGCCTGTCACCCACCTTAGCAGGTTCACTGAGAGGCGCTGTTGACACACATGTAGTGGGAAACATGGAAGGTGAAGGCCTGAATCTCTAGAGAGATTGGATATTATACAGTATTTCCCTCCCAAGGGCCAGCTATTTTCTGGTTGTCCCAAAAGAAAATGTAGAGCAACATTGTGGGACCAGACAGGGCTCACAAAAAGAGCATGAAATAGTTTGGAAGGGGGCAGGACACAACTTTTGAAAGAATGACATAGCCCAAGGGCATTATATAAACCAAAAATCAAATGGGTCCAAGATGAGAGACAAATCAAATTCAACTAAGCTTTGATCCTCAATCTGCAAGCTAAATGATACACCCAGAGGTGCCATGACAGTTCCAGTTCAGGTCAATTCAGTTCAGTCACTCAATCGTGTCCAACTGTGAGCCCTTGAATCGCAGCACACCAGGCCTCCCTGTCCATCTCCAACTCCCACAGTTCACTCAGACTCACATCCATCGAGTCAGTGATGTCATCCAGCCATCTCATCCTCTGTTGACCCCTTCTCCTCCTGCTCCCAATCCTTCCCAGCATCAGAGTCTTTTCCAGTGAGTCAACTCTTCACATGAGTTGGCCAAAGTACTGGAGTTTCAGCTTTAGCATCATTCCTTCCAAAGAAATCCCAGGGCTGATCTCCTTAAGAATGGACCAGTTGGATCTCCTTGCAGTCCAAGGGACTCTCAAGAGTCTTCTCCAACACCATAGTTCAAAAGCATCAATTCTTTGGCACTCAGCTTTCTTCGCAGTCCAACTCTCACATCCATATATGACCACTGGAAAAACCATAGCCTTGACTAAATGGACCTTTGTTGGCAAAGTAATGTCTCTGCTTTTCAATACGCTATCTAGGTTGGTCATAACTTTTCTTCCAAGGAGTAAGCATCTTATAATTTCATGGCTGCAATCACCATCTGCAGTGATTTTGGAGCCTCCCCAAAATAAAATGTGACACTGTTTCCACTGTTTCCCCATCTATTTCCCATGAAGTGATGGGACCAGATGCCATGATCTTTGTTTTCTGAATGTTGAGCTTTAAGCCACATTTTCACTCTCCTCTTTCACTTTCATCAAGAGGCTTTTTAGTTCCTCTTCACTTTCTGCCATAAGGATGGTGTCATCTGCATATCTGAGGTTATTGATATTTCT
>SJYX01013082.1:6258-49664 GCA_006410675.1 Oreotragus oreotragus | reverse complement strand
AGATTTCTCAAGAGGCAGGTTAGGTGGTCTGGTATTCCCATCTCTTTCAGAATTTTCCACAGTTTATTGTGATCCACATAGTCAAAGGCTTTGGTATAGTCAATAACGCAGAAATAGATGTTATTCTGGAACTCTCTTGCTTTTTCCATGATCCAGCAGATGTTGACAATTTGATATCTGGTTCCTCTGCCTTTTCTAGAACCATCTTGAACATCTGGAAGTTTGTGGTTCACGTATCGCTAAAGCCTGGCTTGGAGAATTCTTAGCATGTGAGATGAGTGCAATTGTGCTGTAGTTTGAGCATTCTTTGGCATTGTCTTTCTTTGGGATTGGAATGAAAACTGATCTTTTCCAGTCCTGTGGCCACTGCTGAGTTTTCCAAATTTGCTGGCATATTGAGTGCAGCACTTTCACAGCATCATCTTTCAGGATTTGAAATAGCTCAACTGGAATTCCATCACCTCCACTAGCATTGTTCATAGTGATGCTATCTAAGGCTCACTTGACTTGACATTCCAGGATATCTGGCTCTAGGTGAGTGATCACACCACTGTGATTATCTTGGTCTTGAAGATCTTTTTTTGTATGGTTCTTCTGTGTATTTTTGCCACCTCTTCTTTATATCTTCTGTTTCTGTTAAGTCCATACCATTTCTGTCCTTTATCGAGCCCAAGGCACTATCTAAAGACCAAGGAGTGAGTGGTTCCCCAATTGTTGGAATAATCCTCACACTCATTAATGCATGAAATCACCCAGCCCATGAAAACTAACCACACCACATTCCGTGGTTGTTGCACTGACCCTCTGTGATGGCCCATACTCTGTGAAATGTGCTTCTCTCTGAATCCAAATCAATCTACCTCCTATTCATTGCTGTGTCTCTCAATGAATTATTTCTTCAATGAAACATCAAGAACCTGAGCTTCATTAGGTCCTGAAATCAGGCACCATGGGTTTTGGCCAGGTTCAAGTCCCCAGGACATGACTGAATGACTAAGCACAGCACAGAGTCCCTGACATGTGGATTCAAATCTCAATCTTGGGTAAATGGTTTCAAACACAACTTTCAGAAATGGAAAGATGATGACCTGCCCAATACTTTGTGAACAGCAGCATAAATGAAGAGAGGAGCTGAAGGATAGGAGGAAAATGCAGTGGGGAAAGTGTGTCAAGGAACCCCTTTCATAACTTTCTGGAAAGATTGCTAAATGCCTGACCTGTGCCCACAGTTTTCATTGGCCTGATCCTTGGCACAAAGGAAGTTAAGGATCAAAGAACTCTCACCTGCTTAGGCAACAGCTAATAGGCACAGAGGATAGTGGAGCCTTTGGGACACATTGGACGGTGGCTCCTGTCAGAGTTCCTCAGTTGCACCCACTGCCTGCTGCTTGCCTGTTAACAGGGGGTTCAAAGAAACAAGATATGAGATATTGTAAAGGAATTATGATTTTGTTAGCCATATGTCTTTCCAGCAATAGGGGTGAGGACCTCTTACCTTAACCAGAGGTCTTCTGGAATCTGAGATTGAGCCACATGAGCTTTCTGCCAAGTTTTTATTGCTCTCCCAGTTTCCAGCATGCTGGGCTTCTTGTCACTACCACTGTGCTGGGTTTCCTTCACATTTAGCTTCCACAGTGTGTGCTTTCACCATTTTGGGCTTCTGTTGTGCTTGGCCTCTGCCCTGTGGGGGCCGAGCCAAGGTTGCTTCAGCCAGTTACATCCAAGTCACGACACCAGATATGTCAGGGGAGTGTGTCATTTCCTCGGTTCTGTCTTGCCACAGCAAAGATTTGAAACGGTGGGCCAGTGTTACAGTTCAGTTACAGCTCAAGAGTTTTATTTGGCAAGCAAAAGGAAAGCACACCTTTGAGGCATGAGCGTGGACTGACCCCAAAGGAGAGGCCTCAATCCGTCTTGGCTTCCTCTTTTACACAATTGTCCCCTCCCTCTCTTGAGCCTTCCCTATGCAAATTGGTCTAGCCAGGAGGGCTGTTTGTTTCATCTGAGGTTCTCACTCTGGTCCTCAGATTTTCTTTTGTTCCATTTCGCAGGCTTTTTCCTTTGTCTTTTAGCCACCACCATTTTGGATTCTTTTTTTCTCTAAAGAGAACACTGATAGTAGAAAAGGTTGTTTAAAAATGTTCTTTTTTGGCCAAGAAGTACAAGAGAAGGGATGAAGTACACACTGTGGAAGTTACTGACTAACAATGATACAGCTTTACTGTAAATCTTACTTTCTCTATATATATCTATTCATACACAAAGTCATTTTTCTTTGTAATTCTAATGCAAACTCAGTGAAGCATTTTATAACATCTGCTAAATTTATTTCAACTGATATGCTTCTAAACTCTTGATTTGGGGATTTCCTTCCTGTTTTAGCAAGATTCTTGCCTTGGGTTTGCCACTATCCTGAAATCTTGCCATGCATATAAGCCATGGGGAGAAGAAGTTCAAAGAAACAGTTTCTTGATCATATCTAAAAGAAAACTCTCATGTCATATGTTTCAATGTTTTGTGATCTAAAAATGATATTATTCTTATTATATGTATTAATCTCTATATATCTATATAGAGATTACACAGGGTGCTATAAAAATTATTAAAAGCAACATATTCTTTTTTTGAGAGTTTAAAATTAGATAGGGCATCTTCATCTAAAAGTAGCTTGATATATACATTATTTTCGAGTAAAATCCATAAAAATATACTTTCTATTTTCAGTGTTATAATGACTTAAAATTTTAATCGTATTACATTACATAGCTAGAAGTTACTTACATAGAGAAGAAAAAATATATTAATACATCAGAGGTATATAACTAAAACTCTATTATCCTTATGCTCTTTCTTTTAAATTTTCCTAATTATGNCTTGATATATACATTATTTTCGAGTAAAATCCATAAAAATATACTTTCTATTTTCAGTGTTATAATGACGACTTAAAATTTTAATCGTATTACATTACATAGCTAGAAGTTACTTACATAGAGAAGAAAAAATATATTAATACATCAGAGGTATATAACTAAAACTCTATTATCCTTATGCTTTTTCTTTTAAATTTTCCTAATTATGTTTCAAATATAAAGCAAAAAGCTCAGTATTTTTAAAAATTTTAATAATAAATTTTATCTTTAAACATACTGCTCCTAAGTTACAGTAGAGCCAACTTCAATTCAGTTCAGTTCAGTTGCTCAGTCATATCTGACTCTTTGTGACCCCATGAATCGCAGCATGCCAGGCCTCCCTGTCCATCACCAACTCCCTGAGTTCACTCAGATTCACATCCATTGAGTCAGTGATACCATCCAGCCATCTCATCCTCTGTCGTCCCCTTCTTCTCCTGCCCCCAGTCTCTCCCAGCATCAAAGTCTTAAGATAGCTTTATCTTCCATTTTCTCCTAATTAAATAGTGATGGGTTAAAAATGACATTGAGCAGTCAATTTGAAGCAATTTAACCTAATTTCTCACTTTTCAGATAAGTTTTTCGTAAAGTTCCATTTCATTTGCATTGACATTATCAATCAAAATTTCCTCATCTATGTTTGAATTTTCCCAGTGTTATTATCATTAGTGCTATTCCCTCAGTATAAAATTGCAAGCTGAAATGATATCATTTGGGATGCATTACAGAAAATTAACACTGTTGTTTGCCATTGATGGGTCTCTGGGGAGTCTCAGCAAACAGGATTTCTGTCTCCACTTGTTTGCACTCAAGTTCTAAACCAACAGGGAAATAAGAAAATCAAGTAAAGTGCCTGGGGGCAAAAACTTCACCAATCATTAAAATCATATTGGAGAATGAGACTTATTCCCAAGGACAAATGGATTTCCTAATCTGGAGCACCAGAATTAACTGAATTTACTCTCTTAATTATAGCAGCACTGGCAGAATTGTAGTAATAATGGTACAGAGAGGGTTGCCCTGGGGGACAATGTCTGGGTTCCAGAAAAAAAGGGGAAAGGAATGGGCTGACTTACACAAGCCCAGTTAATACTCCCAAACTCAGCAATCAGCTTGTCCTTCCACTGCATCTCTTTGTCCTTCAACTCCCCCATCTTAGAGAAAGGGAGTCTGAAGATGGAGGGAAGACAGAATTGTCTTGCTAATAGCTCTGCATCCAGTGAGAGGAAACATCAGAATAAAAGAAATCACTGCTTGGAGAAACAGACATAGAGAATAGACTTGTGAACATGGGTAGAGAGGAGGAGAGGGTGAGATTTATGAAAAGAGTAACGTGGGAACTTACACTACCATATGCAGACTAGATAGCCAACGGAATTTGCTGTGTGGCTCAGGAAACTCAAACAGGGGCTCTGTATAAACTAGAGGGGTGGGATGGGGAGGAAGATGGGAGGGAGGTGCAAAAGGGAGGGGATATATGTATATCTATGGCTGATTCAGGCTGAGGTTTAACAGAAAACAACGAAATTCTATAAAGCAATTATCCTTCAATAAAATAATTTTTTTTTTTAAAAGAACAACAACAACAAAAAAAAACTCTTAGGAGAAAACATGGACAATACAAAAAAAAAGAGGAATTACTGTTTCAGCTTTCTTTGTGCAATGTATTTTTAAATATGAAAATTGAAATTATGAGCAGTCAAAGAAGTAAACAAACCACTAACCTATATCTGGTAGGCCACAAAAAAATGAGGAAATATTTATCAAGATGATAAGGTAGTTCAAAGTGCTACTAATTGTGGTGGAACAGTAAATAGACGTATAGGCTAACAAAAGTTGACTTTTTATAGTCTCTAAACATAAAAAGACAGGGACAAGTCTGGCATATTTGATAAATAAAACATCTCACTTTTAAAGAGCTCCCTCTTCTATACAACAAAATTATTTTCAGTAATAAATAAATGATAATATGAAGTAAATAATATCAATGGGAAGAAAATAAATGCAGACTTCAAAACTTTATTTTTATTTAATTTTATATATCTATATCACACATATGTATACATCTTCTATATATACATAAAACCATTCCAGTAGCAAAAGTAAAATTAAAAATTATAGTAGAAAGAGATTTTTAATTAAAATTTTAGAAATATAAATTAAAATTAAAATTTTAAAATTTAAATTAAATTGAAAATTAAAGTAGCAAAGGACTTTTTAATTCATGTATTTTTGACAGAGTAGGAAAAAACTTATACCAATATATTGAGCTGTCATAGAAATAAATAGTAACAATATTGTGATTATCAGTGATGTCATGAATCTGGATTTTCTTTACACGTTCAATAGACAATATAATATATAAGCAGATTTTTGTCCATCTATATTCATTCACAGATGATGGAAAAAACTTTTTATAAATGTTTATTTAATTAACTGATGAATCACCAGATACATAAATAGGTTAGAAAAGTGTTAAAAACAAGCTGGGTACAAATAACTTAAAACCCCATTTTACACTGAACTTCAGAATCAGCAATATTATTGAAGGCCTTATTTCATCAGGATTGGTTCTAGCAGCTTTCAAATGCCTTTGTACTTGAACANATTAACTGATGAATCACCAGATACATAAATAGGTTAGAAAAGTGTTAAAAACAAGCTGGGTACAAATAACTTAAAACCCCATTTTACACTGAACTTCAGAATCAGCAATATTATTGAAGGCCTTATTTCATCAGGATTGGTTCTAGCAGCTTTCAAATGCCTTTGTACTTGAACAAGTTTCACTAAAATGTCTTCACCAGAAAAACTCATCATAAATCTTGATTACATCCTATAAAAACTTCCAAATTTTCTTCTCCTTCTGTAAAAATCAGAGGAAAAGACTCAATGATGACAAACACTGACATTATTTGGTCCACTTTTTTAGGAAAAAACATTCAAGTTTTGGTAAAAACAATGACTACATTCAATTTAGATGTCTTTATTTTTTCTGGCAGTGTAAGATCATCTTTTGTCATTTATAAGAGTTTTCTTTAACATTTGTGTCCTTTTTCTCTGTAAATACCAATTTCCTTACATTTTATTGTTGCATGGCTAACATTCTTCAAAGATTTTGTCCATCACCAATCATTGGGGAATAATCTTAGATTTTTGTATTTCACTCTTGAAAGTTAATTGGTGCTTGCAAATATTTTTGTGGTTACATAGAATGGCATAAGAGTTTTCTTTAACATTTGTGTCCTTTTTCTCTGTAAATACCAATTTCCTTACATTTTATTGTTGCATGGCTAACATTCTTCAAAGATTTTGTCCATCACCAATCATTGGGGAATAATCTTAGATTTTTGTATTTCACTCTTGAAAGTTAATTGGTGCTTGCAAATATTTTTGTGGTTACAGAGAATGGCACAATTGAAATAACTGTAGTTCTGTTTGTATTTACAATCAGTGTGCTATCATTGTTTACTTAAAATGCTTAAATATAAGAACACGTAGTACCACAGGATTAGAGGTACTGACAGGACCCAAAGGTAGTTCAGATGGTTCCAAATCATTATGAACTTACTCAAAACTACTGTAAGCTTGAGTGTTGGGAGCCTTCTTTACAATTTCTTCCCAAAGTAGAAATGCAATTAAAAGATAAATAATCAAAAGGTACTCATTTCAACCTTCTAAATCTGAAGTTAATTATACATTACATACATAGAAATGAGACATTAAGCACAAAAGTTGTTTAAAATAAGGGTTAACAAACTGTTTCTTTCAAGAGCCAGATAGTAAAACTTTTAGGCTTTTTTGCAGGCCAAAAGCAAAACTGAGAATAGTTTGTAGGTAATTTGCAGGGTTGGTCTTGTAAACCCATAGACTGTAGCCTGCCAGGCTCCTCTGTCCATGGAATTTTCCAGGCAAGAATGCCGGAATGGGTTGTCATTTCCTTCTTCAGGGGATCTTCTCAACCCAGGGATTGAACCCAGGTCTTCAGCATCTCCTGCACTGGCTGGCCGATTCTTTACCACTGAGCCACCTGGAAAGCCTGGGTAGTTATATAAAAGGAGAGAAAAAAAAAAACAGAAGCAATATTATAATTAATTCAATAAAAGGCTTTAAAAAAAGATCCACATCAAAAAATCCTCTTGAAAAAGCCTATGGATAATATTTACAACCTGCAGTGAATGATGAGAGAAAACACATGTCTTTTAAGTCTTTTTTCCTCTGACATTCTACGATATTGTCAAATAATGTCAATTGAAAAATTTATTAAAGTATTTGATTATGAGCCATTTATATCGTAACAAAGAGACAATGAGAGGAAATTAAAAGTAGAGTAAATAACAGAAGTCTGACAGACAAAACCAAGGAAACTTATTGGTCTACTTGCCCTTTTTGAAAATGTAAAAAAGCAAAGATGACAAATATGCACTTTAGGGCAAAGTACATGAATTGATTTATTTTGTATAATAACATCTAATATTGAAAGAGCTATGAGTAGAAGATGAATGGCCCAGGCAACCACCTTTGCCAAGTTTCTCTTCCAAGTTAGCCTATGAAAATTTCCAATCATCTATTGTTAAGAAAGTTTCCTCCCTGTGATTCGGGAATAATTCAGACATTGTATGAACATATTCGGTAGAGACCTTAACAAACAACTTCCTATATGAACCTCAGGTTTGATGTAGTAACAGAGAAAATGTGAAGGTGTTTAGATACCTCATAGGAGAGTATTTGCAGGATATAGAATATATTAAAATTATATAAAGTTATAAAAATAATATTAGAATATTTTATATTAATAAATGAACTGTCAAATTACTTATTTGTTAACCAAAACCAGAGTTGAGTCTTAAGACACCTCAAAATGTTTCATAAGTAGACAATCTTTATAATTCATCTGCTGCAAGTTTTATACAGGTGAGTCAAGTCGTACAAAAACACAATTCTATATGATTCTAAGGCCCTAGTATATTTTTTAAAATATAACAAAGATTAATTACCTTAGGAAGTTGATCTCTGGCCTTTTGTCAAAATTGGAAATAACTGTAAACAAGGGGTGTAAAGCAGGCCACCTTCATTCACTTCCTTGTCTGGGACATAAAAAATAGGGAAACACAACACATACATCCACTTACACAAATGTCTCTGGCTGCTTTTAAGCTACTACAGCAAATTCTGAGTTTTTGTAACAGAGATTGTACAGCCAGACAATCTAAAATATTTACTTACCTGGCCCTCTATGGGAAAAGTTTGTTAACCCCTGACCTATACTAATAAATTCAACTTTTGAAAAAAGGCATATATACTACAAGGACATAAAAAATGAAGTGGAATATGTTACTTTACAGTTACATCATTGCACTATAAGTCTAGGACATTAGTGACACATGTGTTAGCTACCAACATGATATTTGCATCCTAATGGGAAAAGGAAACTGGAGTCTCTGAATCCATGTGCGGGTTGGGTTCCCTCTTTTTATATTCTTAGATTCAGACTATTCTGTTCTCTTCTAAGAATCAACTTTCCCGATCAACAAAATAATTAGTATGTCAAATCCAAGTCTCCATTCAACATAGTCCCTTCCCAGTAAAAGCAGAGATGGTTACACCACTGTTTTATGGTTTTCCATTTTGTAAGATGTTGGAAATTTCTTAAATCTGAAGTTCCCTCTGTGTGGTGAATCATAATAATAATATGCTCTGAATAATCTGTTTGCTGCAATATAGCAGTGTGGTAGCCAGGGTCTAAACTGTTCCAAAGAGTTGAGAAAATATAACTCAAGTCTCAGAGTACCCAGAGGGACAGACATGTTAGCTGCAGCTGTCTTCAAAACAATTGAGAGATAATAATTTTGGTTTTATAAGGTAAGTAAATATGACTAATAAACTTTAGCGTCTTGCAAAAGATCCTACTTTACACTCACAAGCCCCCTCATGGGGTACTAAGAAGTGACACCCTGCCAAACTCCTTGGATATTAACAAACCTTACTCATAACACAATTTTGCTATTCAGAACTCTTCTGGATCACACCAGAAAGACATTTCCCTTGGTTGACAATTCAAATGTGATTTGTTTTCGTCCATGTGTGGGACTGGATTCAGCCCAGGAACTAAAGTGACTGGGTTAAGAGGCAGATTACTTGGCTAGCTTTACATTTCATAGCTAGAAAATGATAGCAAGTAACTGGAAAGCAAGGAGCGACTAAAGTAATGCCAGATCGATCAATTCCTTAGTTGGTGCCAAAGTTCATTGGGTCTAATAAATCAAAACCAACAACAAGTAGACCCCAAGGGAGAATATGACCTACTTTATTAGGTCTAGTTCTCTCAATCCTTATTCTAATTCTTATACCCATACTCCATACATCCAAACAACGAAGTATAATGTTCCGACCATTTAGTCAATGTCTATTCTGAATTCTGGTAGCAGACCTACTAACACTCACATGAATCGGAGGACAGNCTACTTTATTAGGTCTAGTTCTCTCAATCCTTATTCTAATTCTTATACCCATACTCCATACATCCAAACAACGAAGTATAATGTTCCGACCATTTAGTCAATGTCTATTCTGAATTCTGGTAGCAGACCTACTAACACTCACATGAATCGGAGGACAGACAGTTGAACACCCATATATGGGGTGGGGGTGGAAGTCATATTAATTTTTACCTGGCACTGGAAAATAATATAAATGAATATTATCTTTAAAGAAGAACTAAGGGTGGGTAAATTGAATTTTCTTTATTTACCTGTGTTTACCCATTGCCCATCAATTTAAAGCAGTGACGGCACTGGGCTTCAATAACTACATGCCCCTCTAAGCTTAAATTTAGATTATGTTATCTTTTACCTCAACTTCTTTTTCCTTCCTCTGTTATTTAGTTTCAAGAGAAGCTTCATGAAAGACAAGCTGTGAAGGCTGACAGAGCTATTATAATATAATGTATTATATTACAATATATATAATGTAATATAATATATAATATAATGTCTGACTCTTTGTGACCCAATGGACTGTAGCCTGCCAGGCTCCCCAGTTCATGGGATTCTCCAGGCAAGAATATCGGAGTGGGTTGCTATTTCCTCTCTGGGAGTCTTCCCAACCCAAGGATCAAACCCAGGTCTCCTGCATTGCAGGCAGACTTTTTACTGAGTCATCTATGTGAGCCATCAAGATATGTTATCTTTTACCTCAACTTCTTTTTCCTTCCTCTGTTATTTAGTTTCAAGAGAAGCTTCATGAAAGACAAGCTGTGAAGGCTGACAGAGCTATTATAATATAATGTATTATATTACAATATATATAATGTAATATAATATATAATATAATGTCCGACTCTTTGTGACCCAATGGACTGTAGCCTGCCAGGCTCCCCAGTTCATGGGATTCTCCAGGCAAGAATATCGGAGTGGGTTGCTATTTCCTCTCTGGGAGTCTTCCCAACCCAAGGATCAAACCCAGGTCTCCTGCATTGCAGGCAGACTTTTTACTGAGTCATCTATGTGAGCCATCAAGGAAGCCCAATATAATGTATACTTATAATTATCAATGACATAAATTTTTTATATATATATTTTATCTCTCATGAATTTACACTAACTTTTGTAGTGCAGCCATCTTTCAGTGGGAGGTTTGTT
Organism: Oreotragus oreotragus; assembly: GCA_006410675.1. Taxonomy (NCBI): domain Eukaryota; kingdom Metazoa; phylum Chordata; class Mammalia; order Artiodactyla; family Bovidae; genus Oreotragus; species Oreotragus oreotragus. Next base: position 39,112 of record SJYX01013082.1, on the reverse strand, counting down.
TCAGAAACTGCCACAATACCAAAATCCATGTATACTCAAGTCCCATAATCTGAATCTGCAAATTCTGCATCCACAGATTCAACCAAGCATAATAGTATATGATCTGAGGTTTGTTGAAACTGTAGTTGCAGAATGCATATATGAGATAGATCTGGAAGATGAATAGGATTTTGTACATGAAGACACCCCATTATTATAATCAGATTGTATTTAAATAGCAAAAATAAGACACCATTTTTTTTTAATTGAAGTATAATTGTTTTACCATGTTGTGTTAATTTTAGGTATACAACTCAGTGATTCAATTATACATGCATGCTCATTTGCTCAGTCACTCAGTCATGTCTGACTCTTTGCAACTCCATGGACTACAGCCCACTAGACTCCTCTGTCTATGGGATTTTCCAGGCAAGAATACTGGAATGGGTTGTCATTTTCTACTCCAGGGGATATTTCTGACCCAGGGATCAAATCTGAGTCTCTTGATTCTCCTACATTATGGATTCTTTACCACTGTGCCTCTTATAGGTTATTAAAAGTACTGAGTAGAGTTCTCTCAATTAAGGATTAAGTCCTTCTTGTCACTAATGTGTCTTCTGGCCTAAAATAGTGAGGTATACCAGAGAAGGTAATGGCACCCGACTCCAGTACTCTTGCCTGGAAAATCGCATGGATGGAGGAGCCTGGTAGGCTGCAGTCCATGGGGTCGCGAAGAGTCGGACACAACTGAGCAACTTCACTTTTGCTTTTCACCTTCATACACTGGAGAAGGAAATGGCAACCCACTCCAGTGTTCTTGCCTGGAGAATCCCAGGGACAGGGGAGCCTGGTGGGCTGCTGTCTATGGGGTCACACAGAGTCGGACACGACTGAAGCGACTTAGCAGCAGCAGCAGCAGTGAGGTATACATTCACCCACAACGGCAGAAAAGATGGACAAAAGTTAAGGTAGCCACCATCTATCTGATGGAAATGAAAGGGCAGAGTGACAGAGAATAAGACAGCACCGTCTTTTACTTCCTTGCACTTGAATCTCTCTTCCATCTTGTTTTCTGATTAACTTTTCATGCAGGAATATAGGCTGCTCAGCCTTTCAGTTGAGATGACCATAGTATCTGGTCCCATCATTTCATGAAAAACAGATGGGGAATAGATGAGGAAACAATGGAAACAGTGACAGACTTTATTTTCATGGCCTCCAAAATCACTGAGGATTGTAACTGCAGCCATGAAATTGAAAGATGCTTGCTCCTTGGAAGAAAAGCTATAACAAACTTAGAGTATTAAAAAACAGAGACATTATTTGCTGACAAAGGTCTATATAGTCAAAGTGATGATTTTTCCAGTAGTCATGTATGGATGTCAGAGTTGGACCATGAAGAAGGCTGAGTGCCAAGGAACTGGTGCTTTTGAATTGTGGTATTGAGAAGACTCTTGAGAGTCCCTTGGACTGCAAAGAGATCAAAATCCCAGTCAATCCTAAAGGAAATCAACCCTGAATATTCACTGGAAGGACTGATGCTGGAGCTGAAGCTCCAGTACTTTGGCCACCTGATGCAAAAAGCTGACTCTTTGGGAAAAAAAAAAAAAAAAACCCTAATACTGGGAAAGAGAAAGCAGGAAGAGAAGGGGACGACAGAGGAGGAAATGGTTGGATGGCATCACTGACTTGATGGACATGAGTTTGAGCAAGCTCCAGGAGACGGTGAAGGACCAGGAAGCCTGGTGTGCTGCAGTCCATGGGGTTGCNCAAATAGCTGACTCTTTGGGAAAAAAAAAAAAAAAACCCTAATACTGGGAAAGAGAAAGCAGGAAGAGAAGGGGACAACAGAGAATGAAATGGTTGGATGGCATCGCTGACTTGATGGACATGAGTTTGAGCAAGCTCTGGGAGACGGTGAAGGACCAGGAAGCCTGGTGTGCTGCAGTCCATGGGGTTGCACACAGTCAGACAGGACTGAGAGGCTGAACAACAAGAACCTCCTAGGATTTCTAGATGTTGACTGTGGCCTGAACCAGAGTAGTAATTGATCTTTCTTCAACCAGCTTATGGTGTTTCAGTCCTAACTGGCATTTAAATAGAACTGAAGAAACCTAACTCATTTTCTTAGCTTCACTAACCAATTAATCTTTGTTTCTTTTTAGATAAAGGATGGGAGGAGGGGGTTGTTAACTTCCTTCTCAATTTCCTTCCAGTTCCAACTTTCTGTGACTGTCTGTTACAGAAAAGGGATGGGAAAAAAGACAAAACACTGTTATCATTCTGCAGATTAGCTGAATTTTCTCTCACCCTCTTATTTTAGTTTCTAATAAAAATGGAAATTATTGACTCTACCATGCCATTTAGGAAAAGTTACATAAAGTTGAAGCTCCACCAATGCACAGGAAAATAATGGAACTGAATTAAAATTATCCATCCTCTATTTTTAAATATAAACTTCTTCATTTTCTTAATCCCTGATTATTATTTTTTCCAACTTCAAAAAAAGAATAAGCAACATGTTAGTTCTGCAAAATATACCCTCTGAATAAGATGTGAATTCCCATAGCAAAGTCTCATAATAAATGAAAACTTAATGAACTCTCCATAAGACATATATATATATTGATATGATATATCAATGATATATATTATATATTGATATGATATATCAATGATATATATTATATATTGATACAAAGAATAATCATTACAAATTATGAAACTATCTGAACCGTTGCTGTTATAATAACATATGTTTTACCTGTCCACCATACAGTCTACAGGTGTTTCTTGATTTATTTCCTTCCATTAAAATATATGGCGCTAGTGGTATACAACCCATCTGTCAATGCAGGTTAGATGTAAGAAATGTGGGTTCGATCTCTGGGTTGGGAAGATCCCCTGGAGGAGAGTATGGCAATTATTCTTGCCTGGAGACTCTCATGGACAGAAGAGCCTGGCAGGCTACAGCGCACAGAGTCACACAGAGTGAGATATGACTGAAGCAACTTAGCACTCACATTAAAATATAAAATTACTAACAGTATTTTATTTTTATATACAAATATAAGGAAAGTTTTTCTAGAAATATATTTAAATTATTTTTACTGATTTACAAACTGTTATCCATCACGCATTGTAACACCATGCGTTTTAACCCAAGGACAGATTTTCCTTATTTCTCATTAAGTACAGCTGCTTCTTTCTTTAAAATAGTCAACATAGGAGTGATGTCATTTTCAATGTTAGTTGTTTCTAGTCAAAGATGAAGTAGCCACTATCCATAGATAAGACGCCAGTGTGAAAATCCCAGAACTTGAAGGTAATGCTGACGCACATTTCTGGATATCAGGGACCAAGAAGGACCCCATAGGAAGAGTAAGTGGCTACACTTTGATGGTGTCACCCCTTCTTCAAAATGGCACAGCTGCTGCACCAAGAGGACTTCCCCAGGCCTAGAGTTTCTCCAGTATATATATGGAGAAACCCCCACCCCCCAACACACACACACATAAGGTGGATCTAGCTTCCTCAGCATAGTGAGATGTTTTGTGGGAGTCCTACTCTGGATCTCATCTCAGAGGGATCACTGCGAGAATCTTCAGAACTCAGCTTATGGGAATCAGATGCAGAGAAGGGAGTTGGGGTACAGATGGAGGCACTATTTGACTAGGAAAAAAAAAACAAAAGAGGTGAGGTTAGCTGAAGGAAGGAACTAAACATGAACAGCTATAAACAGAGATTAGAAAAATAATGGAACATATTAAGAAAGCCAAGAGTTGGGTCTTTGAAAAGATTTTTAAAAAAATACTGAAACTTTACCTCTAAGAATAAAGAAAAAAAGTGAAAAGACTCAAATCAATAATATTACAAATTGAAAAAGTAGAAATTAAAAATAATATCACACAATACAAAGAATCATGTGACTACTATGAACATTTATACACCAACAAATTGGACATCTAGAAGAAATAAATAGATTCCTAGAAATATACATCCTACCAAGACTAAATCATGAAAGGCAGAAGAGATGTCAACCAGAAACAGTCTTTTCATAATCATGATACAAAGCCATACAATAGAAAGAGCACTGAATCTGGAGTTAGTTTTTTTTTTGGGGTGGGGGGCGGAGGGGTAATTTTAGTTTAAAATTACCTCCAAGAACTAGAAAAGTCAGTTATATTGTTTGAATTTTAGTCTTATAAAAGACAGAGATAATATTTCTTTTATGGGTTTACTATGAGCATTAAATGAAATTTAAGCAGTTTGAGAACAAATACCGTAAAACAACATAATTTGAGTCTTATATTCCATTGATTACTTAAAAGTAGTTACCTATTTCCAAGAATATAAGCAAAAAGGCAATTCATCTAAATAAAGAAAATAATAATAATCAGGCTAACTCAAATTTCTTCATAGCAACATACAATGCCCAAAGACAAGTAGGAATGCTTATGCTATGAGTGAAAATATTACAAGTAGCCACTCTGGCTGTTAGTCATAAAAGCAATGAATAGATATAGGCATACATACCTTGAAGATATTGTGCATTTGGCCCCAGACCACCAAAAATGATGAATACTGCAGTAAAATGAGTCAGACAATCTGTTTCCCTAAGGCATATAAAAGTTATGTTTACACTGTACTGAAGTCCAAGATGTGTATAAGAGACAGGCCCAATATAATGTATACTTATAATTATCAATGACATAAATTTTTTATATATATATTTTATCTCTCATGAATTTACACTAACTTTTGTAGTGCAGCCATCTTTCAGTGGGAGGTTTGTTTCAGAAACTGCCACAATACCAAAATCCATGTATACTCAAGTCCCATAATCTGAATCTGCAAATTCTGCATCCACAGATTCAACCAAGCATAATAGTATATGATCTGAGGTTTGTTGAAACTGTAGTTGCAGAATGCATATATGAGATAGATCTGGAAGATGAATAGGATTTTGTACATGAAGACACCCCATTATTATAATCAGATTGTATTTAAATAGCAAAAATAAGACACCATTTTTTTTAATTGAAGTATAATTGTTTTACCATGTTGTGTTAATTTTAGGTATACAACTCAGTGATTCAATTATACATGCATGCTCATTTGCTCAGTCACTCAGTCATGTCTGACTCTTTGCAACTCCATGGACTACAGCCCACTAGACTCCTCTGTCTATGGGATTTTCCAGGCAAGAATACTGGAATGGGTTGTCATTTTCTACTCCAGGGGATATTTCTGACCCAGGGATCAAATCTGAGTCTCTTGATTCTCCTACATTATGGATTCTTTACCACTGTGCCTCTTATAGGTTATTAAAAGTACTGAGTAGAGTTCTCTCAATTAAGGATTAAGTCCTTCTTGTCACTAATGTGTCTTCTGGCCTAAAATAGTGAGGTATACCAGAGAAGGTAATGGCACCCCACTCCAGTACTCTTGCCTGGAAAATCGCATGGATGGAGGAGCCTGGTAGGCTGCAGTCCATGGGGTCGCGAAGAGTCGGACACAACTGAGCAACTTCACTTTTGCTTTTCACCTTCATACACTGGAGAAGGAAATGGCAACCCACTCCAGTGTTCTTGCCTGGAGAATCCCAGGGACAGGGGAGCCTGGTGGGCTGCTGTCTATGGGGTCACACAGAGTCGGACACGACTGAAGCGACTTAGCAGCAGCAGCAGCAGTGAGGTATACATTCACCCACAACGGCAGAAAAGATGGACAAAAGTTAAGGTAGCCACCATCTATCTGATGGAAATGAAAGGGCAGAGTGACAGAGAATAAGACAGCACAGTCTTTTACTTCCTTGCACTTGAATCTCTCTTCCATCTTGTTTTCTGATTAACTTTTCATGCAGGAATATAGGCTGCTCAGCCTTTCAGTTGAGATGACCATAGTATCTGGTCCCATCACTTCATGACAAACAGATGGGGAATAGATGAGGAAACAATGGAAACAGTGACAGACTTTATTTTCATGGCCTCCAAAATCACTGAGGATTGTAACTGCAGCAAACTTTTCATGCAGGAATATAGGCTGCTCAGCCTTTCAGTTGAGATGACCATAGTATCTGGTCCCATCACTTCATGACAAACAGATGGGGAATAGATGAGGAAACAATGGAATCAGTGACAGACTTTATTTTCATGGCCTCCAAAATCACTGAGGATTGTAACTGCAGCTATGAAATTGAAAGATGCTTGCTCTTTGGAAGAAAAGCTATAACAAACTTAGAGTATTAAAAAACAGAGACATTATTTGCTGACGAAGGTCTATATAGTCAAAGTGATGATTTTTCCAGTAGTCATGTATGGATGTCAGAGTTGGACCATGAAGAAGGCTGAGTGCCAAGGAACTGGTGCTTTTGAATTGTGGTATTGAGAAGACTCTTGAGAGTCCCTTGGACTGCAAAGAGATCAAAATCCCAGTCAATCCTAAAGGAAATCAACCCTGAATATTCACTGGAAGGACTGATGCTGGAGCTGAAGCTCCAATACTTTGGCCACCTGATGCAAATAGCTGACTCTTTGGAAAAAAAAAAAAAAAACCCTAATACTGGGAAAGAGAAAGCAGGAAGAGAAGGGGACGACAGAGGAGGAAATGGTTGGATGGCATCACTGACTTGATGGACATGAGTTTGAGCAAGCTCCAGGAGACGGTGAAGGACCAGGAAGCCTGGTGTGCTGCAGTCCATGGGGTTGCACACAGTCAGACAGGACTGAGAGGCTGAACATCAAGAACCTCCTAGGACTTCTAGATGTTGACTGTGGCCTGAACCAGCAGTAGTAATTGATCTTTCTTCAGCCAGCTTATGGTGTTTCAGTCCTAACTGGCATTTGAATAGAACTGAAGAAACCTAACTCATTTTCTTAGCTTCACTAAGCAATTAATCTTTGTTTCTTTTTAGATAAAGGATGGGAGGAGGAGGTTGTTAACTTCCTTCTCAATTTCCTTCCAGTTCCAACTTTCTGTGACTGTCTGTTACAGAAAAGGGATGGGAAAAAAGACAAAACACTGTTATCATTCTGCAGATTAGCTGAATTTTCTCTCACCCTCTTATTTTAGTTTCTAATAAAAATGGAAATTATTGACTCTACCATGNAGGTTGTTAACTTCCTTCTCAATTTCCTTCCAGTTCCAACTTTCTGTGACTGTCTGTTACAGAAAAGGGATGGGAAAAAAGACAAAACACTGTTATCATTCTGCAGATTAGCTGAATTTTCTCTCACCCTCTTATTTTAGTTTCTAATAAAAATGGAAATTATTGACTCTACCATGCCATTTAGGAAAAGTTACATAAAGTTGAAGCTCCACCAATGCACAGGAAAATAATGGAACTGAATTAAAATTATCCATCCTCTATTTTTAAATATAAACTTCTTCATTTTCTTAATCCCTGATTATTATTTTTTCCAACTTCAAAAAAAGAATAAGCAACATGTTAGTTCTGCAAAATATACCCTCTGAATAAGATGTGAATTCCCATAGCAAAGTCTCATAATAAATGAAAACTTAATGAACTCTCCATAAGACATATATATATATTGATATGATATATCAATGATATATATTATATATTGATATGATATATCAATGATATATATTATATATTGATACAAAGAATAATCATTACAAATTATGAAACTATCTGAACCGTTGCTGTTATAATAACATATGTTTTACCTGGCCACCATACAGTCTACAGGTGTTTCTTGATTTATTTCCTTCCATTAAAATATATGGCGCTAGTGGTATACAACCCATCTGTCAATGCAGGTTAGATGTAAGAAATGTGGGTTCGATCTCTGGGTTGGGAAGATCCCCTGGAGGAGAGTATGGCAATTATTCTTGCCTGGAGACTCTCATGGACAGAAGAGCCTGGCAGGCTACAGCGCACAGAGTCACACAGAGTGAGATATGACTGAAGCAACTTAGCACTCACATTAAAATATAAAATTACTAACAGTATTTTATTTTTATATACAAATATAAGGAAAGTTTTTCTAGAAATATATTTAAATTATTTTTACTGATTTACAAACTGTTATCCATCACGCATTGTAACACCATGCGTTTTAACCCAAGGACAGATTTTCCTTATTTCTCATTAAGTACAGCTGCTTCTTTCTTTAAAATAGTCAACATAGGAGTGATGTCATTTTCAATGTTAGTTGTTTCTAGTCAAAGATGAAGTAGCCACTATCCATAGATAAGACGCCAGTGTGAAAATCCCAGAACTTGAAGGTAATGCTGACGCACATTTCTGGATATCAGGGACCAAGAAGGACCCCATAGGAAGAGTAAGTGGCTACACTTTGATGGTGTCACCCCTTCTTCAAAATGGCACAGCTGCTTCACCAAGAGGACTTCCCCAGGCCTAGAGTTTCTCCAGTATATATATGGAGAAACCCCCACCCCCCAACACACACACACATAAGGTGGATCTAGCTTCCTCAGCATAGTGAGATGTTTTGTGGGAGTCCTACTCTGGATCTCATCTCAGAGGGATCACTGCGAGAATCTTCAGAACTCAGCTTATGGGAATCAGATGCAGAGAAGGGAGTTGGGGTACAGATGGAGGCACTATTTGACTAGGAAAAAAAAAACAAAAGAGGTGAGGTTAGCTGAAGGAAGGAACTAAACATGAACAGCTATAAACAGAGATTAGAAAAATAATGGAACATATTAAGAAAGCCAAGAGTTGGGTCTTTGAAAAGATTTTTAAAAAAATACTGAAACTTTACCTCTAAGAATAAAGAAAAAAAGTGAAAAGACTCAAATCAATAATATTACAAATTGAAAAAGTAGAAATTAAAAATAATATCACACAATACAAAGAATCATGTGACTACTATGAACATTTATACACCAACAAATTGGACATCTAGAAGAAATAAATAGATTCCTAGAAATATACATCCTACCAAGACTAAATCATGAAAGGCAGAAGAGATGTCAACCAGAAACAGTCTTTTCATAATCATGATACAAAGCCATATAATAGAAAGAGCACTGAATCTGGAGTTAGTTTTTTTTTTGGGGTGGGGGGCGGAGGGGTAATTTTAGTTTAAAATTACCTCCAAGAACTAGAAAAGTCAGTTATATTGTTTGAATTTTAGTCTTATAAAAGACAGAGATAATATTTCTTTTATGGGTTTACTATGAGCATTAAATGAAATTTAAGCAGTTTGAGAACAAATACCGTAAAACAACATAATTTGAGTCTTATATTCCATTGATTACTTAAAAGTAGTTACCTATTTCCAAGAATATAAGCAAAAAGGCAATTCATCTAAATAAAGAAAATAATAATAATCAGGCTAACTCAAATTTCTTCATAGCAACATACAATGCCCAAAGACAAGTAGGAATGCTTATGCTATGAGTGAAAATATTACAAGTAGCCACTCTGGCTGTTAGTCATAAAAGCAATGAATAGATATAGGCATACATACCTTGAAGATATTGTGCATTTGGCCCCAGACCACCAAAAATGATGAATACTGCAGTAAAATGAGTCAAATAATCTGTTTCCCTAAGGCATATAAACGTTATGTTTACACTGTACTGAAGTCCATCATGTGTGCCATAGAATTATGTCTACAAAATATATGGTGTTCTAGTGTGCTAGTCAGTTGTGTCTGACTGTATGCGACCCTGTGGACAGTAGCCCACCAGGCTCCTCTGTCCATGGGACTTTCCAGGCAAGAATATTGGAGTGGGTTGCCATGCCCTTCTCCAGGTGCTCTTCCTGACCCAAGTATCAATCCCAGGTTTCCTACCTTGCAAGTGGATTCTTTACCATCTAATTTATTGATGTAAAATACTAACTATCCTCTGAGACTTTAGGAAGTCATAATCTTTTTGCTGGTGGAGGGTCTTGTCTCAGTGTTGATGGCTGCTGACTGATCAGGATGACTGCAGCAATTTCTTAAAATATCAAAGGCTAAGTAACTTGGAGAATTCAACACCTAAGAATGTGTAAATTTTTTTTTAAGTCCCATCAAGTAATCAAAGTAATTAAGAGTCAAAGGTAAATAAATGTGAGGGAAAAGTCAGCATACAATGTCTGGATAAACCATTGATCAATTTGAACATGTAACTGTGGGAGTTATAATTATAAAAAGAATGTAAATTTTCAATATCTTAACAATGTAAAGCTACCAATTAATATAAATTTACAAATCAAGCTATGAGTGACATAAACTTATGGTAATTTATTTTATATCATGTTAATCAGTTCTGTAAAAAATTAAATATGGTGTTTAAAAAACATAATGATATAAACCTGTTAATAGCTTTCATTGACTTTTTCTAACCCTACAAGTACATTGTTAAAAATAATAAGAATTTTAGTGAAAATATGAAAAAGTTCAATATTTCCTTGACTTTTACTCTCTGGGTTTTTCCTCTGTAAAACTAAATTTAAAATATTTTACTTTAAAATAGCAAGATTAAATATGATTTCATTTTTATGGATTTTTTATTAAAAATATTTCTACCTTAAAATCTTTTTGTATAAAGGCTACAAGCTAATTCCTCACTTTTTCAGCTTCATTTTCATTTAGGAATGGAATTGTTGCATAGCTCTGGTTCATGAGTCACAAACAGAAATCTGCTGGAGATGAGATTTGCCTGGAAAAGTGTTTGCTTCTTTGATACTAAAGGAGATGCACATCTCTGGCCAGCGTTCCCTTTTGTTCATACCTTGAATAGATGCCAGGATGTAAAAAGCCATTTTACCACCACAAGGCAAAAAAAGGACATACTAATAATAACACGGCAAAAAGATACAGTTTTTATTTCATCATTGAAGCACTGTACCATCTCTAACTTGTTATGTGGGGTGTATTTACTTAAACCACTATTGATTTAGCTTTCAGTAACTTGCAGTTGAAAACAATCTTAATCAAAACCCTATCCATCCATACAAAAAATATGCATGCACACATAGGGAAAAATGTAGTATGGTGCACTACTAATTATATATCGTANATTGAAGCACTGTACCATCTCTAACTTGTTATGTGGGGTGTATTTACTTAAACCACTATTGATTTAGCTTTCAGTAACTTGCAGTTGAAAACAATCTTAATCAAAACCCTATCCATCCATACAAAAAATATGCATGCACACATAGGGAAAAATGTAGTATGGTGCACTACTAATTATATATCGTATCTGGGTAATGAAAGTCTGAATGTATTTTTCCCTTTTTGTACTTTGATGAATTGCTTGGCTTTTTCTCAAAATGAGACTATATCAATTTTTAAAAATAATTATTCTTCTAGTGTTTGAATGCTTTTGAGATTTGACAAGGTTATTAATGCAGAGCATATACAATATTGTATATATTTCTTAATATTTTATGAAAAATGATTTAGGATACAATATTTTAAAACAGCGATTTTATAGTGGAGAAAGCCCTTAGATAAGTTCAGAGTGACAAAAAAAAATATTCCTCATGATTAATTTAATTAAGTGAGCAAAACCAAGATTGTGTCAATTTTAAATTTGACATGCACAATGCTAACTTTCTTTTATATAATCACTGTTGCTCAGTAGCAATGATCGTTTTCAGCAATAACCTTAAACTGGTAACACAGAAATATGTTTCATTGACTTTATAACTTTTAAAATTAAAATTATTAGTATCCTTGCACTGAAATATTATGTTAGCTCCAGGTGTAAAACATACGGACTCAAATGTTTATAGATTATATTCCATTTGTATTTATTATAAAGTATTAGCAACACTCCTTATACTGTAGAGTATATCTTTGTATTATGTATTTATACATAATGGTTTGTACTACTATATTCCCTCCCCTTTTCTTGCCCTTCCCCTGTACCCTCTCCTCACTGGTAACCACTAATTTGTTCTCTGTATCTGTGAATCTATTACATTTTTGTGATATTTACTAACATGATTTTTTAGATCCTGCACATAAGTGACAACATATAGCATCTGGCTTTTTTAAACATATATATATATATAAATATATAAACTTTCTCTGAAATAAACATAATATCTTCCAGGTCCATCCATGTTGTTGCAAATGGCAAAATTTCATTCTTTCTTAAGGCTGAATAGTATTTCATTGTGTGTGTATTTATTACATCTTATGTGTCCATTCATCTATTGGTAGACCCTTAGATTGCTCCCATCCATTGGCTATTGTAAATAATGCTGCTATGACATTGGTGTGCATGTATTTTTTCATCAGTGTTTTCTTCCCATATATGCCCAGCCATGGAATTGCTGGTTCATATGACTGTGCTATTTTTAGTTTTTTGAGAAACCTCTATATGGTTTTCCACAGAGGCTGCACCAATTTACATTCCCACCACCAGTGTACAAAGTTCTCTTTTCTCCACATTATCACCAACATTTATTATTGTGGTCATTTTGGTGATAGCCATTCTGACAGGTGTTAGGTGATATTTTATTGCTCTTTTGATTTGCATTTCTCTAATAGTTAGTGATGTTGAGCACCATTTCAGGTTGTGTCTGCTATCTTTGCAAAACTGTCTACTCAGGTTTTCTGTGCATTTGTTCATTTTTAATAGGATTTTTTATATTGAGTTATATGAGTTTTTCATATATTTTGAAAATCCCTTACACATCATGAAATTTACAAGTATTTTTCCCCATTCATTAAGCATTCTTTTCATTTTGTCAGTGGTTTCCTTGGCTTTGCAAAACCTTTTAAATTTAATCAAGTCATATAAATATATGATGATTATTATTTTAGGTTGCTAATCTGTTTTTTCTTTCTTTTTCTCTGTACAGGTATCACACAGCATGCAAGATCTTAGCTCCAACAAAGGCTCAAACCTGTGTTTCCTAAAGTGGAAGCACAGTGTCCTAACCATGGACTGCCAAGGAAGTTCCAGTTGCTGAGCTGTCAATTTCAAACACAGTTTAACCACTCTGCATTTTTAATTTCCTCCCCTCACAGTCAGGCTTCCCTGGTAGCTCAGCTGGTAAAGAATCTGCCTCCAGCATAGGAGACTCCAGTTCAATTCCTGTGTCAGGAAGATCCCCTGGAGAAGGGATAGGCTACCCACTCCAGTATTCTTGAGCTTCCCTTATGGCTCAGCTGGTAAAGAATCCACCTGCAATGCAGATCTGGGTTTGATCTCTGGGTTGGGAAGATCCCCTAGAGAAGGGAAAGTCTTCCCACTCCAGTATTCTGGCCTGGAGAATTCCATGGACTGTAGTCCATGGGGTCACAAACAGTCAGACAAGACTGAATGGCTTTCACTTTCATTTTCCTCACAGTTACTCTATTTGACATCATGATTTATTAATATCTATTTTTTGTATGTATCCCTCAACTGCTTAACAGATGATTTCTCTGCTTTTGTCTTTTAACCTTTCTACTAGCTAAAAAGCCTCTTGATAAAAGTGAAAGAGGAGAGCAAAAAAGTTGTTTTAAAGCTTAACATTCAGAAAACGAAGATCATGGCATCCAGTCCCATCACTTCATGGGAAATAGATGGGGAAACAGTGGAAACAGTGTCAGACTTTATTTTGGGGGGCTCCAAAATCACTGCAGATGGTGACTGCAGCCATGAAATTAAAAGATGTTTACTCCTTGGAAGAAAAGTTATGACCAACCTAGATAGTGTATTCAAAAGCAGAGACATTACTTTGCTGACTAAGGTCCGTCTAGTCAAGGCTATGGTTTTTCCTGTGGTCATGTATGGATGTGAGAGTTGGACTGTGAAGAAGGCTGAGCACCAAAGAATTGATGCTTTTGAACCATCGTGTTGGAGAAGACTCTTGAGAGTCCCTTGGACTGCAAGGAGATACAACCAGTCCATTCTGAAGGAGATCAACCCTGGGATTTCTTTGGAAGGAATGATGCTAAAGCTGAAACTCCAGTACTTTGGCCACCTCATGCGAAGAGTTGACTCATTGGAAAAGACTCTGATGCTGGGAGGGATTGGGGGCAGGAGGAGAAGGGGACGACCGAGGATGAGATGGCTGGATGGCATCACGGACTCGATGGATGTGAGTCTGAGTGAACTCCGGGAGATGGTGATGGACAGGGAGGCCTGGCATGCTGCGATTCATGGGGTCGCAAGAGTCGGACACAACTGAGCAACTGAACTGACTGAACTGACTAGCTTTTTATGTGATTAATTTCTTACCTTTACTATATGTTTGCTTTTACCAATGAGCTTTTTTCTTTCATAATTTACACGTTTCTAATTGTGGCCTTTTCTTTTTCTCTTAAAGTCCCTTTAACATTTCTTATAAAGCTGTTTTGGTGGTACTTACCTCTTTTAGCTTTTTGCTCATCTGCAAAATGTTTGGTCTCCCCGTCAAAGTTGAGTGAGAACCTTGCCAAATATTTTTGGTTTCAGGTTTTTCCTTTTCATCCGTCTGAATATATCATGCCTTTTTGGCCAGCAGAGTTTCTGCTGAAAAGTCAGCTGATAGGCTTTTGGGAGTTCCCTTATATGTAACTTGTTGCTGTTTTTAATATTCTGTTTAATATTTGGCACTTTAACTACAGTTTGTCTTGGTGTGGTCCTCCGTGGGTTGACCTTATTTGAGGCCCTGTACTCCCTATGCTTATACGTGTGTTTCCTTTCCCAGCTTAGGAAAGGTTTCAGCTATGAGTCTTCAAATATGTTCTTTGTCACTTTGCTCTCTCTTCTCTGTTTGGGACCCCTGTAATGAAAGCATTAGTATGCTCGATGTTATCTCAGAGATCTGTCAAACTGCCCTTTCTTTTTATTCTTTTTTTCTGCTGAGTTTTCATGATTTCCATTACTCTGTCTTTCAGTTGAGCGATCCATCTGTGTCAATGAATCTAGTCTTAACTGATCTAGTATATATTTCATTTCAGTTGCTGCTTTCTTCATCTCTATTTGGTTAATGTTTTCTTTTTGTTAAAAACGTTTAACTTCTGGGGTAGGCTGGAGACACCAGTGCCAGATACAGAGAAAGGAGCTGTGACCAGCCTTTGAGAAGTTGCAGAGCCAGCAACTCTAGCTGGTGACTGTGGCCATGACCATGATCGATCAGCCAAGCTGCCCAGGTAGAGTGAGAAGGATAATCTTGACTTCTCATTCTGTTTATCCATCCTTTCTCTGAGTCTTATGATCCTTTTTATCATGATTGCCTTAAACTGTTTCTCAGGTAGATTGTCTATTTCCACTTCACTAATTTCTCTGGGGTTTTATCTTGTCCCTTCATTATGAACATGTTCCTCTGTCCCTTCATTTTTTCTATCAAGCTGTTTTAATTTCTATGTATCTAGTAAGTTGCTTTTGTTTCTTGACCTTGGAGAAATGGCTTTTTTTTTTTTTTTTGGTAGGATTCCTCTTATGCATCACAGTGGCACCATCCTCTCTGGTCACCAGAGCTATATGCTCTAGGGGTGCCCCCTTCTGGGACTGCATGTTGACTATTGTGGGCAGTGTGGTAGGCATGGCTGGCTCTTGCTCTGTTTGGTTGCCAGGCCCTGCCTTGTACAGAAGCTGCCTGTCACTGATTGGTGGGGTAACTAGTTTCAGGTCTTTGGGGAGCCCCAAGGCTTGTGCTGTCTCACTGATGGGTGGAATTGGAGCCCAGGAGATCTCAGGAGTGTCTTCCCAGGAGTGGGTGAAGACAGGTCCTAGGGTTAATGGCTGGCCCACTGGTGGGCAGAGCTGTGTGCTGGGCTTCAAGTGTCCAAAGGCTGTGTTGGCCAACTGATGGGTTGGGGCCCTGCCTGTCCCAGAGCTGGCTCTGGCCTTCTGGTCAGTGGGCTGGGTCCTGCCATAACAGGTTGTGGGTCTGTAGTTGTCCTGGGGCTGGTGTCTGCCCACTGGTGGGTAGACCTGGGTCCCTGAGTCTCTGGTTACAGGCCTCTGGGCTTCCCAGGTCTAGTTCCCACATACTGGCATGTGGTGTCAATTCCTGAGTCCTCTGGTTGGTAAGGCCATGTCCAGGGGCAACTATGGGCTCAGTGGTTTTAATGCAGCCTGTCTGCTGGTGGGGAAGGCTATGTGTCCATACAATTATTTCCTTGGCCTGAGGTGTCCAAGCAGTGGTGTCTGCAGTCTGGTGGGTGGGGGCAGGGCTGGGTCCCAAGGTTAATAAGCTAGAGGTAGGACTCCAAAGAAGCTCTTGCTAATACCAGTGTCCTAATAGTAGATCAAGCCCCCTGAAGTAGCTTCTGCCAGTGCCTATGTCCCTAGCATGAGCTCCAGTTGCCTCTTGCCTCTCTAGGAGACCCTCCAAGATCAGAAAGTATGGCTGACCCCAGATCCCTTCAAATTAAGGCTTTTGCCCTAGGTCTGGGATCTTGTAGGATTTAATGTGAGTTCTTCAAGAGGAGTCTCTGCTAGCCACAGGCCTCTGGCTCCCCTAAAAGTAAACTGTACTGGCTTTCAAAGCCAAATGTTCTGGGGGGCTCATCTTATCAGTACAGGACTCCCAGACTGGGGACCCCAATGCCAGCTCAAACCCTTTGCCTCTTAGGAGAAACCGTGCCTTTATAATTATTCTCCTATTTGGGAATTCTACCTAGAGCTACGGGTCTTGACTATATTGCGACTCCACCCATCCTACCTTTTGTTTCCTTCTTTATAGCTTTACTTGTGCATGCCAAGTCGTTTCAGGCACGTTTGACTTTTAGTGACCCTATGGACTGTAGCCCACCAGGCTCCTCTGTCCATGGGATTCTCTAGGCATGAATACTGGAGAGGGTTGCCACGTCCTCCTCCAGGGGATCTTCCCAACCCAGGGAATGAACCTGCATCTCTTATATCTCCTGCATTGACAGGTGGGTTCTGTACCACTAGCGCCACCTGGAAAGCCCATCTTTACTTGCAAAACACCTGTTACGGTAGGTTCTGGTCTTTTTCTTCAGTAATTGTTCTGTAAATAGTTGCAGTTTTGGTGCGCCCATGACAGCAAGTGAACTCAAGGTCTTTCTATTCTGTAACCTTGGGAACTTCTCCGACTTTCATATCCTAAGTTGTGCTTTATAATCTGCTCACAGATACAAACACTTTTGCACCATTTATGTGAATAGATATACTAAAACAAATTAATAGTGTAAAATACTCACTTTAACCATTTTAAAAGAATGTTAGAAGTTTCCATTTATTTAATAACAATTGACTATAAATTATTTGTATTTATGATGGAAATGCATCTTTTAATCAATAATATGTTTTTAATGTAGCTCATGTTAACATAAAGGCAACACGTTTTTCTGTAATTCAATAAAGAATTTCTCTACATTAGTCTACATTTTAAAATTTAGTTTTATAGTAAGTGGCACATTATATTAAGACCTGAGCACTTTTAGGATCATATCATTCAATCAACTATAAACAGTTGAGTATTTAATGCTGATTTGGGGTTTGGTTATTGCTTTTGCCTCATAATTTAATTTATGATATTCTTTTTCATGTTTAAAAAGATAATAAAAAGTTTTATTATAGATGAAACATATTAGTGAAGTAGAAATAGCTCAGAAAGGAAGTCAGAATACTTAACTTCACCTGCTTTGAGTGAATTTATATTCTATAAACCAAAATTTTCTTCTCTCTTGCAAGGATTAAATAAAATAAAGCAGATTTGTTTTGTTAGTATTATTGCTCAATTGTAGTAAAGGTTCCAAAGTAAAATCAAGATATTTTAGACTACTTAAAATATGTGGGATTTTAATTTTTCCTTAAAATGTCATTTCATGAGATTCTTGATCTGGTTTTGTTATTTTTTTCCACTGTTTCAAAGTTGCTTCACTGGATTCTCTCCTGAATGTGATATGGAACAGATTCAAGAGTTTGTCAATAGGATTACAGAACAGAATAAAAGATGGATAGCATATATCTGGTTTAGCAGTGACCTCAAAGAAGAGATAATTTGAAGTTCACACATTATTCTTAACTTGCTTTATTCTTTGGTAATCCTTTCTTGTTTGGGGGTTTGGAAAAAACACACATACAGAAACTTAATCAATTAGGGGGAAATTTTTGAGGCAAAACAGCTACTATGCGTATATGAAAAAAAAAAAAGTGGCAGCATTTTTTCCTCAGAAAAATAGAAAAGATGAATCAGGCATTTTTCTCTCATTATTCGTACTCACAGATGAAGCAACAAAATGAACTTTTTATCTACAAAAGTAATCAGAAGGTCAGAATCAGCATTTATAAACAAATTATATATATATATATAAAATATGGCTAGATTGCTCATTGTAGTTCTGTGAAGAAAAGTAACCTGTATTTTAGAGCAAATGTATGATTGCATCATATCTTAGGCTGAACTAAGCAAAGCACAAAAGAAACTAATTATACCCCATGTTGTTAAATTACTTTAAATTTCTACTTTTAATCCTTGTTGGTTAGACTTCCAATTAACTGTTCAGATTGTGTTATTATAACTCTGTCAGAGCCCCTGGAGTCATTAGATATCTGTATAATACCTTACTAGCTAAAGAGCTCTGTCTTTCTCTTCAAATGGATGATATGCATGTTGGGTTGCAGAGGGGTACTGGAGAAAACTGAGGAGAAAGCATCCTCATCACAGGCACTATACTGGCATATTCGCCTCCATATATACCCCTTCTGCCCTTTTATTATAGCATTTTCTGAAATAAATATTGATGATTGAATTACTAAATGAATTTGACTGAGCCTCTTTAATATCCAGAGATATTTAACATGAAAGGGTGAAAGGTAGAAGGCAAACTCTAGCAGGTAGTTGGAAAGCTCTGAGAATAAAAGACCCAAGGAGGCCTTGAACTTCATCTGGGGAACTGTACCCTGGGAGCTATCCAAGGTACTAACCAGCTATAGCTTAAGCGTTGTTACAATTCTGATAGCTTTGTTCTTGGAAGGCAGGGTCAGGGAAAAGGAGGAGAAAGACGGGAGAGCTGTTACTCTCCTTACTATAGACTTAAAGCCTGCTATTGTTCCAAGTCATGTGCATCTGGGAAAATTATTTAACTTCTTTTAAGTCTGGATTTCTGCCCCTGGAAATGAGTATGATAACCACCTATCTCATAATACCATAAAAGATTGTAAGGATTAAATTGTATAACAAATGTAAAGTATTGAACACAGTATCTAGCACAGAATAGGCCCTTTATAAATGCAAACTCACTATTATTCATCCAAAATGTAACAAGTTTACATTGAACCAACTCCTAGAAATACCAAATATTGTATTTTTTACATGATCCCCAGATTTACTATCTATCTCTCTTACTAGGATTTTATACTCCATAGAGACACAAAGCATGATTGTTTTTATCCATTTCTTGCCCAGTACCTGTCCAAAATAGGCTCTCAGTACATATGTGCTGAAAATTAATAAGTGAGAAAATAATGCAGTAGCCATGAAGGAAAGAGAGCAGGCTGCATCACTAAAGCCATTTGAAAAAGGAGGAAATGAACACAGTAGGCCAGCTTTACCCCCAAAATGGCCCTGCATTGGTTTCTACCTATTAGAAGCCCTAGGCATCCTTGAAGTTTAAAGAAATTTTATAAATAACCGAGACAATTTTCACAGTAAAATGTTTTGGGAACTAAGGTATTTTTCAGCTTTGTCTTACAGCCATCTAATCCTACAATTTTCTCTAAGTTTGTGGACATGCCCCAGCACCACAAAGGCACCACAGTATAAAAACAAGCCACGTACACCCTCCTGATGTTTATAGTTTTCATCCTAACCTCCAGCTGTAACGTATTTTAAATTTGGAATCCAAATCTCTTTCTGGATTTTCTTGTATTCAGACTGCAAAACCCATCTCCCAATAGATTGTGCTTCCTCATACTCAGGACACATCCATCATGCTTCTCCAGCTCTAATATCTATTTTCTATTTTTGCAATAACTTTGTTTATTTATTTATCTTTGGCTGTGCTGGATTGCCATCGCTCCGTGGGCTTTTCCGCTGTTGTGGTGAGCAGGGGCTACTCTCTAGATGTGGTGCACGCGCTTCTCACTGTGGCAGCTTCTCTGTTGCGGATCCCGGGCTCTAGGAGAGGGCCTTCAGTCCCTCGGTTGTTGCAGCGCAGGGGCTCCGTTGTGCAATTCTCCCCAGGCTCAGCAGTCGTGGTGCACAGGGCTTTGCTGCTCTGCGGCACACGGGATCCTCCTGAATCAGGGGTGGAACTCACATCTCCTGCACTGGCAGGCAGACTCTGTCACTGAGCCGGGGAAACAATCATTACCAGGGAAACCTCACTATTTTCTTTTTAAGACTACAATTTTTTTTTTTTTTTTCTTGGTATTCCCCATAGATCCAATCTGGATAAACATGACAAATAGCCAGTCCTCCCTGGAAAAGGCCTCAACTCTGGAGTCAAAAACAAGTTAACTCTCCAATTCTCATTCAAAATGAAATCAATAGAACTTTGGAAAATGAGTGCCTGAAAGAAGTTCAGTGTATAGATCATTTGACTTATGATCATTCCATCCTCATCAAACACCAAAACAACAAACAAAGTTTGATGTGAATGGAGTTCCTAAAACCTATTTTTCTGTATTTCCTAAAAGCTACTTGTATTTTGTGTAATTATATCAATCTTATTGTATTCAAAATACCATACTTTAAGAACAATAAAATTCATATTGAAAATCTAGGTCTACTTTTTCTTAATTAAAAAGATTCTTATTCTGTAGAATGAACCCCTAAGTGAAATAAAAGGATAATTACTGAACAATTAAACACATTGAATAAAGAATAATCCAATATATTTGAAATGATGGACAGGATGATCTGCTGGATTTGACTCTTAACAGGTTTTTTATGATTATGAGAGATGTACAGGCTGCATAAATGTCTATTTTTTTCTCCTTAATTGTTATTTGTTCTTCTTTTAGGATGTCAGCCAAAAGAGGCAATAGTTCATTTATGATAATCAAAGGTGAAGATTCTGCTTGAAAATAAATATATACACAGTCATAATTGCAGGCTGTTGACTCTGAAGTCCTTCAGAGACCATATACTTTCTTAATAATGACTATAAAATCTACATAGGAGGCTACAGAATTCTCTTCATACATGAAATTATTGCATAAGTACATGGTTTTCATTTTAGTAGCAGGGAAATTTCCGCTGCTAGAGAAAGAATGTAAGTTTTTAACTTAAGCTTTTGAAAGTTTATTGGATTGGTTGTAGGGGTCCGTAAGAAGGGAAGTGTGGGTGCTGTAAGGTGCCATTAAAGCCATTAAGAATAATTTCCAAAGTCTTCATTCAAACTAGAATGAGTCATATTATAAAGATCACCATTATCAAAAATCATACTCATGTTCTATGAGTTGCCTCTGCTTTTTAATGCCCTTTTAAAGTGAAATATAAATTAATGCTTTACAGGTTTATTTGCAAAACTTTGTCCTACTTATTGCCTTCCTTGGACTTTTAGTAAAAGTACCTTCATGAGACTCCATGTAATTATAAGTATACCACCCTTCTCAACAAAGATTTAATTGGCTTCCAGAGTATTGGGAATTTTAATATTGAATCAATGGTACGAACTAGGAGATAAGATATATTCAAAATCATCTTAAAGAGATAGAAGGGCTTTCAGGTATAAATAAAGATCTTAAGATAATAGAACTAAAGTGAATAGGATATTTTTAAGGATGTATGTATCTCTCAAAATTTAAGGATCAGCATAGAACAGAAAAAAAATCTACAGTGAAACAAAATTTTTAGTGATTCCCTGTGCTATGTAGAGAAGTAGCAGCCAGTTAATTAAATTCAATATTTTGTGCTGTAAAGATGTCCATACCTCTTATGGGAATGAATAGTTTATTACAATTTAATTTCATTAGCTATTTAAATCAGACAATCATCATTCCAATTTCATGGTGTCTGAAAAATACAACTTCCTGAATAGAGATTTCTGAACAGAGATGATAGCCAGAACCCTATGTGAGTATCTAAGTTCATACTATGTTTTAAATCACTGTGAGTTAAAAAGTAGGCAACCTAAGATTGGTGCAAAAGTAATTGCAGCTTTGGACTGTGAATTTTAAATCATTATAAACTAGACTCAAATACAGCTTTATTAATCAAAATAGAAACCATTACAATCAACATATTTTTGCCAACAAGAAATATTTGTTTATTCCTGTAGCATAAAAATCCATGCTTCAGCATCCAACAAGCTCTTGGAAAGCATTTTCTGCCTCCTGCTGACTGTGGAAGCATTTTCCCTGCAAAAAGTTATTGAGATGCTTGAAGAAGTGGTAGCCATTTGGCGTGAGGTCAGGTGAATACGGTGGATGAAGCAAAACTTCATAGCCCAATTCGTTCAACCATTGAAACATTGGTTGTGAGATATGAGGTCAGCACTCTCATGGAGAATTGGACTCTTTCTGCTAACCAATGCTAGCTGTAAGCATTGTAGTTTTGGGTGCATCTCATTGATTTGCTGTGCGTAATTCTCAAATGTAATGGTTTTGTCAGGATTCAGAAAGCTGTAGTGGATCACACCAGAACCACCACCAAACTTTTTTTAGTACAAGTTTGGCTTTGGGAAGTGCCTTGGAGCTTCTTCTTGGTCCAACCACTAAACTGGCCATCACCAGTTGCATAAAATCCACTTTTTGTCAGAGTCACAATCCAACAGAGAAATTGTTCATTGTTCTTGCATAGAGTAAGAGAAGATGACACTTCAAAAATGACAACATTTTTGATTTTGGGTCAGCTCCATGAAGCACCCACTTATCAAGCTTTTTCACCTTTCCAATCTGCTTCAAATGCTTAATGACTATAGAACAGTTAGAGTTGAGTTCTTTGGCAACGTCCCATGGAGTTACAAGAGGATTGGATTTGATGATCCTCTCAATTGGTCACTGTCAACTTCCAATGGCTGCCCACTACACTTTTCATCTTCAAGGCTCTCATCTCCTTTACAAAACTTCTTGAGCTACCATTGCACTGTACATTCATTAGTGGTTTCTGGGCCAAGTGTGCTGTTTGATGCTGAGCTGTCTCCATTGCTTTACGACCCATTTTGAACTCAAATAAGAAAATCACTTGAATTTGCCTTTTGTTTAACATCATTTCCCTAGCTTAAAATAAATAGCAAGTAATAAGGTCATTAGCAAAAACCATGAATGTACATTAAAATTATGTATAACATAACCACATTTATTTAAGAATGTATTCCAATATCAAATGGC
Organism: Oreotragus oreotragus; assembly: GCA_006410675.1. Taxonomy (NCBI): domain Eukaryota; kingdom Metazoa; phylum Chordata; class Mammalia; order Artiodactyla; family Bovidae; genus Oreotragus; species Oreotragus oreotragus. Next base: position 15,970 of record SJYX01013082.1, on the reverse strand, counting down.
AAAGTTCAGCAATGCAAAACCACAATTACCTTTGCACCAACCTATATCAGTCTCTCTTGGTGCTTGTTATTAAGAAGCCCTTAAAGGTAGATTCACTTTTAAGTTTTGGGTCCCCAAGTCATTGATAGTTGACCCAAAAGCAAGGCATAACTTTTCAGTTACCCTTGCCAAGGCATAAAACAACTAATCTTTTCTTAGATGACATCTAACCTCATAACTGCCACCTAAACTGGGCAACAAGTGGCATATAAGTGCCTTTTGAAGCAAATCATGGCCATTTTTCCAGATGTGACCTTAAGGAATAGAGATATGACCCTTGTTACAAATTTTACTGCTCTTATTAAATAAACCACTCTTCATGGCATAGAAACAATGGAAACAGTGAGGGACTTTATTTTCTTGGGTTCCAAAATCACTGCAGATGGTGACTACAGACATGAAATTAAGAGATGCTTGCTCATTGGAAGAAAAGCTATGACAAACCTAGACAGCATATTCAAAAGCAGAGACACTGCTTTGTCCACAAAGGTTCATCTAGTCAAAGACATGGTTTTTTCAATAGTCATGTGAGAGTTGGACCATAAAGAAGACTGAGCACCAAAGGAATGATGCTTTTGAACTGCAGTGTTGGAGAAGACTCTTGAGAGTCCCTTGGATTGCAAGATCAAACCAGTCAATCCTAAAGGAAACAAATCCTGAATAGCCATCGGAAGGACTGATCCTGAAGCTGAAGCTCCAATACTTTGGTCACCTGATGCAAAGAAGTGACTCGATAGAAGACCCTGATGTTGGGAAAGACTGAAGTCAGGAGGAAAAGGGGACAACAGAGGACGAGATGTTTGGATGGCATCACTAACTCCATGGACATGAGTTTAAGCAAGCTCCAGGAGATGGTGAAGGACAGGGAAGCCTGGTGTGCTGCAGTCCTTGGGGTCACAAAGAGTTGGACACGACTGAGCGACTGAACAACAACATGGCACAGAACAAAAATCATGTCATGCTCAAGGATTCTGTATGTCAGGGATTGGCAGAGCACAGTAGGAATGGCTTGTTTACTTTTTCTGGAGCATCCGTTAGGAAGTTCCAAATGACAGGGAGTAACTTGCATACCTGAGCCCTGAAGTTACATGGGGGCATTTTCACTGACATGTTGGATACTTGGGATGAAATGATTCAAAGAGTGAGACAACTGTAACTGTTAATCAGAGCACGTACATGTGACTTCTTCTTGTGACTTGGACTATCCAGAGTAGGGGTTTCCAGAGGAAACATCCTATAAGAAAGCAACCAGAGAGTGACCGTTCAAAGAGAATCAAATAAAGCAGTGTGGCCTTTTATTATCTAGCTTCAGAAATCAGTTTCACTGCCACTAAATTCTAATATTAGAAACTTATTTATAACAAATCTCTAAATTTAATCCAGAATTGTATCTTTACTTTTCTCCACAGCACATATTTATATGTTATTATTTGCTTATTTTCTATCCCTGGCACTAATATATAAAGTTTCATGAGGGGACAAATTTTTTTTATTGTTAATATATTTATCCATTGACATATTCACAACACTTAGCACCATCCTAGCACATAAAAAGTGCTATAATCCTTATTGAATGATTTAACGAACAAATAAATGTTCATACTTCCCTGCTGCTGCTGCTGCTGCTGCTAAGTCGCTTCAGTCGTGTCCGACTCTATGCGACCCCATAGACGGCAGCCCACCAGGCTCCCCCATCCCTGGGATTCTCCAGGCAAGAACACCGGAGTGGGTTGCCATTTACTTTCCTAGATAGATTAAAATAAGCAGGATCATTTATAAAGCACAGATACAGTGAATTTTCAAAGTTGGATGTTATAATACTGTGCTTGCAATCTGTGATTATCATAAAATATTTCATGATACACTATGATATATTGAATAAGTGGATTGCATGGTCAAGTATGCTTGGGAAACACTTAACGCTAGTTAACTCCTGAAAAATCACTCTGCTCTTTAGCACATTAAAGTCTCAGAAATCTCAGCATTAAAAAAAAAGCTTAATTAAAAAAAAAGTTTTAAGTTTATTGTTAATTGGCGGGTAATTACTTTACAATGTTGTATTGGTTTTTGCCGTATATCAACATGAGTTAAGTAAGTAAGTAAAGTCACTCAGTCGTGTCCGACTCTTTGTGACCCTGTGGACTGCAGCCCACCAAGCTCCTCAGTCCATGGGATTCTCCAAGCAAGAATACTGGAGTGGGTTGCCATTTCCTTCTCCAGGGGATCTTCCCAACCCAGGGATCGAACCCAGGTCTCCCGCATTGGAGGCAGACGCTTTAACCTCTGAGCCACCAGGGAAGTATGCCCCCTTCTTCTTGGACCTTCTTTTCAACTCCCAGCCCAACTCACCCCTCTAGGTTGTCACAGAGCACCAGATTAGAACTCCCTGTATCATACAGCAAATTCCCACTGGCTGTCTAATTTTACATATGGTAATATATATGTTTCAATGCTACTCTCTCAATTTGTCCCACTTTGTCCTTTTCCCCCAATCCCTGGGGTCACAAGATGGTACTGATGAACCTATCCTCAGGGCAGCAATGGAGATGTAGACATAGAGAACAGATTTGTGGATATGAACAGAAAAAGCTTAATTTTTTTCTACTTACTTACTCAACTTATTACATAACACAGTCAAATAGATGTTGACTCCCATGGCTCTAGCTTTCCACTGAACATATTTCATTCCATCCTCATCTGTAAAGAATCTGCCTGTAATGCAGGAGACCCCGGTTCAATTCCTGGGTCAGGAAGACCCGCTGGAGGAGGGATAGGCTACCCACTCCAGTATTCTTGGGCTTCCCTTGTGGATCAGCTGGTAAATAATCCAACTGCAATGCGAGAGACCTGGGCTCAATCTCTGGGTTGGGAAGATCCCCTGGAGAAGGGAAAGGCTACCCACTCCAGTATTCTGGCCTGGAGAATTCCATGGACTGACTAGTCCTTGGGGTCACAATGAGTCAGATATGAATGAGCGACTTTCACAGCACTGTTAAAAGACATCATAATTTAGTTACAGTTGATTTTTGGATACCCAGGATAGTATACCTAGGTGCCAGAAGATCTAAAGTGAGGACCCACTCTGGAGATGTTGTGACATGGTGACAGAATTCAAGATAGTTGCCTAAGGTCACAAGGAGGGTTACTGGAAATCTGAGAACCAAAGCCTAGGTCTCCTTCCTATTAGTGAAATCTTTCTTTTACAACAGTGGCCTTTGCAGATTCATAGACACAACTCTACCTTGTGTTTATCATGGACAGATGGTTATTCTCTTTTGAAAACCCTTTGAGAGATAGCATTTGTAATCTCCCTCAGTAGCCTGTCCCTTTATTTATCCAGTCAGACACAGATTGCAATAGGGTGGGATTCCATTCCAGAGGGAAAGCATTTTCTTTGTCTGATCTAAAATGTTCCATTAAAAAATAATTTATAATAAATTCACAAGTACAGTTTGCACTTGTGCCTTGGCCAATAGGGTGGTGGAGCTTGGAGTTGTGTCTCCAGCATGCACTCAGTCCTTGGCACCAGGCCCCAGTTTAATGACAGTCTGAGTCCTCACACTCACAGGCCCCGCCCAGCAAGGCTGCCAAGCATTTGTCATAGTCATGCACATCAGTCAGTCACAGGAACGGAATGTGAAATGGTCCAGAGTGCAGCAGACCCCGAGACAGAGGGTTTTCTAGCTCCAAAATGCTGAATACTTAAAATACAACCTCTAGAGTGTTTACCAAATTAGTAAAATATGTATTTAAATATGCAGATCCTCTCTTCAATTCCTAAAAGATTTTAATCCTTCCATTCATTTAGAGATATAACTTCATTTATATGTTTGTGTGTGTATATATAGAACTTTCCTCTAAGGAGATATTTACCCATTTGTCACCTTATGATAATAAACAAAATCTTAGGAGGCTGCAGGTAAAATATTAGGCAAGAAAGAGCATAGACTTTGCATTCCCACAGGTGTAGTTTAGTATCAATATTGGCTTCATCAGTTGCTATGGAAAACCTTTACCAGTTTACTCAACACAGCCAAGTTTCCCAAATTTGAAAAACAGGGACAGTAAGTACAACTCCACTCTACTTTTATAAGAACTAAAGAAGAAAACATATCTGAAAATAGCTGAGAAAATGCCTGGAACATTGTTGACTTTTAATATATATCCTTTGCTGTCTCATATTAAATTAGAATTGTATTTTAAGTCTACTGGGGTACTTAATAGTTAAAGGAATCTCAGGATGGTGGAAATGGGAAGTTTTTCTTCAATGGTTATGCTATTTCAGTTTTGCAAAAAGTTTTCATCTGTTACACAATAATGTGAATATAGCTAATTACTGAACTATATACTCAAATACAGTTTAAATGGGAGAGGACATCGGCAAGATGGTAAAATATGAGGTCCTCTGCTCATAATCCCCCTCAGAAACAATAATTTGACAACCACCCATAGACAAAAGTGCCCTTGGGGGAGTTCTGGAATTCAGGTAGGAGAGTCTGAAGCACTAATGGAACCCAAGACAAAGAGGGCTGTTCCAAAAGGTAGGCCTATGCCCAGGTAGCAAGCTTGCTGACGCTGATCACAGATACAGTCCTAGAACAACCCTGTCCCCATGTGGAATTGACTACAGCCTCTTTTGGCCACCAAACTGCCACCAGCACCATCTGCCAAGAAAATTAGAAGTCATGCCTGCTTTCAGCAACAGGTCCGTTGGTCTTGGTTCTGGCTGTGGACCATAAGGGTCCTGTAAACCTGCTCCAAGTCCTCTTAGCCAACAGCCCTTTCCATCCATGTCCCAAGGTAAGCACTTCAACTTCAGTTCTGTAGATTCTGAAATGTCCATCTAACTCAGTTCCAGCCTCTCTCAGCCATGCACCATAAACACTCATTCCCTTCCAGGACTCACCAAGCCCACGGACCATGGTCCAACTGTGGATCTTCAAGTGATCCTGCAAACAAACTCCAACACCTCACAGCTAAATTTAGGGCCAGTCTTAACCACACAGGGACCTGTTGGGAGTCATGCCTGACTATGCCTATGGAGGTAAAGCTGCCAACATCACCCCAACTGTAGATCCTGAAGCAGCCCTGTCACCCAGTCCCAGTCTCACTTGGCCATATTCCGGGGCAAGATATGCCCAACCAAAAACCTAGTAGAAGACACACCTCTCTACGCCCCTAGAGACAGGCTGCAAACCTTTACCCAAGCCATAGACCATGAAGCAGCCCTGTGACTTGGTTCTCACCCCTCTCAACTGTAGTCAAAGGTCAATCCTGTCTACTCTGAGACCTGCCAGTGATCTATCAAGAACCATCCTAGGGACCCCAAAAGAGCCATACTCATCTGCACCCCCTGGTAGCAGACCCATCCACTGACCTCACTTTGGGTCCAATAGCAGCCATGTGACCCAGCTCCAACTGTGATCCTGAAGAAAATATCATAATCCCAGATATCCAACAGAAAATATGTACATGCTGAAATCAATCTGTAAAAACTAGAATAGGTGTTTACTTCTTTAAAAGCACAGACATCAGTACAAAGCTACATGGAATACAAAGAATCAGCTAAACATGGTACCAACAAAAGAAACTGATAAAGCTCCAGTAACCAACCCCAAACAAATGGAGACTGATGTATTACCTAGAAAAAAAAAAAACCAAAGTGATAAGCTTAAAGAATCTCAACAAGATAAAAGAGAGCACAGTTAGAGAGCTAAATGACACCAGGAAAACTGCAAGGACAGAAGGAGAAGTTTAATAAAAAATAAAAAACATAACAAAGAACCAAGCATGAATCCTGGAAGTGAAGAATGTAATACAAGACTGAAAAATTCATATAGAGAGTTCAACAGCAGCCTCAATCAAGTAGAAGAAATGATCAGCTGATTCAAAGACAATTCAGTTCAGTCATTCAGTCATGTCCAACTCTTTGTGACCCCATGGACTGCAATACACAGGCTTCCCTGTCCATCATCTATTCCCAGAACTTACTCCAACTCATGTCCATGGAGTCGGTGATGCCATCCAACCATCTCATCCTCTGTTGTCCCCTTCTCCTCCTGCCTTCAATCTTTCCTAGTATCAGGGTCTTTTCCAATGAGTCGGGTTTCGCATCAGGTGGCCAAACTATTGTAGTTTCAGCTTCAGCATCAGTCCTTCCAATGAATATTCAGGACTGATTTCCTTTAGGATTGACTGATTTGATCTCCTTGCAGTCCAAGGGACTCTCAAGAGTCTTCTCAAACACCATAGTTCAAAAGCATCAATTCTTCAGCGCTCAGCCTTCTTCACAGTCCAACTCTCATATGCATACATGACTATTGAAAAAACCATAGCTTTCACTAGATGGACCTTTATTGGCAATGTAATGTCTCTGCTTTTTAATATGCTATCTATGTTGGTTATAGCTTTTCTTCCAAGGAGCAAGCGTCTTTTGATTTCATGGCTGCAATCACCATCTGCAGTGATTTTTAAACCCCAGAAAGTAAAGTCACTCACTGCTTCCATTCAAAAACAAGTCATTTGAAATTAGTCAGCTGGGAGAACAAAAAGAAACCAACATAAGAAAGAGTGAAGGAAAAAAAAGGGACCTATGGGACTCCATCAAGCATTATGGGAGTCCAAGAAGAGAGAGAAAAAATAGTGACTGAAAACTTCCCCAATCATGGGAAGGATATAGGCATTAAGATACATGAAGCTCAAAGGACCCAACACAAGATCAATGCAAAGAAGATTACCCTTAGAAACATTATAACTTAATTCCTAAAATTCCAATAGAAAATTTTGAAAGCAGGAAGAGGAAAGAGCTTTATCACATAGAAAGTTATCAGTGTACTTCTCAGAATAAAGCTTGCAATCCAGGAGGGAGTGACATGATATACCCAAAGTACTCAAAGGAAGAAAATAATATTATATCCAGTAGAGCTATACTCTCAAGCAACAAAAACAGGGTGTCTATCATCACTAGGCATGTCTTATAAAAATTTTAAAAAGTTTTTCAAATTGAAATGGAAAAACATTAATAACATAAAAATATGAAAATATAAAACTCCTAGTAAAGATAACTATATAGTCAAACACAGAATACTCTAATACTATAATTGTGGTACATAAATCACTTTTAACACTAGTATAAAAATTAAAAGATAACAGCTTTTAGAATTACTATAGCTGCAGTGATATGTTAATGGATAAACAATACACGAAGATGTAGAAAAGGACATCAATGGCATAAAATGTGGGGAAAGGAGTAAAAGTGTAGCGTTTTTGCAAGCGATTGAAGTTAAGTTGCTATCAACTCACTACAGACTTATGAATTGTTTTAGGTAAACTTTTGGCAACCATGGAGAAGGAAATGGCAACCCACTCTAGTATTCTTGCCCAGAGAATCCCAAGGATGGGGGAGCCTGGTGGGCTGCTGTCTATAGGGGTCACACAGAGTCAGATACAACTGAAGCGACTTAGCAGCAGCATGGCAACCATAAAAAAATGAAATATCTACTAGGTACAAAAAGATAAAAGAGTAAGGAATCAAAATAGATTACTACAAAAAAATAACAAATCACAAAGTAAGTAAACAATATAGAAAAAAGAGACAAAAGAACTACAAAACAGAAAGAAAAAATTAGCAAAATGAGAAAAGTCCTTTACTAACGTAAAATTAGTTTAAATGTAAATGAATTAAATTTTCCAATCAAAAAGCATAGAATGAATGAATAGATTAAAAAAACAAAACTCGATGCTATGCTATCTCCAAAAGACTCACTTTAGATTTAAGGACATACATGGGTTGAAAGTGAAGGGATATAAAATTATATTCCATGTAATTAGCAAATGAAAGACAGTGGGGATGGCTAAACTTATATCAGATAAAATACTTTCTCTCAAAATCAGTAAAGAGAGAATGTTACTGTATAATTATAAAATATCAATTCAACAAGGGAATATAACCATTATAAATACATACGTACCCAACACTGGAAAATCTAAATATTTAAAACAAACATTCACAGAACTGAAGTGAGGAATTGACAACAATATTATAATGGTAGGGTACTTCATTACCCCACTTTCAACAATAGAGAGATCATCCACAGAGAAAATCAATAAGGCAACAATGGACTTTAATAACACTATAAACTGAAAAAACCTAAAAGACATACAGAGATATTCCATTCAACAGTAGCAGAATGCACACTGTTTTCAAATGCACACACAAAAAAATATCCATGATAAATCACATCTTGGGTTACAAAATAAGTCTTAACAAATAAATCTTAAATTTAAGGAAATTAAAACCGTATCAAATATATTTTTGGCTATAGTGGTATGAAATTAGAAATTAGTAATAGAAGTTAAACTGGAAAATTCACAAATATGAGGATATTAAACAAAACATTACTAAATAATCAAAGGGTCAAAGAAGAAATGGAAAAAAAAGAATATATCTTGCAATAAACAATAATGAAAAATAACATACCAAAACTTGTGGGATACAGCAAAGCAATTCCAAAAAAAAAGTTTGTAGTGATACTTGCCTACATTAAGATCCCAAAATAAACCATCTAAGTTTACACTTTATAGAATTTGAAAAAAAGGAACAAACTAAGCCCAAAATCAGCAGAGAAAGTGCTAAAGGCTTGAGCAAAAATAAATAAAATAGAATCTAGAGAGATAACAGGAAAGATGAACAAAACTAAGAGTTGATATTTTTGAAAACATAAAATTGACATAACTTTAGGTAGACCAACCAAGGAAAAAAGAGAAGAGGCTAAAAAAACATTTTATAAATGAAAGATGAGACACATCCAATACTACAGAAACACAAAGGCTCATAAGAAACTGATATCAATTATATATTGGCACATTGGATAATGTGGAATAAATGGATAATTTTCTAGAAACATTAAACCTATCAAGACTAAATAATGAAGAAACAGAAGATCTGAACAGACCAGTAACAAGTAAGGAGACTGAAGTAGTAAAAAAAAAAAAAAAAAAGCCTCAACAAAGAAAATCCCAGAACCAGATGGTGTCATGGGTAAATTTTAAATTTTACCAAATATTTAAAGGAGAATTATGCCAACTCTTCTCAAACTTTCAAAAGCTTGAAGAGAAGGAAGCACTTCCAAATTTATTTATGAGATCACCATCAGCCCTATGCTAAAGCCAGACAAAAACCCAATCAGAAAAGAAAATCACAGTCTGAAAGAAATAGTAGCAAACTTAATTGAATAGCACATTAAAATAAACATACACCATCATCAAGTTAGATTTAAGGATGGTTCAAAATACACAAATCATCATGAAATGATGTATTAAAAGAATGATGGACAAAACCACAGAATTATCTCAATAGATTTAGAAATACAATTGACAAAATTGAATACCCATTAATTAAAAAAAAAAAAAGGCTCAGCACATAAGTAAAGGAGGTATGACAGAAATGTACCTCAACATAATGAAGTCTGTGTACTACAAGTCCACAGTAACATCATACTCAGTGGTGAATAGCTCAAAGTTTTACCTCCAAGATCAGAAACAAAACAGGGATGCTTAATCTCAGTACACTTATTCAACATACTAATAGAAGTCCTGTCCAGAAAAATCATGCAAGAAAAGGAAAAAGAAAAGATATCCAAGTAGGAAAGGATGAAGTAAAATTGTCTCTGTG
>SJYX01013081.1:38165-71332 GCA_006410675.1 Oreotragus oreotragus | reverse complement strand
ACTCCAGTATTCTTGCCTGGAGAATCCCATGGATGGAGGAACCTGGTGGGCTACAGTCCACAGGGTCGCCAAGAGTTGGACACGACTGAGCGACTTTACTTCACTTTCTTTGGGATTGAAATGAAAACTGACCTTTTCCAGTCAGTTTTAACCTTTTTAATAGGGTTGAATCAGATTCACAGGGCAGGTCAAACAAAGGATCATGATGTCAAGCCAGTGGTATGAGCTTTGAAGTAAGAGTCAGTTCTGATACAATTTGGACACACCTCCCCTTCTTTTCCCCCTTTCTCTCAACTTACATCATATAATTCAGAAGCATGAGGGAAACACCAACTCACAGTCTAAGACCATCCACCACCACCTGGAGGGTGGCATCTCACAGAATGTAAGACCTTAGCTTGAGCTGTTTGAGGCAGCTTTTACAATGAGTACTTCTAAGACATACTTTCTCCCTCCTAGTTGGTCTTAAGACTTCTCTTGCAAGGTCACACACTTGCATTTTCTATAAATTTCTGGCTGTATTTTATTTCTTAAGTGTTTCTCTCAAATGTGATAAGTAAAGAGCAAGTGGAAACAATTTGCTTTCATGGTAAGTTTGGATCCCGTGTGTATATTAGGGTAGCTTATAGCACGTGCTGTCATCATAAATGCTACAGGAGCTATTGGTTGTCAGGGCTTCATTACAAGCATCAGAAAACTGCTTAAGTTGGAGGGGAATAGACTATAATTTCCATGTCTGCCTCAAATAATCAGTTACTGACAACTCAGACAATTCTTACCAATAAAGATAAATCCAACTTTCTCTTTTCCATCAAAAATTAGCATATTATTTTCAGAAAGAATTTTTGAGTAATTCCTAGACCCGACTAAAATTGCATGAAAGAACAGTGAGTCAGTCATAAGAATGAATTTTAAATAAAGAGAAATTTAATCAGTGACCATGAGTGTCTGTGGATATGCTGAGCGTCCCATCTCTGCATGATCAAAGGTCTATCTGATAATAACCAAAACATTTAGGTTAATGTTATGATTGAAAAATTCTTTGAATTAAAGATCTTTCTGTGATTTATGTCAAAGAGTGTTCTGCTTATTTTTCCTCTAAGAGTTTTATAGTGTCTGGCCTTACATTTAGGTCTTTGATCTATTTTGAGCTTTTTTGTGTGTGTGGTATTAGGGAGTAAATTTCATTCTTTTACATGTAGCTGTCTAGTTTACCCAGCCCTATGTATTGAAGAGACTGTTAATGAAGATTAAAAATAAAAACAAATGGGACCTAATTAAATGTAAAAGCTTTTGCACAGCAAAGGAAACCATAAAATGAAAAGACAGCCCTCTGAATGGGAGAAAATATTTGCAAACAAAGCAACCAAAAAGGGATTAATTCCCAATACATATAAATAGCTCATGCAGCTCAATATTAAAAAACAAACAAACCAATCAAAACCGGGCGGAAGATCTAAATAGACATTTATCCAAAGAAGACATACAGATGGCTAAAAAAGACATGAAGAGATGCTATTAGAGAAATGCAAATCTAAAGTACGTGAGGTATCACCTCACACTGGTCAGAATGACCATCATCAAAAAATCTACAAACAATAAATGCTGGAAGGGGTGTAGAGAAAAGGTAACCTTCCTACATTGTTGCTTGGAATGTAAACCAGTACAGCCACTACAAAGAACAGTATAGATGTTACTTAAAAAAAAAAAATAGAGCTACCATATGATCCAGCAACCCAATCCTGGGCATGTATCTGGAGAAAAGTATAATTGGAAAAGGTACATGCATCCCAAGGTTCATTGTATTTACAATAGCCAGGACATGGAAGCAACCTAAATGTCTACCAACTGAGGGATGGATAAAGAAGATTTGGTACACATATACTCAGCCATAAAAAAGAACAAAGTAATGCCATTTGTAGTAACATGGATGGTCCTAGAGACTGTCATACTGAGTGAAGTATGTCAGATGGAAAAAGATAAATATCACATAATATTGCTTATATGTGGAATCTAAGAAAAGAGTACAAATGAACATATCTATAAAACAGAAATAGAGTTACCAATGTAGAAAACACACTTGTGGTTACAGGAGGTAAACGGGACAGGGAAAGCTGGGAAGACTGGGATTGACTTATACATACCACTATATATAAGAGATAACTAGTACGGGTCCTCTGGGCATCCCTGGTGGCTCAAGAATCTGCCCGCAATGCAGGAAGTGCAGGAGACTCAGGTGCAATCCTGAGTCTGGAAAAGTCCTCTGCAGGAGGGCATGGCAACCCACTCCAGTATTCTTGCCTGCAGACTCCCATGGACAGAGGAGCCTGGTGGGCTACAGACCATAGGGTTACAAAGAGTGGGGCACAACTGAAGGAAGTTAGCAGGCACACATGCAAGGATCTAATTATAGCACAGGGAACTCCACTCAACCCGCTACAATGGCCTATATGGGAGAAGAGTCTAAAAATGAGTGGATATACGTATATAAATAAGTGAATCATTTTATTGTACGCTTGAAATTAACACTACATTATAAATCAAATATACTTCAGTAAGGTTTATTTTTTTAAGAAAAAAAAGAAAAATTCTTCTAGTAATGTGTCTAATCTCTTGGGTATCTGTCAGCTTCCTTCAACCTGACCCTGTGATCACATCCATCTCTCTTCTCCCAGTTTAATCATTCTGCTTTTTTCAAATCACAAACAGTCCTGCCTATTCATTAATATCAAGCAATAGGACAATAGGACTAGAGAAAGACACAAGTAAAGGGAATTGCGGTATATTCCACATATTGACAATCTTTCTGATGTATGAAATGTAAAATGTGGAAAAATTTTTCTCAATGCAACTTTAGATATTTAATATGAGGCCTTATTTTAAAAGGGAACAAAACAAAAGTAATCACAGATTTTACCAAGAAACTGATTTTTTTTTTTTTAAACTTGGCCATTGACAGGGAAGGTTTCAATTTTCTGGAGAGTTTCCTTAAATGGAACAGTACTGATCCCAGTAATTTCACATGAATTAGATCATACCATAGGCTGAATTTGAATTTAGCCTCCGACAGCTAAAGTAGAAAAAAATAAAAAAATAAAAAACAGATAATATCAGTATTGTCAATCAGGAACTCAGAAGCTGGGGAATATCTTTAGTTAATGTTAACATTCCTTTATTGAGATGTGATTGATATACAGATAATGTACTGTGTAGATCACAACAACCTGTGAAAATTTCTTCAAGAGATGGGAATGCCAGACCACCTTACTTGCCTCCTGAGAATTCTGTAGGCAGGTCAAGAAGCAACAGTTAGAAATGGACATGGAATAACAGACTGGTTCCAAATTGGGAAAGGAGTATTTCAAGGCTGTATATTGTCATCTTGTTTATTTAACTTATATGCAGAGTACATCATGAGAAACATGGGGCTGGATGAAGCACAAGCTGGAATCAAGATTGCCAGGAGAAATATCAATAACCTCAGATAGGCAGATGACATCACCCTTATGGCAGAAAGTGAAGAACTAAAGAGCCTCTTGATGAAAGTGAAAGAGGAGAGTGAAAGAACTGGCTTAAAACTCAACATTCAAAAAATGAAGATCATAGCATCTGGTCCCATCACTTCATGGCAAATAGAAGGGGAAACAGTGGAAACAGTGGCTGACTTTATTTTTGGGGGCTCCAAAATCACTGCAGATGGTGATTGCAGCCATGAACCTAAAAGATGCTTACTTCTTGGAAGGAAAGTTATGACCAACCTAGACAGCATATTAAAAAGCAGAGACATTACTTTGTCAACAAAGGTCTTTCTAGGCAAGGCTATGGTTTTTCCAGTAGTCATGTATGGATGTGAGAGTTGGATTATAAAGAAAGCCTAGCACAGAAGAATTGATGCTTTTGAACTGTGGTGTTGGAGAAGACTCTTGAGAGTCCCTTGGACTGCAAGGAGGTTCAACCAGTTCATCCTAAAGGAGATCAGTCCTGGGTGTTCATTGGAAGGAATGATGCTAAAGCTGAAACTCCAATACTTTGGCCACCTAATTGAAGAGCTGACTCATTGGAAAAGACCCTGATGCTGGGAAAGATTGAGGGCAACTTGGAAGGAAAGTTATGACCAACCTAGACAGCATATTAAAAAGCAGAGACATTACTTTGTCAACAAAGGTCTTTCTAGGCAAGGCTATGGTTTTTCCAGTAGTCATGTATGGATGTGAGAGTTGGATTATAAAGAAAGCCTAGCACAGAAGAATTGATGCTTTTGAACTGTGGTGTTGGAGAAGACTCTTGAGAGTCCCTTGGACTGCAAGGAGGTTCAACCAGTTCATCCTAAAGGAGATCAGTCCTGGGTGTTCATTGGAAGGAATGATGCTAAAGCTGAAACTCCAATACTTTGGCCACCTAATTGAAGAGCTGACTCATTGGAAAAGACCCTGATGCTGGGAAAGATTGAGGGCAGGAGGAGAAGGGGACGACAGAGGATGAGAAGGCTGGATGGCATCACCGACTCGATGCACATGGGTTTGGGGAAACTCCGGGAGTTGGTGATGGACTGGGAGGTCTGGTGTGCTACAGTTCATAGGATTGCAAAGAGTTAGACAGGACTGAGAGACTGAACTGAATCTTGTTAGTATCTTTAAAAATTTAAGCCACTTTAGTGAATATATATTTGTAGAATAGTTTTTTTGGGGGGGGTGTTAATAAATGATTTAATAAGGCTCCTATTTTTCTCTAGATTCATTTGCTTATTTTTTTGTTTTTTGGTTTTTAAAACAGTTCCACATTCCCAAATGCTATCAACAGTTGCACACAAGAATAAGAAAAACATTATGCACACAAGATTAGAAAAACATACATTTCATTGTTTATGTGTATAAATATCAGAAACAGGCACATGGCAGAAAGTATACCTGTATATGTATAAGAATCTGGAGTTATTTTTTTTAGGAGGGGGTTGATTTTTTTTTTTTTTCTTTTTTGGCTGTACCTCCAGGCATGCAAGATCGTAGTTCCCAGAGCAGAGACTGAACCTGCACTACCTGCAGTGGGAGAGCAGAGTCCCTAGGGAAGTCCAGTTGTTTTGTTACTTTAATAAAAAGCATTCAAAGATTGAGAACTCTGTGGATCTTAAAACAAGATTTCTAGGCATCAAATTCTCATTTTATTTCAGGAAGTTATTTCACTTTGAACTTGCAGTTGCGTTGCCCTCATTTTCCAACATTTGCTAACTGAGATTTTTGGCATTCCACTAAAACTTCAATGGCAAATCTAAACAGTGAGAAACTGTCCACATTCTGCCTTACAGCAAAAACCCAAACGAACCCTGAAATTGCCTGTTTTGTACTTGCAACGAGTGTACCTTTTGAGTTTTGTGATTACTGTGTGTGTCATGAGAAACTATTGAATGCACACAGGTTATAAAATCACCCTGGTCCTGATATCTGACATAACTATGGCCTACACTTGGGAACTGGGAACAGAGCTCAGCTTTGTTCGGCTTTGTATCTATGAGTGTGCAGCTCAGGAAGAGCTTTCTTTAGACACAAGCTCCTTGCTTACCAACCCAAGATTATCCTGGATTCTTAGTAACTCCCCAAGGTGATTAACACATACTCACTATGAAATCAGCTTGAACATGCTTTTTCAGGTATAAAACTTACAACCTGGATGGGGGACGGGGAGTGCTGGGCCACAAGTGAAATGTCTGCTGCCTGGGGGTGGCGATGCAGGGAGTGGCTTCTGGCTATGCACCTGGAATTTAGTCCACCACACTCACCTGGTCAAAGAGCAAGTATTCACTATGGAACTGTACACGTATGTGTGTGGTTGGGGGGAGGTGGCCTTACATTTCTTTCCCCATGAACTTTTTAAATTTAGAAAACAAAGCAGAGGCAGAAATGCAATCCCAGCAAAGTCCAATCTATTGTATTCTAGTTGACATCCTGTTTTCCGTAAGGGTAGTTCAACCTGAAATGCTGACACAATTTCCCAGAAGTTAATCAGGTATTGATTGTTTTCCCCATCCTTCATTCTCCTATTTCTCTCCTCTATCTACATCCCTAAAAATCTAGCAAATATGGTGGAACACCAAGAGCCAAAGATGTCTGTTCAGAGAAGTAATAAATATGGAGTTAGGGAAACGGAACTTCAAAGCCTTCTCTACACAGTAAGCAAAGGAAGAAATCTACTTTTCTTTTTTTAAACCGCATTTACATTTTTAATAGTTATTTTATTGATTGTTTACTTATTTAGGTGCACCAGGTCTCTGGCACGGCACACAGGATCTTCCCTGCGGCATGTGGGATTTTATTTCTGAATTCATTTTGTAGTCGCAGCATGAGGACTCTTGGTTGTGACAGGTGGGGACTGAGTTCCTGGAACTTCTGCAATGGCACCACGGATGAGGGAAGTCCTCAGAAGAAATGTTCTTTGAATCTGGGTTGGGCAGGTGCCAAATTAATCACAAACAATATTAAAATATTTGGGAACCCACACGACAGGCACACGCATCATCTAGAACAGTTGGTGTCTGTAACGCCAGACGAGGGTCTTGGAATCTCCTGTCGTGGCCTTTGCTGACCCTCATTTGTAGAATCATCAGTAGGAACTGGTACCAGGGCGGTGGCCAAGTAGTCCTCTAGTGACTTTGGAAAAGCAGCTCTTTACTAACTGATATAAAAGTACTTCAATATTTTAACAATTAGTTGGACATAATAGTCTGATAAGCCTAACCTTAAGCCTCAAATCTCAATTTAATCTCAGCTTTTCAAGAATACCACGCCCTCCCTCTCAGTTTGGACTGTGCTTTCAGAAGTAGACCTTCTTACAGAAATCCAAAGTCATTCCCTTTCACAGAAAAATCTAAAGCCCAAGACAAAGATTCTAAGACAAGTAATTTATTCAGAAAATACTGGTGGGCAACGGAAGTGAGAAGGGAAGGGGGGCAGTGAGGCTGTGGTGTGCAGCAGTGAACACCTGGACGACGGGCCTTTGTCACTGGGGCCCTCTGCGGACGCTGTGGCCAGCTGGGGCTGAGGAACCAAGTGTTAACCCCCGGACAGCATGGCCTGCAGGCTGCTGCTGGGAGTGCTCACCCCCAGCACCCGAATGGACAGCCCATCAGAGAAAGCCCTGGCCAAAAACATCCAGTTGCGGGGTGGGAGACAGCAGGGAGCGCAGGACAGACAGGAAAGGTCACCACCTCCACCCAGAACACCTCCATCAGGCCTTTAGAAGACATGAGGCCCATGAAAGAGGAAAGCTGAGTACACATTTTAGCTGGAACCAAGAAAAGTGACCAAGTGTTTAGAAATACAAAAAAAGATTCTCATAAATTAGAATAAAAGTCTGAGGATATTTGCTCTTTTTAAAGCAGGTATTTATTTACTGCTCTGATCTGTTCATAAAAAAATATTATAGTAGATCTCTTCTCATATAAAGATTTTTTTTTTGTAGCATTTGTCAGAGCCAACTTAAAGGTAAAATTTCTACCCTTCAGTAATACAAAACTAAAAAAATCCCAATTTAGCAAGAAAGGAATTTATGAGTGATTTGTGGTGACATGCAGTCACTAATATTTTACATTCAAGACAATTTTGATATTACACTCAATTCAAATTATTCCTCTGAATCAGCCTGGATCTTATTTAATGCAAAGTCTAAATGTCTCTTCTTCGTCCACCCCACTTCTCTGTTTTAGAATCTAAATTGGTATAGCTCTTAGTCTGGTCCTGATAAAAATTGCATCATTTAGAGATAGAAAGAGAGGGAGAAAGAATGGATAAGCTGTAAGCTGGGATTCTCCAACATCTTAACTGCTCAGGGTTATTCTTTTAATTCATTACACGCCATGAATTTCATGTAAGATGTGCAAGAAAAAACTTAAAAGCAAAGCATTGGTTTACAGTTCGACACTTTAAAGTTATTTAAAGAATAACTCAAGGCACTGTGATGGTCCAGAGAATGAAGGGAGGTTTGGGAAGAGTATGAGCTAGGCCTTAGTAATCAGAGCTAAATGGTATGTATACTGGAATCACTTTGCTTTACACAGATTACACAATTAACACAACATTGTAAATCAATTATACTTCAATAAAATAAATGTAAAAAGTCAAATGTCACTTTGCCATCTGGACTTTCCAGTGCATCCTGAACTGCTCCTAAACTGTTTTTAATTACTAACTGGCTTAAAAAAATAAGAATACATAAAAGCAAGCACTGACAACTGGGCCTACATTTTCTTCTTTAATTCCATTTTCTCTCAAATATGAGAGTAGCTGAAGGAAGGGTTTCATTTTTATGTGCTTAATTTATCTCCTCATATCCCTTTTAATTTCTTTTGATCTTCAAGAAATATGTCTTCCTTTTCCTTTCTGCATCACTGAAGACTATTTGTTGAGAAATGGTAAAATACTTTACTTTCTTGGAATCCTATAATTTTCCAGTAGTTAAGTCTTCTTAGATCAACATTCAAAGCACAGCAAAACACTTTAACTTATTCTACAAATATTCATGAGAACCCACCTGGGCCAGATATTGAATTAGATATTGAATATATAAAGTAAAATAGATACAGTCAATGTTCTTATGGAATTTACAGTCTAGTAGTAGAGATTGTGGACACAAATACACATAAATTTACAAATGGAAATAAAGACTCTGAAGTACAATGAGTCAGTCCACTGAACAGGCACATATAGGATAAATAGGGGATAGATAAATAGACAGACAGACAGACACACAGATAAAGATTGATCTTAGAGGCAGAGTCTCGGTGGTTACAGACTTTTCTGAGGAACTGGCACGTGAGATATAAAGGTGAAGGAAAAGAATGAACTAAGAGAAGAGATGGGAGAGAAAATGCAGTCTTGATGGAGGGCTCCCCTTCTCTCAGAGGAGAGGAGAATAGTAACAGATTGTCTGGAGAAGTAAGTGGGTTTAGAACAGGACTTTGGTCTTGGTACTTAGAGCAATGAAAGCTATTGAAGGGGTTTAAATCTGGGGCTCACTTGATATACTAGTTAATCTGAAAATATCACTTTGACTATAACGTGGACAAAATGCCAGACAAGGGCTCAAGTGAATGGTGGGTAGACCAGTTAGGAAGTCACTGTGAAACAGTAACTGACAAAGCGGAGATGGTTGGAAAAGAGAAAAATGGGTGCATCCAGGACATGCTCGAATAGATTTCAGAGGTAACATTCAAGAACACTGAATGGTCTGGAAATGCACTGGAAGGACCAAGTATAACAGATGACACTTAAATCCCCAGCCTACAAAACTGGATGGAAGCAGGGGACACCATATGAACCAGGGAGGCAGCGCTGTTATAATGCACTTGACCCATGTCCCCACGCAGGAATAATTTCCTTTGAATCAACCTTAGGGTTCATAAGGAATAACTGTCTGGTCCCAATCTGTGATGGGTAATTAGATCCTCTTTGGGGTAAGACCCCAAATTCAAAAGTACTGTCATTGTTTATTTTTAAAAAGTGATCCTGAAGTCAGCTATAGCGCTTCAGAGCAGACACGGAGTGAGCACAGAACACACACTGCTGGACGCTGACTGAATAGCTGGAAGAGACAACGGCCTGGCTTTACTACAAGTTTAGGGAAATGAGAAAGTTCTGCAAAGTGACAGACTGCCACTTCCGGTTCTTCAGAGAAGAAATGAGCACATTTGTTTTATCAGTGGGGCATTACGGCACTAACTGTTAATTAATGCCAACTCTTGACTTACAGCCAGGAGGTGCAATTATACAGCTTCAGATACGTATAGCAAAATATGTTCTGTGGAAACAGTGAGGTATACAAAGCCACTGCCAGCAGATAATATTAAGAAAAGCACAGCCAAATTCCAAAGAAGAACTCATTTGCTGTGACATTAAAAAAAATTAAAAAACCTCTTATTTGCAAAATAGCAATGTGATTTTTGTCAGGAAGCTTTATGGTACTAGTTATTTCTTACAAACACACCACTTGAACAAGAAGCAGCCAGCCCACAGCAATGGTAATGATGTTTATTAAAATATCATCAACTGTTAATTTCAGCCACAGATCTGAGATTTGTCATCCATGTTCTGAATATACTTATTTTTGTAGTAAGGTCTGTTTAGGGGGTGATTGAGCTTTGATACACAGTTTGCATTATATTCTCTTTCTCCCACATCTTAAGTGTATGTGAGTTTGTGGCATTCTTGGCATTATAAGAATGTTCTGAATCACAGTGTTCTCTCCAAATACAGTTTAGGAACTAATTTGTGAATGTATCATATGTTAACAAAATACAACTGAGAAGATCACTGGAATGGTCTTTGATATCCATCCAAAGTGATCACTGGACCAGGAAACCATCTCTATGTTCTAGATTGTGTAAGACTATGCAGATGTATTGAATAGACTCTCTAGTGTTCTACACTGTATCAGGAAGGAGAAAACTGCATTTTCTCAATAATTTCCAGTAAAGCCACCATGTGGATTCCACATACAGCTGTCTGCTAGATTTTCTGCAATGGTGATATACAAAGAATGTAACATTTTGATTTCTTTTTTTGATAATTTTGCCACCTTAGGTAGGTTATTTTAACTCTTGAGCTTAAATCCCCCCACCTGTAAAACTGACATGACCTTACTCTTCTCACAAAGCCATCCTGAAGATTAAACAGGATAACAGATGCATATGTATTCAGTATAGAAAAAATACCCAATAATATTAGCTGTCCCACTGGCACAACTAACTTGGTATATGTTAAATATACTATCTTTCATCCAAAGCATTCTTCCAAGGATTTTCATTTTGGCTGGAAATCTGAAGATCTTCTTTGATAGTTCTTGTTTACCTCCCACCCCCAGGAAGTTTTAAAGTCCAGCCCCTTTTTAATATCAATGTTACTTGTATTTGTGCTTATGAGACAGGAAATGCACAGGGCACAACCATTAAAAAATATTATACAACCACTAAGAAAAACAGAATACTACAAAAACCAGTTATAGCCTACTAGGCCCAAGATGGCAGAAGATTTGATTTCCAGGAGACCTTGGCCTCATTATATACTCACTGTAATACATTAGAATCTAAATGATGCACCCACAGGGGCCATGATTATTCTGAGGCTAATCCATAAAGGCCAAAAAAGTGGATGGTGGTCCAGCTTCTGGAAATCCTCACCCTTTCCCCATGGCAGTTGGAACATTCCTCCCACTCGTTAGCCTATGAAACAACCCAGCCCATACCATCCGATCACCCTTCACCTCAGGACCATTCTCCCCTGCTGAGATGGCCCCCACTCTGTCTGTGGAGTATGTATCTTCCTGAATAAACTTGCTTTCACTTTGTTATGACTCACTTTTGAATTCCTTCCTGCACCAGACCAAGGCCCCTCATGTGGTGGCCCATCCCAGGGACTCACCTGCGACCTGGGACTTGGCACCTCAGTGTCCTGCAGCACTTACCTTCCTCTCCCTACCTACTGTACTAGTTCAAAGCTTCACTTTCCCCTTGATCATTGCATTAGTTTCCTAGTTGGCCTCCCTAGCACTGGTCTCTCCCAACACGAGTGCACACACAGCCAAGTTGCCAAATTCATTTTCCACTGGCACACTTCAAGTCATACTTCTGCTCAGAAATCTCCAGTGGTTTCTCATTTCCAGCCAAGAAAGGCTGGCGCATAAAGCCTTCCAGGGTCCTGTCCTCAATTCTCCTTCTTCAACCTGGTCTCCTGCACTAGTGCCCTGAACACCGTACTAAAATGCCCTGTATTTCTTGGACTCCATGACCTATCTCAATCTACTCTTCCACCAGAGCTTCCTTTCCTGTTCTCAGGGGATCCTTACTCACTTTTGAATGCTCACTTCAAACGCCACCTCTCATGAAGTCTTCCAAGAAACAGGTGTTTATCCCTTTTCCAACACCATTGTGCTACACTTTTTCTTATGATATTTTCCAAATATGGTTTTGCATTCAAATTACTTTTAGACATACATGATCCATCCTTCCAGATGATACTGAATCTGTGTTTTATTTATCTTTTCCTTGACAGTGTTTTATTTATCTTTGTATGTAATTCCAGGCCTTGCTCATGCTAGACTCTCAAAAAATGTCACTGAATACATGAATGTAAATATCTATTTCAAATCTATTTTGTGACTTTCAAATTTGTTACATGTGTCCTTTCTTTACTAAACACATTTTTGCCTTTCACTATTTTTTTCTTTTATTGAGAAGAATCTACCTAAAATATGTATTAGAAGTGGACTGGCACATGTACATGAACATCAATAAAAGCTGACCACATCCTGAAATTGTCAGTGTCACTAGTACCCTATATTTGGAGTCATTTCCAGCTTCTTGGTCTCACTGACATGAATGTAAACAGGGATGGAAACGTTAGTAACCACTCACATGTATATGGTCACTTTGAACTTTCAAAGCACTTTCCCAGCTCTGATGCTGCACTTGACCCTTAAGCAGTAAAGTGGGAACAGGGGTTCCGATCACTACTTGAGAGAGAAGAAAGTGTCTTCCCAAGGAGAGGTGACTCACCCAAGGTCACAAAGCTGTGAAATACTAGAAGTGGAAACAGAAATAGAATCTGTCTTCTAGATGCTGATTAGGTGTTTCTTCATTTCAGTATCTCATTGGATTCTCTCTTCTTTTATTCTGCCAGCTCCTAAGCTTTTGGGGATCCAGGAATGATTTTTTGCAGCATACAGTCTTATACATGGCACACGTGCTGTTTCTCTCCAAGTTTGGAGGGAAGTGTGGTTTCAACTGTAACACTTCATAAAAGGTTTTATCTCACTGCTTTATTTTACATTATTTAAATTTATCCTTGGTAGGATGTGCCTGACACTTTTTTATTTTTAACTTTTGGGGATAATTTTCATAGAATGCATTCATTCTACGGATGCATAGATGGATTTTGACAAACGAATATGTGTGTTTCTACCACAGTCAAGATACAGACTATTCCATCACCCTTTGTAGCCCATGCCCCATTTCTAGGCCACTACTGATCTGCTCTCTGTCTGCCTAACCTTTGAAGCTGTGCTTTGCATTTGCAACTGTAGGGCAGGTCAATTAGCTTTAGGTCTCAATGTACTGATCTGTACAAAAGACACTGAACATCACCTCTAAGGACCTTTTTGACTTGAAGTATGTTGTTATATGAAGTATATGAGAACAATAACTCCCTAGAATTTGAAAAATAATTTTCCAATCAAATCAGAAAGAAAGGCAAGTTTGCTCATGTTACTGAAGTCCTTCTATTCTGTTGTCCTTTCCCCTGCACTCCACCATTTCCGGTCAAAAGCTTCCATCATGCGATTTCAGAACAGGTGTCTGTTGAAGATTATAAAAAGAAAAAGGTCCTAGACCATCTTCACAGCCACAGGGATACTTAGGCAAATCTACATAATACCCACTGAGACATTTGACAAAAGTGATCCATTAATGTGGAGAATGTGGGAAGAACACATCTATTGTGTTCAGAATGATCAAAAGTGGCTGCCACTTTCACTAGCTCACTGTCAGTATTCCCACTGACGCTTGCTTTTGTGTTTTACATGCTGGGGTTTAAGAAATATACCCTTTCCATTTAGGCAAAGATTAGGTGAATACCTGAGGCACAAATGGATTGTTACATGGTCAAATTCTTGTGTAGAAAATGTCATGCAAACATAGAAGCCTGGAGACCATTCACTTCTGAAATGTTGACCTGGCCATTCATATGCATGTTCAGCATGGCAGAAAGAAGAGGAAAGGGGGGCCATCTGAGACTGCTATATGAGTTATATAAACGAGTGCCTGCATTGACAGGGCAACTTGCATGCAGTGCTTCTACTACAGAATGTGCTTTCAGTCTATTTAAAATTCTACCTCTGATTGGGAGGAAAATTACTCACAGCTGGGTAACAAAGTCACATCTGTGTTCAGTAGCTAGCTGAAACCACCTCATTCCTATTTATCTGATCTGAACTGTACTGCTATTTCAAAATCTTATGCAAATATAAAGGGAGGGAAATTTGAAGGGAAAATTACATCTCAGGAGTCTTTGTGGCTTCTGGATTTGAGACACTGCTTAAAGGTCAGTGTTGATTCAGTACTGGATTATTAAACCATTACATGAGGCATGGAGCAAATTATGCTTTTACTCAGCTACTTCTCAAAAAACGAATATAAATCATCCAAAAGAACAGTAGATTATAGACCTTGTCCTGAATGCTCATCAGTACGCACCCCCATTTCATCATCTTTCTTTCTTCACTTGGATTTGTTGATTAATCATTCAATCATCACAATCATTTACAGCACTTTTTATTTGTTTGTTTATAAAATGAGGAGAACAACAGTGCCAGAAATAGAACACACTTGTGTGTCCAGAAGACGGGGGCTTAGTGACCCCCGGCATTGACATCTCCCCTTTGCAAGTCATTGCAAATCTTCACTCTTAGCATGTTACTCTTCTGTCCCATGACCCCAAAGGCTCAGCTCTCAAGAAAGTCTAACCATCTTGGAATGACCTTCAAAACCTCACTCAAGGTTTGAAGAGAGTTAGCAGTTTGCCAGAAGTCATATTACTACTAAATGATGGCGCCCAGATACCATCCCTCATGGGGTCGGTTCTAAAGCCTTAACAACTAATTTCTAATCATACAGCTTATCATACAATCTGTGTTTAATCTAGAAAGTGCTTAACTGAGATAAGGGATCCATGAAAGTGGCTCAGATGGTAAAGAATCTGCATGTAATGTGGGAGACGTGGGTTTGATCGCTGGGTCAGGAAGATCCTCTGGAGAAGGGAATGGCAACCCACTCATACATTCTTGCCTGAAGAATTCCATGAACAGAGACAGACATCCTGGCAGGCTACAGTCCATGGGGTCAGAAAGGGTCAAACACGACTGAGCGATTACACAACTGAGGCAAGAACCTCATTACTTCAAATAGAAGAGACGGAACAAAAGCAATGTCAGTGTACATTGCTTTTCAGTTTGAATGCAGGGTCTGTTGTGCCTTTTCTTGTCATGGGTTTGTGCATATGATGCATGTGTACTGCCCAGGCCAGGCAGTCCAAGTGATAATAGCATGCCTCACTGCCTGAGCAGGAGAATTATTAAAAAAAAAAACAAATAAATACAAGGAATCAGGGTTCTAAATCATTGGCTTGTGATAGCCCTGGAAAAAAGTGGTATTTTCATGAGCCAAAAATAAGTACTAACTTCAATAGCTCAATTGAAGGTATAACAATGCTGCCTTTATTCACTCTCTGTCAACAATGTGGAAAAGGTGGGAATAATTCCAGTCATAGAGTATCTGACACAACCTCCATTCCACTTTTCATCAATGGGGGTTTATGACCAGGTGCACTCCAGTGGTTTGGAAACATTTTAAAGGAAAACAGGCTTGTGGGGTCATTAAGACTTGAGGGGTAACTTGAGAGATGAGAGGGAGGGAGTTGTCTGGAGGTTCCAAATGAATCAGGAGGAAGGTTGTTATGAAAGGAGCCATTTAGCCTGACAGGTACAAGGCACAGGCTTTCTGAGACACAATGTGCTTCTAATTGCTGGCTGAAAAGTTATTTCCTTTTCTGTGTTCTAAAATATGCAAGACTTTTTCCATGTTGTGATTTACAACTGGGTTAGGTTTCAGCCACCTGTGGGCCTCTGCAAACTGTGGCGTTGTGTGTTCCCAGTGAGATAACATGTTTTGACAGAAGCTTCATCACATCAAGAAAGCTAGAGAGATGAAAAATCCTACCCTGCTCTCTGGATGAAATGGTTATTGACAAAGAAAGAGAATATCAAGGAATCGCTTATTCATTGGACCCCAAAGTTAAATAAGGATTTCAATATAAATGAATTTTTCAGATGAATGAAAAAAATCTGTAAACCTTTTCCTTTTCTGCCTTGAGTAGAGTATAATAAGCACTTAACATTAAAAAAAATAAACTAATATCATTCTATGAGCATCCATGAGTATGCTGTCCAAGATGGAAAATATATTGAATCATTCCTTTTACTATCAATTATTAATGGAGTACTTCTTTATCAAGGCACTGGAGTAATGCTGGAGGTTCAGTAGGGAATAAGACTGACATGACCTCAACTCCATCAGGGCTGCTAAGATACAGAAGACCATTTGGTCAGCTCTCAGTCTGATAAGCTTGTTACATTCTTATCTCTGTGTATTTCCATTGGTGTTTGTGTGTTTAAAATGTCACTCAGTTAAACAACAAAAGGAAAACAGGACAGACAGAAGGAAAGAAAGAAAGATGGAAAGGAAGAGAGAGAGGAAGAAAAGACCATTGTGAGCATCTGCTCTGTGTCAAGTATAATCTCAGGCACTGGCAATATAACAGCAAACAAGACAGGTGAGTCTTTTCCTGTTCTCCAAGGCAGAGATTGTAATTTATTATCTTTAGTTCTGTTTATCCTCAGCATCAGCATTGCACCTAAATATGTGTTCATTGGGTCCCTGAATAAATGAACATGAACTGGTATGGTACAGGCTGGGAAAACCTATTTCACAAGTTTATTTGAAATGCATCAAAAAATCAGAAAAACATGATTTCAAATTATTTTTCCAGAAGCATTTCTTTAGAGTCTTCATGACATCAGACCTAGCACTTTACTAAATAGTTGCTTTTGCCATAAAATTGACTAAAGAAATGGTTGTCTGTTCTTTGTAAATGGCACTTCTGCTTCATCTGTGAAAATTAAGAGTATGGTGAAAATATTTGATGACTTTTTTAGGGTGAGGCAGTTAAGAAGTTAGCCATGAAATGAAATGGGGGACTGGTAAGGGTAAGATATTTTAAATTTATTCTCTTACAGTCTCAGAATTGAGGCACTGTCCTTTGACATCAAGAAACAGGATTGTTAGAGAGCTCTGACAAAATATCAGATGTAGCGTGAAATATGGTACAAAGAAACAAAAATACAGCTAAGTGCTGGTTTATTTGTGGTGTACTAGCATGCTTCTAAGAAGTGGATTGAGGCTGTCCTTCTGTGTTGATACTTGCAAATTGTTTCACCACATGTACATATTTTAATTGACTATTTGCTCATTAATTACAAGTAAGACTAAATGAATCCATGGAATATCAATCCCCAATGCAAACAAAACACCATTTACTCATACATTTAGACACATAATGTGAATCTCCAGTGATCCTGCAAAGAGGAACACCAGCAACTAGTCTTGACTGAGTCAGTGCTGATGCAGGTGGCCTTTAGCAAGTTCTGCTTCCTCACCTACTCTCCCAGGCACTCCACAATCATGGAAAGACAGTGTTTTTAAGGTTGAGAAACTTATCTTCAGTGGAAAATAATTTGTATCTTTTCTTTCAAAAATTTTCAATCCAAGTATTAGTTTGCTATGCATTTAACTATATGTGTGTTATTATAACCAAATATTTAAAATTTTTAGCTAAATGCTATTATTCTAATGTGATTAATATCCATAATATAAAATTATACTGAAGGATTTCAGGAAGGGCCTTTTATTAAAGCATTCTACTTGGCAAAATGCTTTCACTTTCTATAGTTGATGGTCAGATACTGTGTGTTTTAAGTATGGATGTTTTAAGTACGCTTTAATTCATCCTGCTTATTTAATTTATATGCAGAGTACATCCTGTGAAATGCTGGGCTGGATGAAGCACAAGCCAGAATCAAGATTGCTGGGAGAAATATCAATAACCTCAGATATGCAGATGACACTATCCTTATGGCAGAAAGAGAAGAGAAACTAAAGAGCCTTTTGATGAAAGTTAAAGAGGGGAATGAAAAAGTTGGCTTAAAGCTCAACATTGGGAGTTCGTGTAAAAAAATTAATAAATACAAAAAAAATTTAAAAAAAAAAANACTATTTGCTCATTAATTACAAGTAAGACTAAATGAATCCATGGAATATCAATCCCCAATGCAAACAAAACACCATTTACTCATACATTTAGACACATAATGTGAATCTCCAGTGATCCTGCAAAGAGGAACACCAGCAACTAGTCTTGACTGAGTCAGTGCTGATGCAGGTGGCCTTTAGCAAGTTCTGCTTCCTCACCTACTCTCCCAGGCACTCCACAATCATGGAAAGACAGTGTTTTTAAGGTTGAGAAACTTATCTTCAGTGGAAAATAATTTGTATCTTTTCTTTCAAAAATTTTCAATCCAAGTATTAGTTTGCTATGCATTTAACTATATGTGTGTTATTATAACCAAATATTTAAAATTTTTAGCTAAATGCTATTATTCTAATGTGATTAATATCCATAATATAAAATTATACTGAAGGATTTCAGGAAGGGCCTTTTATTAAAGCATTCTACTTGGCAAAATGCTTTCACTTTCTATAGTTGATGGTCAGATACTGTGTGTTTTAAGTATGGATGTTTTAAGTACGCTTTAATTCATCCTGCTTATTTAATTTATATGCAGAGTACATCCTGTGAAATGCTGGGCTGGATGAAGCACAAGCCAGAATCAAGATTGCTGGGAGAAATATCAATAACCTCAGATATGCAGATGACACTATCCTTATGGCAGAAAGAGAAGAGAAACTAAAGAGCCTTTTGATGAAAGTTAAAGAGGGGAATGAAAAAGTTGGCTTAAAGCTCAACATTGGGAGTTCGTGTAAAAAAATTAATAAATACAAAAAAAATTTAAAAAAAAAAAAGAAAGAAAGCTAAGATCATGGCATCTGGTCCCATCACTTCATGGGAAATAGATGGAGAAACAACGGAAACAGTGAGAGGCTTTATTTTCTTGTGCTCCAAACTCACTGCAGATGGTGATTGCAGCCATGAAATTAAAAGACGCTTACTCCTTGGAAGAAAGGCTACGATCAACCTAGACAGAATATTAAACAGCAGAGACATTACTTTGCTGACAAAGGTCTGTCTAGTCAAAGTGATGGTTTTTCCAGTAGTCATGTATGGATGTGAGAGTTGGACTATAAAGAAAGCTGAGTGCTGAAGAATTGATGCTTTTGAACTGTGGTGTTGGAGAAGACTCTTGAGAGTCCCTTGGACTGCAAGGAGATCCAACCAGTCCATCCTAAAGGAAACCAGTCCTGAATATTCATTGGAAGGACTGATACTGAAGCTGAAACTCCAAAACTATGGCCACTTGATGAGATTCATTGGAAAAGACCCTGATGCTGGGAAAGATTGAAGGTGGGTGAAGGGGATGACAGAGGATGAGATGGTTGGATGGCATCACCAACTCAATGGACATGAATTTGAGTGAACTCTGGGAGTTGGTGATGGACAGGGAGGCCTGGTGTGCTATGGTCCACAGGGTCACAAAGAGTCAGACACGACTGGCAACTGAACTGAACTGAACTGAATGAAGTATGGCTGTGTCTTTTTAAAAACTTTTTATTTTGTATTGGAGTATAGCCTATTAATAATGTTGTGATAGTTTCAGGTGAACAATGAAGGGATTCAGCCATGCCAGGAGGTGCTGTGTGTGTGTGTCATCAGTCACTCAGTCCTGTCTGACTCTTTGGGACCCTATGGACTGCAGCCCACCAGACTACTCTGTCCATGGGATTTTCCAGGCAAGAATAGTGGAGTCAGTTGTCATTTACTTCTCTAGGGGATCTTCCCAACCCAGGGATCAAAACTGTGTCTCTTGAATTGCAGGTGGACTCTTTACCATCTGAAAGAACAGGAGGAGACATAAGAGATGTGGGTTTGATCCCTGGGTTGAGAAGATCCCCTGGAAGAGCACAGTGCAACCCACTCTAGTATTCTTGCCTGGAGAATCTCAACAGAGTAGCCTAGCAGGCTACCCAGCAGGCTAGTCCATAGGGTTGCAAGGAGTTGGACACGACTGAAGTGAATTAGCACGCATGCATATACATGTATCCATTCTCCACAGACTCCTCTCCCATGCATATCTCGATATTATCTCTTCTTCTTTTGAGAATGCAATTCAGTTCTACATGTAATCCATTATTCACTCTGAATGCCCAGGAGGATCTGTAATACCCATCAATCAAAATTCCTCACACTGTTGCACACAAACACTTGAAGAAGAGAACTACAAACTTCAGTGTAAGACTCTCATTTTTTTCTTCTAGTAAATCCATTGACTTTTAAAGATATTCTTATAGTTGATGACAGTATAACACAGCTTAAGAACAGAATCTTTAGGACTGGCATGAAAAGTGAAAGTCGCTCAGTCGTGTCTGGCTCTTTGTGACCCCACAGACTGTACGGTCCATGGACTTCTCCAGGCCAGAATACTGGAGTGGGTTGCCTTTCCCTTCTCCAGGGGATCTTCCCAACCCAGGGATTGAACCCAGATGTCCTGCATTGCAGGCAGATTCTTTACCAGCTGAGCCACAAGGGACAGGCATGAGTACAAGGGAAAGTAGTGCCCAGCAGTGGAAGTCATTTCCTGATATGGATGCCTGACTCTGAGAAAGAAGAAGTGGATATGCTTAGGATTGCTATGGTTCCCTGGTGGCTCAGACAGTAAAGACTCTCTTGTTCAAACAAGACAGGTATTTCAAGTAAATGAAAATTTAAATAAATACACCCAAATTTATTGATAAACAAGGGAATCTGACATCTGTTGAGGTTATTCCCAATCCAAAATATTTTTCTTAAGCAAAGTTTCTGGATGTAGCAAGAAAAGTTTTGAACTTCATGGGCATGAGGCTATCACCATATGGTAATAAGCATTTTCATCACATCCTTATTGTAAGGAAGATGCTTGCAGACCCCTGTCTAATTTGTGGCAATTCCAGAAAGCGGCAGCTGATGTTCAAAGATAGGTGGCCAGTTCCTTCTCCAGGGGATCTTCCAGACCCAGGGACTGAACCTGGGTCTCGTCCTTTGCAGGCAGATTCATTACTGTCTGAGTCAGCAAGGAAGCACTAAGTAGTCAAACCTGATAGACTGTGGGTGCTTTGCCATATCAGTAGGTAACTTGGACCACATGCCTTTTTAGGGAAATAGTTGAGCACTTGTATGACTGATGGAGACCAAGGTAAACTATAAGCCAGAAGGGGCAGCATGAGAAGCTCATGACTGAAACCTTAAAAAATTTCTTAGGGGCTTAAAATGGTGATTTTCCTCCCCATTTTTCTTTTTATATATCTATACATTTCCTTTCTTTTAAAAATAATTTCTTCCATTATAAACTAATGCAACAGTTTAACACAACACTTGGAAACTGGAGAAGAAAAAAGTATTCTCCTAATCCCACCAGGCTTACATCATTGCAGTTAGCTATTTTGGGAAATTACCATCAGTAGTTTTTTTTTCCCCCTTGATCATGTGCATTTTGTGATATTAGCATTATCACCAAGGATGGATCTAGATTAGTGGTACCTGAAACTTATATAATGTAATCGGGGTGGGGGGAAGGAAAAATCTTAGCTTGAGAGGAAATTTAAATACTTTTACTTGAAAATTCTCTTTCCAAAAATATATAACCATATGAAACACGTTGCTACAAAGTCTCTAGGAGCTTTCAGAGGGGCTTGTGTAAAGGAGAGGCCCTATAGCTTAGGTTACACTCATGCCACATACTCAGCAGCTCAGTCGTGTCTGACTCTGCAACTTCATGAATGGTAGCCCACCAGGCTCCTCTGTCCATGGAATTACCCAGCAGGAATACTGTAATGGGTGGCCCTTCCCTTCTCCAGAGGATCTTCCTGACCCAGGGACAGAACCCGCCTCTTCTATGGCTCCTGCACTCACAGGTGGATTCCTACCAACACATTCCATTTTCCTTGTCTGGAGAAGCCTATGGGCAGAGAAGCCTGGGTCCACAGGGCTGCAAAGAGTAGGACAGGACTGAAGCGACTCAGCATGCATGCAGATAATGAATACATACATATATTTATATTCTATTTTCCCTCATAGTATATATCAAAATAATTTTCCATGTCAAAGCCTAGCCTTTATGATATGAGCTTTAAAGACTGCATATTTTCCTTTTCAGTTAGTGTCCTCTACTTGCCCTGAGGCAGACTTTTGAACCTTGTAACTATTGATACTTACATTTGGGAGTGGATAATTCTTTGTTGAGGTGGACAGTTCTGTGCATTACCAAATGTCTCCTCGGGGGCAAAACTGCCCCTCCTTTTGAGAGCCACTGCCCTAATAAAACTGCTCCGGTTACTTATATTTTTTTTTCCATTATAATTGAAGCATTTTCATGAATATAATTTTGTTCAAGTTTTAACTTTTTAAGTTAAACTCTTAGAAATGGAATTATTATGTTAAAGAGAATGGCACTAATATGGCTTTTGATGTATAGTGTCAAATTCCCTTCTCATTATCTTAACTATAGGGCAACACAAGTTAGTACATATGTAGGTTCATCATATAATTATATATTATAATGAATAACAAAATACTATGTTTAAACTATACAATATAGTTATATGATTATATTTAAGTCACTTATCTTGCTAATAAATTCTATCTATTGTCTCATAGTTTACCCTCCTATAGAATGCTCAGCAAAGAAATTCTGAATTGACTCTTCCCCCTTTTCTTACTTTAAAAGTAAAAATATATATATATTTTGGAAAAGAATCGTTCTATTTCTGTCAACCAGGAGAAGGGACTTGAAAACACCATTCCAGTTTGTTGTTTCCCTCACTATCTGCTCGGTTTAGCCCTTCACAAGGAAAGCCTGTATGTGAATTCAGAAAGCAGGAAGGAAAGCTGTTTCAGTGTGACGGGCCTGCTGGACTGGGGACACTGTTGGCTTCTTGCTGGGCTTGCTCCCTGAACAGGGAAGACAGAGTAGGCTCGCCAGCCTGGGTCTCCATCTCATGGTGGAAATGAACTGCAGCTCTGGGGTCCCCCTGTACCCCCAACCCCACAGATCAACAAAGATTTCACTCTTTATGTGTCAGGAAGAGAATCTAAAACATGGCTTTTTTGCTCTTTCTGATGCCTGCTGTGAACATCTGTCTCTGACAGAAATCTCTCAAGCCTGACTCCCTTTCCCACATGTTGGAAACATTACCTCCTGTTGCTTTACTCCAGTTTCCCAGTGTTTAAGGAGCGGGGCACACCTCTGAGCTGCCTGCCCCAACGGGGTTTGTCTCTGAGGAGGCCACACCCCTCCCACCGGCCTGTCTCACCCTCCACTCCTGCTCAGCTATGATGGCCAAAGCCCTCAGCCACTGGGTAGGTGGGGTTGTCAGGTGAAAAGCTAAACAGAGATGATGTCGTCATTGATCTAAAATATTCCTATAGGTGAATATTAGGTAAGAGTTCAAGAAATCAGTCTCTGTATTAAAATAAGGCCGTGCATGCATGCTAAGTCACCAGCTATGTCTGACTCTATGTGACCCTATGGACTGCAGCCTGCACACAGACGATCCGTTTAAATTTTAGAAGAGTGTGCCATTGACTTTTTAAGATGAAAAGATGACTGTTCATCAAATTTCTGACAAATACTCATAGAAGCAGTAGATAGAAGTCATAAATATTAGTTAACATTGTTGAAATAAAGACATATTCACAGATATCCAAGAAAAGTATAAGTAATCCTTCCTTAAGAGATCACAAAATTAATGTACACTTCCAAATGTACTTAATGAATAGCCTCTGTTGTGTAAACCATAAAATTCACAATTCTCAGATTATTGTATCAGAAGAACAAGAATGATTCTGAATTCCTGTGATCTGAATTTTGATTGAGGATCATACAGTGGATTGTGAAAGACTTTATTTAGATTATGTGGGAAATTAATATATGTTTATTCATAAAACTGAATGGCTTTTAATGTGTTTTGAAGAAAGGAATTGACATAGTACAGGTAGACAAGCAGCATAAAAGTCTGCATGTGAGAACGTTCCATGGCAGTCCACGCTCACATACAGGACTGATAGGGTGGCTTGTCCTTCCATCTCCCCTGCCTTCCTCCCGCATTTCCTTTCTTCTTTCCCCAAATCTCTCTTTTCTTTTTTTTTCCTTCTCTCCCCTTCACTGTCCCATTTTTTTTTCCTTTTCTTCTGAAGACTTTTTGCCAAATTTCATGAAAATAGAAGTGAAACACAGATTGTCTTTAAATTTTAATATATTCTCATCCATACTCTCAAATTTGCTTTATGGCTTTATTCTATTTCTGTTCACTGTAAGTCTCCATAATCAGTTAATATAAATTTACCATGTAAATTCACCCAGGAATGTCCTTGACAAAAGCTGACACACAAATGGTGCGTCTGTGCCAGGGAAATGACAAACAAAGGAAGGGACACCAAGACCTCGCTAGCGACTCTCTGGCCAGTTTGGGAAGCCTGGTGTGAAGGGCAGGCCTGGGAGCCACGGGTCTGAGAGGACCTGCTTCTCCAATTGACGCCTGGCAACCAAAACTTGTACCTCAGCCACCTTTTAATGGGCAAGATTATACAGTGTCTGTGTATTTAGTAACTGAAAAAACAGTTTTCTTGTTGAAGAATCTAATATTACCAATAGCTCAGAAGAACTCACTAAGTGTCCAGTTTAGATGCTCATTTTGTTTTATTTAAAAAGAAATAAATGCAGGCAATGTAAAGTTGGTCCACGAAGCATATTAGATTGGCAAATAAGGCACTTTCTAGAGTAAGAAAGGAAACAAAATAATAATGTCTCAGAAAAGGTAATGGGTCTCTCCATACTGCAACTTACAGGTTTAGCAGAGCCCAGTAGTTCAGACTTTACCATTAAATTCACTATTACTTGAACATTGCTATATATATATATATATATATATATATATATAATTTTTAATTTTTGGTTTTAAAAAATAAAGTCAAATAAAATTAAACTAAAACTTTTTTTAAAAAATGACATGTTTTAACAGTTTCATGGGTCCTAAAATCTTGGATAAGTGGTAATGATTTTGTTTTTGATATAACATCATCACAACATTTTCAAGATCTATATTTTTTAGTCTAGAAAATTTTATAAACTCTTGGCGACCCCTTTTTCTATACCTTCCCTTCCCTCCACAGTCTGCTCGGGTGCTGCGCTAGTTTCAGGTGAGCGATGCAGGGACTCGGCCATACCCAGGGGGTGCTGCACGTGTGCGCTCAGTCGCCCAGTCCCGTCCGAGTCTCTGCGGCCCCGGGGACCGTAGCCCACCAGGCTCCTCTGTCCATGGGACTCCAGGCAGGAATACTGGAGTGGGATGCCATGACCTCCTCCAGGGACTCTTCCCAGTCCAGGGACTGAACCCAGGTCTCCCGCATTGCGGGTGGATTCTTTACCAACGGAGCTGCCAGGGAAGCTCCTGCTGGGGTGGTCAGGATGAATTCTTTACTGCATGCGGGGAGAAACAGAGGTTTAAGAAGCATTGATGAAATCACATAAGTGAGCATTAATGTTACATGAACTCCACACATCCTAGAGAGTAGATTATAAATACAAATGGGGAACGTCGGCCTCATTTACTAGGCGGGTGTGTTCTAGGAATGACGACTACAGGTACCAACTTCAACATAACATTCTAATTGCAGCTACTATGTCTTGCCATTGTTGTTCATAAAGTGAATTTCTTTAATCTAACTGATTTAGACAAGAGTCAGAACAGCATAAAACATGCATTAACCACATTCACCATTTCTCTGGAGACACAAATATGTGCTGCAAGTGTAATTTAGTGTGATGTGTATCTCCCTAACATCATGCCTTTTAAAGGGGAAAGCACTGCAGAGTCCTTTCTGTACAGTTTAAATAAATTGCTGACAGTGTACTTTCCTCTGATGAAACTTGCATTTTCATCCATTCTAGGTTCACTCCTCTTTAGGCAAAAAGATTATGATTCTACCTATTTTTCTAAAGTCTCTACTTCACTTGTCCATCCTTAGCCCTTCAGTGTATCATTCCATCAAAGCTCAGTTTTAATTTTTACTGCTGATTGTCATCTAATCAAAAATATTCATAGTTATATTAATAGATCTGAAAAAAAAAGAATAGAAATCCACAAGCAAACCAAAAATGCAATTATTTGGTCCATAATAAAGTTGACATAACAAGTAGGTAGTGAAAATGATGAATTATTCCACTACTGTATAAATATATTTTATAAAATAGTATTTATAATATTATATACATATATTATTTATACATAAATATATTAAATAACTATGTATTTGTATACATTTATATTTTCTATTGTATAAATACATATATTATAAAAGTTACTGTCATTATTAGGATCTGGGAAAAACGTTGGATCTCAAACTCACACTTTATATCACAATCAACCCAGACAACCAAATATGTTTGTATATAAAACCTGATAGCATTAGTCATGCTAATAACAGACAGATAAGACTTTTTAATAATTGATTGGTCTAATAGTAAAGATGTAGAATTGTTTAAAAGTACAATCTTGAATTCCGATTTAGAGGAAAAGATAACACTGTGTTTAAAAAAGTGAAAGTGTGAGTCAGTCATGTCTAACTCATTGTGACCCCATTGACTGTAGCCCACCAGGTTCCACTGTGCATGGGATTCTTCAGGCAAGAATACTGGAATGGGTTGTCATTTCCTTCTCCAGGAGATCTTCCCAACCCAGGGATCAAACCTGAATCTCCTGCATTGCAGGCAGATTCTTTACCATCTGAGCCACTAGGGAAGCCCTCTTCATACATTGTGTTCCAGAATATGTAGGCATTTTTGAAAAATGATCACATATTAGCAATGAAGCGATGACACCACCCTTATGGCAGAAAGTGAAGAGGCGCTAAAAAGCCTCTTGATGAAAGTGAAAGTGGAGAGTGAAAAAGCTGGCTTAAAGCTCAACATTCAGAAAACAAAGATCATGGCATCTGGTCCCATCACTACATGGGAAATAGAGGGGAAAACAGTGGAAACAGTGTCAGACTTTATTTTTGGGGGTTCCAAAATCACTGCAGATGGTGACTGCAGCCATGATATTAAAATATGCTTACTCCTTGGAAGAAAAGTTATGATCAACCTAGATAGCATATTCAAAAGCAGAGACATTACTTTGCCGACTAAGGTCCGCCTAGTCAAGGCTATGCTTTTTCCTGTGGTCATGTATGGATGTGAGAATTGGACTGTGAAGAAGGCTGAGCGCCGAAGAATCGATGCTTTTGAACTGTGGTGTTGGAGAAGACTCTTGAGAGTCCCTTGGACTGCAAGGAGATCCAACCAGTCCATTCTGAAGGAGATCAGCTCTGGGATTTCTTTGGAAGGAATGATGCTAAAGCTGAAACTCCAGTACTTTGGCCACCTCATGCAGAGTTGACTCATTGGAAGACTCTGATGCTAGGAGAGATTGGGGGCAGGAGGAGAAGGGGACGACAGAGGATGAGATGGCTGGATGACATCACTGACTTGATGGACATGAGTCTGAGTTAACTCGAGGAGTTGGTGATGGACAGGGAGGCCTGGCATGCTGCGATTCATGGGGTCGCAAAGAGTCGGACATGACTGAGCGACTGAACTGAAGTGAACTGAATGTTATCAAATTTCAAAGTATTAGTATCATATTGAACATATTCTCTGACCACATGCAACTTAATTTAAATAAATTACAAGAAATGCCCCACTTTTTTTTTTATAGGTACAAAACACACTTCTAAACAGTTTGCGAGTCAAAGCATAAATATTAATGGAAACTAGACTATATGTATTAAGAGATAAATTACAGACATACTATGCAGTAAGGTTTTTAAGACTGAGACAAAATAACAGTTTAAGGAAATTACCTAGTCATATATTTACGTTAGAGAATAAAATAGGCATGAAATTAAGAAGTGCTACATCCAATTTAGAGATTTACAAAATATAACTGACAAATGATATGATTTCATTCACTCAACTGAAAAGCTTAACTTTAAGCACTAGCAAGGATATGGTTTCACAACAACTCTCACCCACTCTTGATGGTAAGATAAATTAGACCACCTGTTTGGAAGTTAATAATAACATGAGTGAGTGAGTGAGTGAAGTCGCTCAGTCGTGTCCGACTCTTAGCGACCCCATGGACTGCAGCCTTCCAGGCTCCTCCATCCATGGGATTTTCCAGGCAAGAGTACTGGAGTGGGTTGCCATTGCCTTCTCCAGGAGATCTTCCCGACCCAGGGATTGAACCCAGGTCTCCTGCATTGTAGGCAGACACTTTACCATCTGAGCCACCAGGGAAGTTGGGTTGAAAATGCTCACAGTCCATAATGCAGAAATTTCACTCATAGTTATACCCCAAGAGTTACAATATTTTTGAAAACATGTACAATGGAAGACGTTGACAAGAAGATTAATGCAATTCAGAAATAGTAAAGATGTTAATTGGAACATAAACGTCTACTGCTAGAATGGATAAATGAACTGCAATGTGGTCTTACAATGGAATATCGTATAAGCAAAGATGAAAGAACTACTCTCACACGGATCAATATGAGTGATCTAAGAAATATAATGTTCTGAGGAAGAAGCAAATTGCAGAAGAATTTATACGGAATGGTTCCATTTAGGTACCTATATTTTATTTTTTATTTTTATTTATTTATTTATTTATTTATTTATTTATTCATTTTATTTTTTTTTTACACGAACTCCCAAACATGAACCCCCCTCCAAATCTATATATATATATGTATACCTACTCTACTTCTTCTGGAGAAGGGAATGGCAAACCGCTCCAATATTCCTGCCTGGAGTATTCCATGGACAGAGAAGCCTGGTGGGCTACACAGTCCATTGGGTCCCAAAGAGTCGGACACAACTGAGCGACTTAAGCTACACTATGCTACTTATAAACATACACGTATGTAGAAGTGGTAAAAATATAAAGAAAAAACAGGGGATCATAAATAAGCATTCAGGACAGTGCCTCTGTCTCCTGGGATGGGAGGAGCGTCGGGATGGGTTTGGAGGGGCCCGCGGGGAGTGAGCGGATGCCAGGGCCATTCTCTGAGAGCACAGACTCGCCTACAGTGGGCATGTCGCCCGCGCACTCATGCAGTCGTGTCCAACCCTTTGTGACCCACGAACTGGAGCCCACCAGTTTCTTCTGTCCATGGGATGTCTTGGGCAAGAATACTGGAGTGGGTTGCCATTTCCTCCTCCAGGAGATCTTCCCGACCCATGGAGCAAGCTAATATCTACTAAAATCGCCAAAGCACACCATACTCTTATAAAACTAAGTACCAAAAATAACCCCACACATACATAGTAATGTGCATCTGAGGTGATTCACTGCAGCACTGTTTGTAACAGCAAAATATTGGAAACATTCTAAGTCATATCCTAGAGGGCTGGTTGACTCAGCTGCAGTTCATCCATGCAATGAAATACAAGGGAGCCAAAGAAAAGATCACTCAAGTGCCTTATGGCTTAGTGCATGAAGACTTCAAAGGCACTGTTAGCAAAAGATTTACAGCATTGTATATAATATGTCAACAGCATACACATAAAATAGAATGAAAAATATACATACTTGTAAATTTAAAATTATTTTAAAGTATGGGAAAAATCAAGATAATCGTTTGAAGGGAAAGTAACAGGGTGGATGGGAAACAGCTAAGAGTGGGCTTTTTATTCTGCATCATTTTATACATTTTTCCTTTTGTAAAAAACATTTCACATTATATTGGTATATAGCCTATGAACAGTGTTCTGATAGCTTCAGGTAGACAAAAAAGGGATGCTGAACTATTTGAAGATATTATTTCTGGAGAAGAGGACAGAATGGACTGGAGAAGGGTGTGAGAGAGACTCATGCTTTTTTATCATCCATCATTTATTTGTTCCTTTTGAATTTGGTGACTGCAATACATCACTAATATGAACTACTGATAAAATAAAAGACCAGGAAAAAATAAAAATAAAACCATCCAGTTCTCATTCACTAGGACTCTGTTAAGAGACTGAACCAAAAAAATCTGTCAATGATTAGCCAAATACCATAGAAATGGCACTTCCTTAAAAGATGGAACTTTTCCTGATCTATAAAAAAATATCACAAGAAGCAACAGGGTTACTGAAAACCCCTACAAATGTTCCCTGGGCATGTGTCAGAAGTTATGCAGGAAGTGTTGTTGTTCATAGTTTCTTGGAGAAGGAGTAACATATATTTAAAATAACTGGACAGAAAATTGAAATTATCTTTTTTTCAAAGAAACAAAAAAAAACTGTTAATAATGCCATAAAGGGGCTTCCCTGGTGGCTCAGAGGTTAAAGCGTCTGCCTCTAATACGGGAGACCTGGGTTCGATCCCTGGGTCGGGAAGATCCCCTGGAGAAGGAAATGGCAGCCCACTCCAGTATTCTTGCCTGGAGAATCCCATGGACGGAGGAGCCTGATGGGCTACAGTCCATGGGGTCGCAAAGAGTCGGACATGACTGAGCGACTTAACAATAACAATGCCATAAAGAACACAGAGGTGCACATTTGCGTATATTTTAGTCTTTTGGAAAATGATAAATGGGGATATAATTAAATACAATCATGAAATTACTACAGATTTTCATAAATTTCTTGATGAGAACACAACTTAAAATTTATCAACACTTCTTAAAATAGAACAAGAACAAACAGGCAAAATAAATCAGTGAAAAGTAAAAACATCAAGTATGTGAGTTTGTTTATGGGGTTCTCAAGGCAAGAATACTGAAGTGGTTTGCCATTCCCTTCTCCAGTGGACCACATTTTGTCAGAACTGTCCGCCATGACCCGTCCATCTTGGGTGGCCCCACATGGCATGGCTCATAGTTTCATTGAGTTAGACAAGGCTGTGATCCATGTGATCAGATTGGTTAGTTTTCTGTGATTGTGGTTTCCATTCTGTCTACCCTCTGATGGAGAAGGGCGAGAGGCTTCTGGAAGCTTCCTCATGGGACAGACAGACCTGAACATTCATCAGAAGGACTGATGCTGAAGCTGAAGCTCCAGTACTTTGGCCACCTGATGGGAAGAACTGACTCATCTGAAAAGACCCTGATGCTGGGAAAGATTGAAGGTGGGAGGAAAAGAGGATGACAGAAGATGAGATGGTTGGATGGCATCACCAACTCAACGGACATGAGTTTGAGTGAACTCCAGGAGTTGGTGATGGACAGGGAGGCCTGGCATGCTACAGTTCATGGGGTCACAAAGAGTCAGACATGACTGAACGACTGAACTGAACTGATGTGCACTTGAGAAATGATAAAAATCTATTATTGAAGAGACTGGACATGCAGGTATCTACATGTGGACCTACCTGTGCCTCCACAGGGAGAAATCATTAAGAGGCTGGTGTGTGGAGCTCTAATTTCACTGTCAAACCATCACAACTTTAGCAGAATCTCCTCAAACTTTTTTATCTT
This sequence comes from Oreotragus oreotragus, assembly GCA_006410675.1. Taxonomy (NCBI): domain Eukaryota; kingdom Metazoa; phylum Chordata; class Mammalia; order Artiodactyla; family Bovidae; genus Oreotragus; species Oreotragus oreotragus. The sequence goes on along the minus strand of SJYX01013081.1, from coordinate 40,034 downwards.
GTCTGTTGTGATCTTTTAGAGTTATATAGGAAATACCCTTTCACTTTCTATAGGAATTGTCACAGTTTTTAATCTCCTTTTTTTCTCATTAGGGAGATTGAGAATTGAATACTACATGATCTAATCTTGGCCATATGTGTCCACAAGGAAGACACATAACCTCTCTGGGTTTTAGTGTCATTTTCTGTAAATGATAATGTCCCTTAATATGCCTATCATTCTATAATGCCAGGGTGACCACTAGAGGCTTCTAGAATTCCTGCAACTCTCATTAATAACTTTTTACACTGACACAAATCAAAGCAGCATTTCCTTGAGTCTTCTCCTATAAGATGTTATCAGCTGCAATGATTAAACAAATAGGACTTTATCTTCTTTTACATGAGAAGTATGAAAGTATATGGATTCTGTCATTGGTTTATCAGCTTAACAATTTCAGGACTGGCATCTTTACAGTTCTACTGGGCAGACCCTCAAGGTCACAGTATGTCTGCTGCAGATCCTGCCAAACAAGATAAAGACTATCTGCATCATGAGGCAATTCTGTGCTTTCCAATTACAGGCAATCACTGTTCTAGTATCTATTATTATAGACTAACTTTGCCTCTTCTGGATCTCATATAAATGGAATCACACAGTATCTAATCTTTTATATTTGGCTTCTTTAACTTTTTTTTGGAGATTCAGTCACGTTACAGTAATTGCTGAATAGTATCAGATGGTATGAATATACTATAATTTCTTTATCCATTCTCCTATGGACAGATATTTGGATTGTGTCCAGCTTTGTGCTCCTGTTGGAATAAGATTGCTATGAACACTCATGTGCAAGTATTTGTGAGCACTCATACATCTATTGGGTAAAAATCCAGAAGTGGAATTGTTGGGTCATAGATCCAATGTACCTCTAAAATGGCTACAGCACTATTTTGCAGTTATTTTTGATGACTGCATAATTCTGGAATTGATGCATCATCAAATATATAATTTTTCTATACTGTTGGACAATTAATTTATATTGTTTTCAATACTATTTTCTTAAAACAAATAGAAAATGTTGCAATTAATGCCTTCGTGCAATTAATTATTTTCTGTGGCTGGAATATTTCTGCTGTTGGGATATTTATTTGAGACAACAGGGGAAGAGTTAGTGTATTATCATGACTTTTTACTTTACAAAAATCTGCAGTAATTTACACTGCCTCAAAATTTTGAGTAATCTATTCTTTTTTTTTTAATGAGTTTTAACAAGGATAGAACTTAAGTATACAGCTCAATGAATTTTTTACAAATATAAAATTAACTAGCTATGGCCTAGATCAAGAAAGAATATTTTTAGCACTTTAGAAACTACATCTCTCCTAGACTATACCAGGGCTCACAGAAGCAACGGCTACTCTGACACTGATTCTGTAAAATGACTGTGCTTTTGTTTAAACTTCGTATAAGTTAAACCAAACGTTTATACATATTTATTCTCATATGCAAGGTTTAAAAGACAAAGTAGAGCTTAATTTTTAATTTGATTGGAATGAGCTATCACCTAGTATTTCATAAAAATAATGGTCACCATTTATGGAGCTCAGAGCTTCATACCAGGTGCTATTTAAGAAATTTACATCCATAATCTCATTTGATCTTTTCAATAACCCAAAGAAAGGCAATGCCAAAGAATGCTCAAACTACCGCACAATTGCACTCATCTCACATGCTAGTAAAGTAATGCTCAAAATTCTCCAAGCCAGGCTTCAGCAACATGTGAACCGTGAACTCCCTGATGTTCAAGCTGGTTTTAGAACAGGCAGAGGAACCAGAGATCAAATTGCCAACATCCGCTGGATCATGGAAAAAGCAAGAGAGTTCCAGAAA
>SJYX01013081.1:11221-29695 GCA_006410675.1 Oreotragus oreotragus | reverse complement strand
CTGCTGGGTATACACACCAAGGAAACCAGAATTGAAAGAGACACATGTACCCCAATGTTCATCACAGCACTGTTTATAATAGCCAGGACATGGAAGCAACCTAGATGTCCATCAGCAGATGAATGGATAAGAAAGCTGTGGTACATATACACAATGGAGTATTACTCAGCCATTAAAAAGAATACATTTGAATCAGTTCTAATGAGATGGATGAAACTGGAGCCAATTATACAGAGTGAAGTAAGCCAGAAAGAAAAACACCAATACAGTATACTGACACATATATATGGAATTTAGAAAGATGGTAATGATGACCCTGTACGCGAGAGAGCAAAAGAGACACAGATGTATAGAATGGACTTTGGGACTCTGAGGGAGAGGGCGAGGGCGAATGGCATTGAAACATGTATACTATCATGTAAGAAATGAAGCGCCAGTCTATGTTCGATACAGGATGCAGGATGCTTGGGGCTGGTGCACGGGGATGATCCAGAGAGATGATATGGGGTGGAAGGTGGGAGTGGGGTTCAGGATTGGGAGCTCGTATACACCAGTGGCAGATTCATGTCAATGTACAGCAAAACCAATACAGTATTGTAAAGTAAAATAAAATAAAATAAAAATAAAATTTAAAAAAAGGTAAGGAAATAAAATATACTGATTGGGAAGAAAAATAAATAAATAAAAGATACAGTTTGAAAGGAAAATGGCTCAGAAAATAGTGATTTTCATTGTTTTGTATGATTTAATCTAATCACTAGCATTCTTACTAGAAATTTTTCTAAAGTTAGAACTCTGACTATTTTTTTTGGTATTTGAATTTTCATTCCAGTATTATTGCCTGGAAAAGCCCATGGACAGAGGACCCTGGAGGGCTACAGTCCATAGGGTCGTAAAGAGTTGGACACAACTGAGTAACTGATCATGTGCACATTATTCATGCCTGTGTGATTTATATAGACTCTTTAAATACTGCCTGTGGATGTTTTTATTATGTCTGCACTTGACTTGTACAGTTAATTCCATAAGATGCTTTTTCCTTTTTTTGTCACTTTGACATGAAGAAGTGTGGAGTTCTCTTGGCTACAGTCTGTCTATTGTTCAGATCCATAATAAATGAGAGCATAACTTATTTTTCCCTTAACATTAAAATAAAAACAAACTAACTAAAGTCCATACTTTATTAAGATTTTCCTAGTTTCAACCTAACATTCTTTTTTTTTTTCTGCTCAAGAATATTACCCAGGAAACCACATTATTATTTAGATGTCAGGTCTCCTTAGGCTCCTTGGGGCTGTGACAATTTCTGAGACTACCTTTGTTTTTGATGATCTTGACAATTTTGAGGAGGACTCTTATCATTTTCGTACTCTCTTCTAAAATACTTTTCAGAAAATCAAGTAAGTAATAGAAGTTATTCTCTCTTTATGCCACAGATGAACTTTACCAATGAAGATTAAACCTAAAAGAAAAAGAATTCCTCATTTATAGAGGACAGCTGTCATCACATATTACACTTCAGTGCATGTACAGAAGTAAAAGAATATACACCCACATGATTTGACCTCCAAGGTGTATGAGAAAAGAGGAAAAAATTGGGAGTAACTCTATGCCCAGAAGGCTTCCCTGGTGACTCAGATGGTAAAGAATCTGCCTGCAATGCAGAAGACCCAGGTTCGATCCCTGGGTCAGGAAGATCCCCTGGAGAAGAGAATGGCTACCCATTACAGTATTTTTGTCTGGAGAATTCCATGGACTTTGAGCCTGGCAGATTAAAGTCCATGGGGTCACAAAGAGTCAGACATGACTGAGTGACTAACACTTTCACTTTTTCTTTCTATGCACAGAAAGGATCAAGGGGATCACTTAAAATAACTTCTACTATGAATAGATGTTTTCTGGCTTCATTGACACTGCTGCATGGGGGATGAAGATAGGATAAGGTGACTGCCAGAGCAAGTTGATAAGCACTGGATAGTTTGTTAAGGTAAGTCTGGGGCCCTTTCCAGTGGAAATCTCTGATTGCTATGATTAAGCAGGGCCTGCCTGAGAGACAGAGGCAGACAGAAGAAGGAGGGGATCTTAGATTCTTGAGTTACACTTCCTGCAGAATCTCTAGAGGTGTTTGAAGTTCAGAAGTCTTAATAGTGTCACAACTCCTCTGAGTAAAATAACCTGATTTAGCAAATAAAAATAAAGGACTTCCAGCTGTATTTTAATTTTTGATAAATAAATAATTTTTTTTTTTTTTTTAGTGTAAGTATGTCCTATGCAATATTTGGGACAAGTTTGAGCTAAAAATTTATTTGCTGTTGATCTAAACATTCAATGTCCTGCATTTTCTCTGGCAACTCTATTCTGTTCCTAGTCCTTGAATTCCTTGGGTGTATGTGTGAGCAGGGGTTGAGGGGAGGAGACAGAACTGAAATGCAGGAGAAGGATGAAGGGTGTACAGTCTCTAGTTTCAGATCACACATATCAGAGAGCTGTTTCCTTAATGTGAAAGAAAAATGTGATGTGACATCACCTAGTCTCAAAAGGTACCCCAGGTGTCAGCATTTGAGAAACTATGGGCTTCCTAGATCTCTGGAACAACTTCTTTTTGACTCCCCTTTCTCTTCATTTTTGAACATACTTAATAAATCTGAATCACATAAATAGTATTCTTTAATATATACAGATCCTAAAAAAAATGAAACTCAATGGGACAAAAAAGAAGGAATAGCAAATATATATTTTCCTTGTTCATTCTTTTCTCCCCTAGGTTCTAAATCTATGGACCAGTGCTTAGTTTCATCTCTCTTTCTTGTCTTCCTCTTTCTACCTTACTTCTGATTTTCTCAGATGATAGAATAAAAACTGAATTGCACAAAGGTTCCTTATATATTAGATAATTTAAAACTAAGCATAATTATAAAAATTAAATGTTAAACCATGTTACTTGTCCAGGTATAAGTTTAAAAATACATGGGAAGAAAAATTTAATAAACTAAAAGAGCTTGAAACTGATATAAATATATTTTTGGCATCTAAGGAAGTCAGCAAAAGCATTACACTTGATATCCTTTACAAATCAACTGGGTTAAAATCAGAGAGCATTTCAAAGCCTGCACAAAATAGAGTTGACACACCATAATATTTTAATGGCATAAATTCCCATTAGCATCTACTGTTGCATAAGTAATGTTCATTATAGTGATTAGAAATGTTAATTTCTGAGAGCAATCATAATTTCCTTTAATCTTCTATGGCCGTGTTTTTAAAACTGCAGGTTATGACCCATTAGTGTGTCATAAATCAATCTGGTGGGATATAATCAGCATTAAAGAGAACAGAATAGGTTAGAATTGAAAATATCCAATTTCATTGCATATAGTAAATGTAAATACTATTTTATTTACTTTATTTCAGCTTTATAACTACATATGTGTAACTACTTGGTTATAATATAAAATGCATTTAATATGGTCTGTCACATACAGGACAGTTGGAAAATAACTATTATATATTAGAACAAATAAATTCTAAGACTAATTTGAAGGTGAAGTACACTTGTCTCACTAACTGGTGAAAGAGAAAGAAAATATTTTGAATAGAAGATATTAAGATGACTAATATTTTAATTGATAATTGGGCCACATCTCCATTTACTATGAGTTTTGGTTCAAGGAGATAAATGCGGTGTTTCACTTTTTTATTATCAAGGGACAAGGCATGCCTCTTACTTCATAAATTTTTATGATTCAATAGACATGACTGAATTCTAGTACATTTAAATTTTACTGAGTGGCTTCCCTGGTGGTTCAGTGGTAAACATCCACCTGCCAATGCAGAAGACACAGGTTCAATCCCTGGGAAGATGTTACAATGCCATGGAGCAACTAAGCCTGTGTTCTAGTGCCAACTACTGAGCCCTCGGGTTGCAACTACTGAAGACCAAGTGCCCTAGAATACATGCTCCACAACAAAAAAGCCACCACAATTAGAACATGCATGCCACAATTAGCGAGTAGCCCCTGCTTACTACAACTAGAGAAAAGCCTGTGTAGCAATGAAGACCCAGCACAGCCTAAATAAATAAATAAATAAAAATTTAAAAAAATTTATAAATTTTCTGAAATCAAGTCACACTATAATAGGCCTATTATAGGGAAATTTAATAGCATTAAGAATGTATGGAGATGTATGGAGAGAGTAACATGGAAACTTATATTACCATATGTAAAATAGATAGCCAACGGGAATTTGCTGAAAGTCTCAGGAATTCAAACAGGGGCTCTGTGTCAACCTAGATGGGTGGGATGGGGAGAGAGATGGGAGGGAGGTTCAAAAGGAAGGGGATATATGTATACCTATGGCTGATTCATGTTGAGGTTTGACAGAAAACAACAAAATTCTGTAAAGCAATCACTCTTCATTTAAAAAACAAATTAAAAAAAGAATGTCTTAAAAGAGAAGTCCTTATGTTATCAATAATTGGATGTGTCATGGTATTATTTGGGATTATATCCACTATTAGGAGACATAAGATTGCTGTCTAATCCATTTAAATTACTTTTATACTCCCTGTATATAGAAACTCTTTACCTTTGAGCAAAGCTGTCAGGATGGCTAAATCAATGTCCTGGTGTCCTTCTGATCCCATCCGAAATACTGTAATCTGCAATTTGAGACAAGGTGACCGTTAGCAATACATTTTTTTCCCTCAAGAGAAATTAAATCAATGAGACTGTATTTGAACACAGACTGTCTTTAATATCTATAAGGTAGATTTTTAACCACAGAGAAAGCATACATGGCAAGAATTCAATTAGAGGCCTCTGCAATCCATTAAGAGGGAGATGCCTCAATAGCCTCCAAACAGAAACCAATTTAGATAATTCACTGATTATGGTTACAATCTCTGAAACGAGACACAAAGGAAAATGTCCCCTTTTATCATTTCAGCTTTACAATAAAAACTTACCAGATTTTCAAAAATGTGTAAGCCATAGTTTAAACTGAGTTGAGAAATTAAGTGTTTTAAAAGTTAGTATGCCCTTCAGTAAAGGTACCATGCGCATTTGTGCATGTGTTTGTGCCTGTATGTTTGTGTGTTTATGCTTGCATACAATATAGCCATCACTACATTCTCTCCTGGCAATAGCTACTCAAGGGTTTCAATATTGTGATGCCTCTAGATCCTTCAGTCCTCTCAACAATCTTAAACCTTCTTGAGAATGACTTAGCAGTATCCAGGTGGTAAGAATGAAAAAGCAGACAATAAAATAACATTTTTCTTTTTAATTTTGGTAAGAAAAGTACTCTTTGGGGATGAATGAGGAGGCAGAGAGTACAGAGGTAGCAGTGAAGGATTAAAACATGCTTCATGATAACAAAGATTTTTTTTAAGTCAGAGGGAAGCTACTTAAGGAAGCCAAAAGATTATTTGAATATCTACATTGATTGAATTACTACTGTATTCAATTGCTTTAGACTTCAAGTTTCTTTATCTGTAAAATGGGGAACTCATAGGGCTTCAGTTCATTTCAGTTCAGTTCAGTCGCTCAGTCATGTCTGACTCTTTGCGACCCCATGAATCGCAGCACACCAGGCCTCCCTGTTCATCACCATCTCTCGGAGTTCACTCAGACTCATGTCCATCGAGTCCGTGATGCCATCCAGCCATCTCATCCTCAGTTGTCTCCTTCTCCTCCTGCCCCCAATCCCTCCCAGCATCAGAGTCTTTTCCAAAGAGTCAACTCTTCTCATGAGGTGGCCAAAGTACTGGAGTTTCATCTTTAGCATCATTCCTTCCAAAGAAATCCCAGGGTTGATCTCCTTCAGAATGGACTGGTTGGATCTCCTTGCAGTCCAAGGGACTCTCAAGAGTCTTATTTCTAACTACATAGGAAGTAAACTTCATAGGATTGGCTAATACATAATTCTGGGGAAGATGGTTAAGGACAGGGAAGCCTTGTGTGCTTCAGTCAATCGGTTGTAAAGAGTCAGACATGACTTAGCAATTCAGCACTATATAATTCTAAATTTTTTACCATGATGAAGAGCACAGGTACCTAGACTCACAGACTGTTAAACTATCAGTTGCTTAGAAATCCTCTACCCCACTGCCCGGGGACAGAGTCAATTGTATGGTCAGCATCAACTTAGAAGGACAGCTATGCCAGGAAGTCAGTAGCTGTCTCGTTTCTGTCTTGTGCCTTAAATACTGGGAAGAACTAAGGAAAGGAACAAGATCTTTGAGCACCTGACTCGAATGGGTTAATAGCTGCTTAACCATTCGTATCTGTTTATGTCCTTCACTCAGAGCCTGGGGTGAGTGTAAGGCAGAGATTACAAGTTGAAAAGCCTCATAGGCCTTTGAATTGAAAAATGTAAAAGATATAGAGGGAGCCAGGCAAAATCCACCTAAGTGCTGTGTTTGGCCTCCAGGCCACAGCTTTGACCTCTGACAGGGTGGAGGCGGTGCCTCTGGCTCCAGCAGGTTTGTACTAAAATCTGCTTTTGCATAAGCACAAGTTTGGCCAAAATGCCATCAGGACATTCTCCCAGACAGCTCTTGATAACCCCAGAAAATCCACTTAGGAGATGAGGGGCCGTTCTCTGTTTTGAACTCAGGAGTGCCTGAATTGGGAAGAAAACTTGAAGTCCACTGCAGAGAGAACCAAGAGGCAGAAGTGGAATTTTGGCTAGACCTTTAACTTTTAAGCCAGGGCTGGCTAAGGTCTGAAAGGTATTACTGTGTCCTGAGCTGGTAGCAAACTGCAGACTATCAGAATAACATCTCTCATTGTTTCAGAAGAATTCAGAAATTAGGCATCAAATCGAACTCCTTAAATGTCTCACCTACTTGTTCTGCAGATGCCTAAATTCGACCGACTAATTAGAGATCCCACTTCAGATGCAAATTCTTCTGAGGCAGCAAATAGATAAATTAAATTTACTCTGAAATAACAGATTACCAGGCTTTCTTTGAAACAGCTTTGAGGAGGGGAAAGGAAGGTTTACAGTATGGAGTTGCTAAAGGATTTCGGGGTGGGGGTGGTGGAGACACAGACATTTGTGCTATTGTTTATCAAGGAACCTGAGGTGGTATTGTGCTCTGGGGCATCACAGATTTTCTGGAAAGCTGGTGTGGAGGGAATAGCTGTCCACCTGTCCATGCCCCCATCCTGGTATGCTTAGACTGAAGAATCAAAGGACCCCAGAAAGAGTCTGGCCAGAGGGAGACTGAAGGATCCAAAGATGAAATTTATTTCATAATTTTCCCTTGAGTTGACCTGATATATTATATCTCCACTCCTCTAAATCTTTAAATTTAAATTTGAAGTTAAAATGTTTAAAATATCACTCAATTTATGTCTTTATCAGAAAAAAAGACGAGTCAAACAAGAAAACCAGCGTCATCTTCACCTAAGGTAAACTCCAGGAGTTGGTGATGGACAGGGAGGCCCGGCGTGCTGCGGTTCATGGGGTTGCAAAGAGTCGGACACGACTGAGCTACTGAACTGAACTGAACTGAATTACCCCAGTGGAACTCCTGCAGCCTCATCTGAGAGTCCCAAATCTGCAAAGAAGAAAGAGCTCCTCTTTAGATTCAGATACGGAAGGTTCCAGGGTAAACATGAGAATCCTACAAAATTCTCTTCAAACCAGTACTTCCCCAAAGCAAGAGCTTTTTGGAGCTACCCCGGTGCTGTACATATGATCCCCAGCCTTGACTCTGTGCTCTGGCCAACCTCAGTTCACCCAGAACTCCACCAGTCCACGGCTTGGGCCCACCTGATTTCCGGAGGCGGTTATGTTTTTTACCACCTCCCTGATCCAATCCATAACTTGATACAATACAAACATTTTGAAAAACCTACTAAATCCAAGATAGCTTTTGAACTCTGAGAATTTATTGGAGGAAGGGGGTAAATAGAAAAGGTGTGCCAAGTTATGTATTTTACAAAATGAGCAGCTATATAAAGATATGAAGACATTTTCATTTCCCATGACTATTTATCTTTCTAGGTCATTCAGCTGAAATATTTTAGTCATGTAATACTGATCTTGAGAAAAATAATATTCAGTTCATAGCAGAACTTCCCTCTGAGTTCCTTTTGCACTTTGCTCAGATTCTGTTTTGCCATGCTATNATTTTACAAAATGAGCAGCTATATAAAGATATGAAGACATTTTCATTTCCCATGACTATTTATCTTTCTAGGTCATTCAGCTGAAATATTTTAGTCATGTAATACTGATCTTGAGAAAAATAATATTCAGTTCATAGCAGAACTTCCCTCTGAGTTCCTTTTGCACTTTGCTCAGATTCTGTTTTGCCATGCTATAGACAGGTCTGATGTACGGATGTTTACTTATAAATTATTTACAGATCTGAGATCACCCTCAACCACCTCCCTACCCTCCCCCAACAGACTGCGTTTTTTTTTCCTTGGGAGTAAGATCCATATTCTACTTCTGGTTTCCCCCAGACCTTACCAGAGTGTACATACTTTTCAGGTATTCAATAAATATATGAGCACTAAATTATTTAATGCTGTAAACACTGCTTATCAGAACCATGTAAAATGAGGTATTTTATTTAGGAAAAAGTTTCCTAATCTCCATCTGTCTTCTTAACATGTCAATGCTGAGATTAAACAGGACTATGAGTCTGTTGCATTTTTCATTATATGAGCTATCAAATGTTCATATCAATGACAACACTGTTTAAAACAGAGTCATTAAATCTAGGAAATTTACATAGATTCACTGAATTCCTTTATTTGGAGGTTTACTGTGTTTAACACCAAAAATATAGTTATCAAATGTAGTTCAAGAAATTTTGACACTATGTTATGATGAGAAGACAGAAAAACTGTAAAAATGTTCATTAGTTACTTACAGAACCATGAAGTTTTAAAAGATCAGAGGGATCTAAGTGAGAGCTGGGAGCACCAGCCTAGTGAAAGGGATGTGGGCTGGACACTAACACATTTGCTGCTTTTAAAAAACATGTCTGTTGATGATAGTGATGTTTCCAATAGTAAGGAACTATCAACCATCTAAATCTCTAAGAAACATTCAAATTAAAGTACAGCATAGGTACTCAAAACAAGGCTCTACATTGTTTTATTACAGAAAATATCAAACTTATGCAAGTGTACAGAAAGGTGAAAGTATTAGTTGCTCAGTAAATGGAAGCTCTAAAAAAAAAAAAAAAATATATATATATATATATATATATATGAACAAAGGAAAAAAAACCCCTGAGAATAGCAAAGACTCCATCTTCTGCTTCTATTAATATCTTATAACTGGATAAGATTTTGAATTCACACACACGTGTGCACACACAAATGTATCCACATGCATACAAAGTCACATGGATCATTTTTTAATATGAAAGAGACATGTTAGGAAGGACTTGTGAACATAAAGCATTTGAAATGCTCACATTTCTATAAAGACGTCTACTGCTGCAAATACAACAAGATTTCTTTCCATGTAGAGTTTAGACGGCAAGGATTATATGAAATAGCAAACCCAATGTCACTTGCATCCAGACCTGACGAGGATGCAATGATCTATTTCTACTGTTCATATCACAATGACAAAAGTGCTCTAGAAGGCACTTTGAAAGAGAATGTTCATAAACAGATACCATTTCTCTTTTATTAACATATACTTTCACAGGTGTCAGCAACTCTGGAGATTTTAGAATAGAAACAATTGAGAGGAAAAAATGAAAAATGAATTTGCTATATGGCTATTTTATCTTTCTGAATCTCAATTCTTTTTTAACCTTGAAAGTCTAAACTAGGAAAGTAACTATCGCACTGAACAAAGGTATAGATTTGGATGGATTAGAATCAAAGATATCTGAGATACTCGGTTGGAGTTCGCCTTTTCTCTGCTTTATCTTTCCTGAAAAGATTAAGGTTCTTTTAAATTAGTGGACAAGAACAGCTTGATCAACTAATGTGCTTCCTCATATCGTAGCTAAATTATAGAGTTAGAATAGGAACATCCAGATTTTGCCACTTCCAGGACATTAAGTGTCATTCATCCAACAGATAGCGGGCACTTACATGCTAGGCATTTGTTTAGGTTCTGGAAATGCCACAGTGGAAAACCACCGCTCCCAGCCATCCTGCTTTTCTGGAATGTACGTGCAGTGGCTTGCTCAAAACAGGTTTGACTATTTATTTAATTTCATAACAGATATTTGTGTCCCAGAAAATATTCAGAAACTCAAAGTAAAGGGTATACAGACAACATCAAGCTACTTCTCTTTTATTGATTCCTATGGAAATTAATCTTTTATTAGTCATCAAAAGAAAGATCCTTCTAAATATGCACTAATAACAAACTCTAGAACTAAAACCCTATAGTTCCTTTAGTGTTTCAGAGGGAAGGTCTTAATCATAATCTGTTTGACTATTAAGAGCTCATGGTATGGTTTGATCAGTAAATTATATGTGATGTCCATCTGTTACCATCTGGGAAAATAGTACATTTTTCAAGAACATGTTTAGTTTATGCCACAAGGGTGAATAACTGTTTACTTGGTTATTACAAAGTAACTGATGGGGAAATATATGATGCAAAAGATTTTGGATAAAATGGGGAAGCCAGTTAGAGAAAATGAATGTGTTACAGATAATGCAATAATTTGAGCTCCAATATGGAACAATCAAGATCTTACTGTATTTGGCATCTATTATTGCACAGTGAGTCAGTTCACACTGATTCTTCTTAAATCCAAGTCATATGTCCTCATTTAAAAAGCCATCTGTATTACCAAGTAGCACGTCATTTATTTCCAAATGATGAGAATTTGGAAATAGTGTGTAGCCACTTTTAAACAGTACACAGAAACTTCTTATAAAAGTCTACAACTATTGCATTTCCAGTGGAAGCAATGATTGTTTTTGTCTAACTTATATAAATAATCTACTTCAGTGTTTTTTAAATATCATTCTAATCTCAAAACCACACAGGGAGCCTCTGCCAGCTACAAAACCATCATTATTCAAAACAAAATAAAACAACCATGTACCATAACAGTCACCTACAGTTAAAGACAGGAGAGGTATGAAAGCAATGAGTCAGGCACTTAACTGGGAATTTAAGGGTGCTCTAAAACATGTTCTTAATGAAAGAGATGAAATATCATCACCAAAAATCAAAACAAAATCTTTCATTATAGATGACTAATCTGATAAGAGATTAAAGTGTGAGAAAGTGGACTAATTTTTAGTTACCTAAAGTGCAATGGCCAGGAAAACCACCCCTACTAAAACATCTTGCTGAGTTAAAAGTATCCTGCAAGTTTAAGACAATAAATGATTATTCATGCCTGTGAAAACTCTGAGTGTATAGATTTAAGGGACAGGGAGGGGACTGGGTAGGACAGAAAACACAGGCAAGCAACACTAACATTCTCATTGGCCTTGAAATGTTTTGGCATTTTATTCTGAGCATAAAACACTCCAGAGTTTTTATGCCTACACTGAAATTAAATTTTCTAACTCCACCCAGATTATTTTTCCACTTGACACTTATACTATAAACACTGCATGTGTTGACGTTTGCATTCAATTCAGTAAAGTTTAATTTTTATATTTTCTTTCCTCATAACAATGTAACATTTTTGGGGCTTGAACAACAACTGAAAAAAAAAAAAACCTAAAATAGCTACTTTAACAAAACCTATATTTCCTAACACAACACTGAAACATTTTATCTATAATTTAAATGGTCCTTTCTGTGTTAGCAAGTCAAATAAAAACCTAACCTATAATAAATGAAAACAGGACTAATCATCCTACTAATCCAATGTTATATACAGTCCAAAAAATTTAACAAACATTTTAAGTCTAATTTTAACAGTGTCTGCAGTCCCACATATTTTAAGGTTTATGGTGTAAAAGCAATATTTTGTATTGTTAGAAAACTTTTCAGCTCCTGCTCTTGATTCAGTGAGGTGGAAAAACAAATGTCCTGTTAAAACTGTGAAGTTGGACTAAGGTTTTCCAAAGTTGTACTTGTTTAAGGTATCTGTGGTAGATGAAGATCAGGAAATCTTTGACACTGCCCCCCAAGGAAAGGAGGTGTTTCTGTTTCTCTCTCCCACCCACATTTCTCAGTGCCCTCTGCTGTGGCCAACAGAATGAGGTGGGAGTGATATCGTGCTAGTTTCTGAGACCGAGCTTTAGGAGATGGACAGCTTCCTCCTCCTGTCTCAGAACACCCTAAACCAAGGGAAGTCAGACTATCTGAAGTTGCCATGCTGGGAGGGAGTGTCACCTGAGAAACATCTAGAGAGGTCTTGCTGCTGCTGCTGCTAAGTCACTTCAGTCGTGTCTGACTCTGTGCGACCCCATGGATGGCAGCCCACCAGGCTCCTCCATCCCTGGGATTCTCCAGGCAAGAATACTGGAGTGGGTTGCCATTTCCTTCTCCAATGCATACATGCATACTAAGTTGCTTCAGTCATGTCTGACTCTGTGCGATCCCATGTATGGCAGCCCACCAGGCTCCCCTATCCACAGGATTCTCCAGGCAAGAATACTGGAGTGGGTTGCCATTTCTTCCTCCAGGAGAACAGTGATGCTAACCATTCCCAGCTGTTTCCACTCTGGCTCAGGATGGAACAGACACTGTGGAGCTATGACAAGTCTCTACACACAATACTCTGCCTACAGCCATGGCAATAACAATAATAAAACAGTTGTTTCAAGTCTTTAAGTTTTGGAGTAGTTTTTTATGTGCAGTAGCTAATTAGATCCTTCTATCTAAGCCTCTCTACTTTTCCTAGATACTTTATCTATTTTCCTTGAATTGCAGTGTATTCCACCAAGATCTGGAGGGAATTTAAAGGCTATCTCTGTACATCCTGCATCTGTGAATATGAAGTAGAGTCCAGACATCTACATTTTTAATGCTTTCCTCCTGTAACTTAGATCTACATTAACTTTGGAGAATCACTGGTATTAAGTTAATTAAACAATAAAGGTATTAGATTGAAGTGACCTTAATGCCTTACCAGCAAACCAAAAACCTAAGCCTGTAATGCCTCAAAGTTAGGAAACCGAAACCTAATTACAACCCATGACAAACACCGAATAGACTTTCCCAAAGAAGGCAACCACTCACACTACAGCCAATCAAATAATTTCCTCGCTTTCCTTCCATGTCTTCTCATTAAAAGTCCTTGCCCCAGCCCCTGTTAGTAGAGTACTCCTAACCATTTTCAACTGATGCTTCTGATTCAAATTGATTTTTGCTCATAAAATCCTAACTTTTAAAATATGTTCCATGTTTTCTGTTAACACTGGCATAGCAGAATGAGCCTCTGTCAATAACTAGTTGTGCTTGTTCAGGTCCAAATTCATTGGCTGAAGCCCTCTGGCTCTGAAGTTCTGTGCCCAACTCTGGCGCATGTTTTTTCTTAGAACTTGGCTTGAAAAGGTACAGATGATAAAATCTGCTTGTGCACATAACGGATTTCTATGTGACTAATGAATGCATATAATAGCTAGAGCAAATCTTGATTCTCAACTACTACTGGTGAAGTATAGGGACTATTTTATGTTCTAGGACCAAGAAGAAATATAAAATATGATACAGTTTCTGCCCTTAATCAGCCTACAATTTATTTGAGGCATTAAAATGAATTATGAATGCAAGAAGAAAAGGAAAGTTCAAAAAGTTAAATATTGAATAGCTTTTCTTTTGTTTCAGTTGTTATTGTTTGCTTTTTCTCCAGCTCCTGTCACAATTGCAGTAGTGAGAAATGAGATTTATGGATTATTTACTCCTTTAATCCAAGTTCTATGTTCAGACAAAACCAACCTAGCAGAAAGTTTCTGATGCAGATATGTAAATTTGTCTCCAAGGCAACATTCTATGTGACAGTTATGCCGTTCACATTCCTTTTATTTTTTATTTGAAGAAACCTTAAGAAATAGCTGGGAGGTTTCTGTTTCCATGTTTACTGTAGGAATCTAACTGCCTCAGTCAGTTCTCCTTGAATGGGGTCCCACGCAGTAGGAGCTCTGGGAAGCATCCTTCTCTCAGTTTTGACTTCCAGAAAGCTTAGGGCCACATGACAGCTTCATAAGAACATTCCTTCACTTAACATTATTTATAAAGAATCCTCTTGCCCTGGGCACATTTTTCAAAGTTGGAGTGAGCAAGGCCCTTGCTCTCCTGGAGTTGGTATTTCAATTGTGGAAGAATGATAACAATACATAAACACATATGTGAACAAGAAATTACTTGATTTTGATGACTGCTCCAAAGAACATAAAGCAAAGGGAGGTGACAGAGGTGACTGAAAACCTTATATGGACAAGGTGGTCAGTGAGACCATCTCTGAAAAACTGATATCTCAGAAAAGACCCACAGCACATAAAGGAGTGATCAAAAGATCTGGGAAACTGACTGGTCCAAGAATAGGAAAGAGGAAAGGCTCAGAGGTGAGCCAGTGTGGCTGTTAGGTCTGTGTATCTGGGTTTTGTTTGCCTAGCTTTTGGTTTCCTAATTTATTTTTGGAGGGGCTCTAATTCTTGTTTTATAGTTATTTTATTGCATATATTTTGTCTCAGTTGTCTTTGATCCTTTATAGAATGCAGAAAGATTGCTAAAGGAGTTAAATGGTTTTCAGTTCAGTTCAGTTCAGTCGCTCAGTCATGTCTGACTCTTTGTGACCCCATGAATCGCAGCATGCCAGGCCTCCCTGTCCATCACCAACTCCTGGAGTTCACTCAGATTCATGTCCATTGAGCCTGCAGCAGAGACAGCGGCCTGGAGGAGCTACCCTGCATCCGAGGTCAGGGGTGGCACCCAAGACTAGGGGCAGCGGCCGGGAGGAGCAACCCAATGCCCGAGGCCAGGGGCAGCAGCCGGGAGGAGCAACCCCATGTCCAAGGAGTGGTGGCTGTGCAGGCGCAGGACGGCCTAGAGGACCCATCCTGACGTTGAAGGTCAGCAAGGGTGGCAGTGAGGAGATACCTCTTATCCAAGGTAAGGAGCAGTGGCTGCGCTTTGCTGGAGCATCCGTGAAGAGATACCCCACACCCAAGGTAAGAGAAACCCAAGTAAAATGGTAGATGCTGCAAGAGGGCATCAGAGGGCAGACACACTGAAACCATACTCACAGAAAACTAGTCAATCTAATCACACCAGGACCACAGCCTTGTCTAACTCAATTGTCTAACTCACTAAATGGTTTTAGCAAGACACAATTCTTTGTTCAAAGCCCTAGCACTTTCTCTGCAACATTGTTTGCCTAGAATATTTTAAATTGAATGTGTGGTTGGCACTGAATTTCTATTGGACAGTATTATTCTCAGTGAAGTTCAGTCGCTCAGCCATGTCCAACTCTTTGCGATCCCATGAATCACAGCACACCAGGCCTCGCTGTCCATCACCAATTCCCGGAGTTCGCTCAAACTCATGTGCATTGAGTCGGTAATGCCATCCAGCCATCTCATCCTCGGTCGTCCCCTTCTCCTCCTGCCCCCAATCCCTCCCAGCATCAGAGTCTTTTCCAAAGAGTCAACTTTTCGCATGAGGTGGCCAAAGTACTGGAGTTTCAGCCTCAGCATCAGTCCTTCCAATGAACACCCAGGACAGGTCTCCTTTAGGATGGACTGGTTGGATCTCCTTCAAGTCCAAGGGATTCTCAAGAGTCTTCTCCAATGCCACAGTTCAAAAGCATCAATTCATTGGCACTCAGGTTTTTTTCACAGTCCCACCTCTCACATCCATACATGACCACTGGAAAAACCTTTGTTGGCAAAGTAATATCTCTGCTTTTTAATATGCTATCTAGGTTGGTCACAACTTTCCTTCCAAGGAGTAAGCATCTTTTAATTTCATGGCTGCAATCACCATTTGCAGTCATCTGGAGCCCCCCAAAACAAAGTCTGACACTGTTTCCCCATCTATTTCCCATGAAGTGAAGTATTATTCTAACCTTACTCAAATCAAATGGCCCAAAGTTGCTTATAAATTTAAGGTACTAACTCCATAATTTTAATCAGAAAGACCTCAAATAACTATTTGTTCAAGTGCTTTGATCAGAAGCAGAGAAGGGTGGATCAGGTGAATGACATGGCAAGATTTAGAAGGATAATCTTGAACAGCAAATCACTGGAAAAAATGTGTTCCACATTTTTGAGGACCAACTTCATATCACTAATGTTAACTTTAACAATTTGATGAAACAATTTAAGCTGGTATATTAGCATGTGGCATGTAATTAATAAAACTATGAAAATATATGAGTATGATATCACTCATATGTGGATTCTAAAATACGACATGAGTGAACTTATCCTGGAAACAGAAACAGAGATACAGAAAACAAACTTATGGTTACCAAAGGGAAATGGTTGGGGGAATGGATGGATTGGGAATTTGGGATTAGCAGATACAAACTATTATATATAGGATAGATAAACAAGGTCCTACTGTATAGCACAGGGAATGATATTCAATATCCCATTTTAATCTATAAAGGTAAAGAACATGGAAAAGAATGTGTGTGTGAATATATATATATATAAAACTGAATCACTTTGTTAATAAAGCATCAAATAACACAACATTGCTATACAGTAGAAATAAACACAACATTGTAAACCAACTATACTTTGATACAATAAAAGTTTTAAAAATAAATTATATGCATATTTATATAATGTTTGTGTGAGTGCCACATTACGGAGCAGGGAAGATGAAACATGAGGAAAGGATGGAACAAGAATAATCAGGAAACTTTATGCTGAGACAGAGGGTCCATCAGGCATTCATGGAGCCCTACTCTACACCAGGTGCTTTGCACCCATTATCTGCAATGCTAACTGCAGGTGAAATTTATTATCCTCATTGTACAGTTGAACAGACTGAGGTGGGAGGCTGGTTAAATGCTCAGAGGTACACAGTTAGGAAGAGTAAGATCAATAATCTTAGCAGAAAGTATTTCTGGAGGATCTTCTGTGGGTAAAATATTGTATCAGCTGTTGGTCAAGAGGACAAAGTAGAAGACTTTTTATCTTGAGCTTACAGCAGAATTAGAAAGAGAGCAAACATGCTTTGATGTGTTTGAATTTAATGTATATTAGATGAAACAAGAGGGCTGGTGCAGAAGATTGTGCACTCAAACAATACTGGTCTGGTTAATCAACTAGAGTTTGATTTAGCCAGTCTCATTTCTTTTTGTTTGCATAGATGAATAGTGTGTTCATTTCCAAGGCAAATCATTCAATACCAACCAATTCAATCCAAGTCTATGCCCCAAACAGTAAGGCTGAAGAAGCTGAAGTTGAACGGTTCTATGAAGACCTACAAGACCTTTTAGAACTAACACCCCCAAAATATGTCTTTTTAATTATAAGGGAATGAAATGCAAAAGTAGGAAGTCAAGAAACTGCTGGAGTAACAGGCAAATTTGGCATTGGAGTATAGAATGAAGCAGGGTAAAGGCTAATAGAGTTTTGCCAGGAGAACACACTGGTCATAGCAAACGCCCTCTTCCAAAAACACAAGAGAAGACTCTACAAATGGACATCACAGATGGTCAACACCGAAATCAGGTTGATTATATTCTTTGCAGCCAAAGATGGAGAAGCTCTATACTGTCAACAAAAACAAGACCAAGAGCTGACTGTGGCTCAGATCATGAACTCCTTATTGACAAATTCAGACTTAAATTGAAGAAAGTAGGGAAAACCACTAGACCATTCAGGTAGGACCTAAAAAATTTCCCTTATGATTATACAGTGGAAGTGAGAAACAGATTTAAGGGACTAGATCTGATAGAGCGCCTGATGAACTATGGATGGAGGTTCATGACATTGTACAGGAGACAGGGATCAAGACCAGCCCATTGGAAAAGAAATGCAAAAAACAAAATGGCTGTCTGGGAAGGCCTTACAAATAGCTGTGAAAAGAAGAGAAGCAAAAAGTAAAGGAGAAAAAGAAAGATATAACCACCTGAATGCAGAGTTCCAAAGAATAGCACGGAGAAATAAAAAAGGCTTCCTCAGTGATCAATGCAAAGAAATAGAGGAAAACAACACAACGGGAAAGACTAGAGATCTCTTGATTTGTATGGAAATACAAAAAACCTCGAATAGCCAAAGCAGTCTTGAGAAAGAAGAATGGAACTGGAGGAATCAACTTACCTGACTTCAGGCTCTACTACAAAGCCACAGTCATCAAGACAGTATGGTACTGGCACAAAGACAGAAATATAGATCAATGGAACAAAATAGAAAGCCCAGAGATAAATCCACACACATATGGACACCTTATCTTTGACAAAGGAGGCAAGAATATACAATGGAGTAAAGACAATCTCTTTAACAAGTGGTGCTGGGAAAACTGGTCAACCACTTGTAAAAGAATGAAACTAGATCACTTTCTAACACCACACACAAAAATAAACTCAAAATGGATTAAAGATCTAAA
>SJYX01013081.1:0-10234 GCA_006410675.1 Oreotragus oreotragus | reverse complement strand
TGCAGGATGCTTGGGGCTGGTGTATGGGGATGATCTGGAGGGAAGATGTGGGGTGGGAGGTGGGAGGGGGGTTCATGTTTGGGAGTTCGTGTAAAAAAATAAATAAATACAAAATATATATATATATATAAAAGTAAATCAAATAAAATTTGATTCTAAAATTTCAGAAAAAAAAAAAAAGAAAATTAGAGATGCCAAGGGAACATTTCATGCAAAGATGGGCTCGATAAAGGACAGAAATGGTATGGATCTAACAAAAGCAGAAGATATTAAAAAGAGATGGCAATAATGAGAAAATAGAAAAAGAAATTAAGGAAACAATTCCATTCACCATTGCAACGAGAAGAATAAAATACTTAGGAATATATCTATCTAGCTAAAAAAACTAAGCAAAGGAGAAAAGAAAGATATGAGCATCTGAATACAGAGTTCCAAAGAATAGCAAGAAGAGATAAGAAAGCCTTCTTCAGCGATCAATGCAAAGAAACAGAGGAAAAGAACACAATGGGAAAGACTAGAGATCTCTTCAAGAAAATTAGAGATACCAAGGGAACATTTTATGCAAAGATGGGCTTGATAAAGAGAAAGCTTCTCCCACAGTCTTTCCACCACCATTTCTTCAACCTAGATAACTCACTCAGTTATTAGAGAACCTTTAGAAAAAGTGATAAAAAAGAAAGTTAAACATCCTGCTCTGTTTTCATCAGCAAAAATCTATTTGCCATTTATAGCAGTTTCCCACTCTGTGACTTTCTGATTATGTTTTGAACATAATTTTTCAAAACCCACTTTATTATGTACAGTCCCATCTGGCAAGCAGTCACACACACACGCATATTTATATACACACACACACACATATATAGCAATATATTCCAATAAATAAATAAATATATATATATATCCCAATATATAAAATCAAGTCCTTTGTAATTAAATTGCTTTCTGGTTTTCTGAGTGTAAATGATATCTATAGGCGGTATTCTCAAACATTTCTCTACAATCAAGACTATATGTGGTTGACTGGAGAGCTAAATAAATTTGAAAATATTACTCTTATCACTTTCAATTAGGGGGATTTATAGAATGTTATACAAATATATTGAGAAATAACCTTTTAAAATTCACTGCTATAGGTTAATGGGCATACTGCTTTGTGAAGCTTAACAAAGACACACATTTCACCCTAGGCTTACAGAATCACAGTTTTAAAATCATTTCCTTCAAGCACAAAATAAATTGAGCTGCAGAAACACATAGATTTTATTGAACTGTGAATAAATGACATACTTAAATAATTTCTTAGCTGTGGCTGTTCATGAAAATTCATATCACTATTAAGCTTTATTTTTTCTTTTATTTCTAAGCCAGAAAGATTTCCTGATATTTAATTTTTCCTCTTTCATAAGAGAAGGGTATATAATAGACACCAACTCTTACTTTCTTAAAGTAAAATATTATTCACAAAAGCCTGGCTTTCAATTGCTTTTATTATCTGTGAATTTCAAATCAAGGAACCAATTCAAATTATTTGTTTACTGCCTACTACATTCAAAGTAATATCATCAAAATAAAGGACGAAAAAGGACAAATTAGACACAATCTAATGGGGGCAAAAACAAATAGAATAAAAAATAGTTCCATCCAAAATAGTAATTAAGGACTATTACATATAAGGTGGGCTTCCCAGTGTTGCTAGTGGTAAAGAATGTGACTGTCAATGCAGGAGAAGTAAGAGACATGGGTTCAATCCCTGGAGGAGGGCATGACAAACCACTCCAGTATTCTCTCCTGGAGAATCCCCTGGACAGGGTAGCCTTGAAGGCTACAGTTCAGAGTGTTGCAAAGGGTCAGACACGACTGAAGAGACTTCACATGCATGCACATATAAAGTAGTCTATGATTTTATTTGAAAAAATTAACAGAAATGAACTAAAATCATTGCACAGCCAAGAAAGAACAATGCAAAATGCTTACTAAGGATTCAGTTTGGTCAGACTAAATGCAACCCCTGTTAGCAGAAACTAATTAGGGCTTCCTAAAGCATTACCTTTTAAGTACAAGGCAAACAGCATGCAGTAATCAGCTACAAATGAAAGATAAGATGAATATTGAGTGTTAGTATTATTAACACTAACAAAGGAAAGAAAACAATACTTTCAAAATAAAATATACTTATCAGAAGTCATCCAAAAATCCACAGTATTTAGTATTTTCAAATTAGTTCAATTTCACTAGGAATTTGTTAGCAATTAATATCAGAAGATGCCACAAGACTCTTTGAAAGCAATATGTGTGAATATTTTTGTTGTCTGCCTGGTGATGACATGTACAAAACCTTAATACAGTATAATTTAATTTTTTAAGCTTTTTATTTTATATTAGGATATAGCTGATTATCAATGCTATGTTAGGTTCAGGTATACAGCAAAGTGATTCAGTTATCCATACATAAGTATCTAATCTCTTTCAACTTCTTTCCCCACTTAGGTTGTTACATGGTACTGAGCAGAGTTCCCTGGTTTTACTTTTTAAAGCCAGCCTTAACACAGTTCCTGTTGGGGTTCTCAGCTATCTTCAGAAGCTTCCCTCCACCCAGCCACTGTCCCACTCCAGGGATCATTGTCTGGTTACAATTTGGAGGACTTGATAGGAAACCCCCCTTGTATAGCCGGTATCAGTAGATATGGAGCCTTCCCCTTTCCACTTGTGACACAGGTTGTACACAAAGATTATAATCTGTCCACACCAAAACTACTGTAAAATTGCAGGGAGGCCCCAGAGGACTCCTTCGAGGATAAACACGCCTTTCTCAGTAACCTCCTTAGGAACAGCCCCTCTCCACCTCCTCCACCTCCAGTTTCTGGACTAACCTTTTCCCAGTGCTTAAAGTTTGTTCCTTATCACTTGAACTACCAATTGTCAGGTAAACTTATATTGGTATTTTTCTGTTCATTTTGCACTGCTGAATATGTGCTTGATCTCATCCCTGAGTTTTTACCCTCGGCCCAGCTTTGGCATTGGATAGGGACTCTGACTTGCCACCCACTCAAGGCACCAATTCACAGCTTGTAGAATCTTTTGGTAGCAAGTGCTGGACCTCATTGTTTTCCCTTTGTATCACTGANATTGGTATTTTTCTGTTCATTTTGCACTGCTGAATATGTGCTTGATCTCATCCCTGAGTTTTTACCCTCGGCCCAGCTTGGGCATTGGATAGGGACTCTGACTTGCCACCCACTCAGGCACCAATTCACAGCTTGTAGAATCTTCTGGTAGCAAGTGCTGGACCCCAATGTTTTCCCTTTGTATCACTGAGTACTTAGGAGCCCCAGAGATGGGGAAGTCTGCTGGCCTGGTTGATTTCTCCTGTTTCTTGGCTACTGTCTCACTATGCATAAAACCTCTAGAAACCGATATTTGGCTATTTCCCTACCAGCATCACATGCTAGAGCTCAGCTTAGAGGATGCCCGTTCACAGAAACCCCAGAACTATGACAACATGCAGGTGCTTTTTGGGTACAGACCGGTGTCTGCAGGACCTGTACTATGGTGGGATCCGCTACTATTTATTCCACCCACCCAACCACAGCAAAGATGGGGAGCAAAAGAATTGTGAACTCATGATGCTGTTTACATGGGTGTTCAGGCTGTGAGAGTAAGAAGCATATAAACAAGTCTGTTCTAAACAAGCCTGCAGTCTAGTGAGCCACTGTGTGCGTTCTGTAGCATCTTCTGTTAGTGGAGGCAGAGATACAGCACACACCATTTTTCTCCCACAACTTTCCACTGCCAGTTTATAGTCACAGATTTTTATAAGATCAAAGCTATTTGATCAAAGATCAAACACAGAAATTATTTCATGTAAGCCAGTATTTTATAAATTCTTGTGTGTTTTAGTAATCCTGTATCTCCTGAAATACATTTCAGCACGCTTATTGTTGAGAATACACTGCATTTGTGTGAATGCTGTCGTTTGTCATGTCTGACCCTGTGCAACCCTATGGACTGCAGTCCACCAGGCTCCTCTGTCCATGGTATTCTCCAGGCAAGAATACTGGAGTGGGCTGACATTTCCTTCTCTACACTGCATTTTTCTACAGCCTAAACAAAAGTGTTTGCATATAAATACACAATTTGGTGGCCTAAATCTATTCTATAAACAGTATACTTTTTTACTGTTAGCATTCTAAAGTAGATAAGGTAAAATAAGTACAGTTGATAATAAAAAAGTAAAGATATGAAATAAATATGTGAATTTATTCATCATATCATTTCTGTACTATTTTGAATACTATTATTAACACATTGTTACCCCAAAATAGAGAAAACTTATTTATATTGGAATTATAAATCCCACTCTCTACATGGGAGAGTTGATGACAACAGAGATTCCACATAGCATTTATCTAAAGAATTAGGCATAACTGCCAGACTGCAAAACTGCCTCTATAAACCACATAGTGAGGATTTTACAAGTATAACAGAATGAAGTTCATGAAATATCAGCCCACAACATTCATGCAATCCTGAGCAATTTTAATTTATATAAAGAACCTACTCAAATTAACATTTGCAGTTTTTTTAGATCATTACTAGAGGAAAACTTTTAATATTTCATTGAATCTTTATACTTTCCATTTTGAAGTTAGCAAAAATTACCAGGAAACACCATAATCCATACCCTTGAGGAAAAAAATAATGAAAGTGATAACTATTGAAAATATGTTTAATTTCAGAACTAACTCCCTTCCTTAATAAGAATTAGAAAAACAGCTACAATTTTCCCAATATGTATAAAATTCTGCACCCACAATTAAAAATTGTGAGCCCTAAATTAATGTTACATGTTTAAGAGTAATTTATCATACTATTTGTTCCCTATCATCATGTGCTGCTTAATTCTTTTTCCTTTGTTAAAACTGTTGCCTCTAAATGGAATGTCCTCCACCCTGTATCTACTCAAGTCAAGGCCCACCAGCTCAGTTCAAACTGACATCGCCCTGGACTTCCCTGGTGGTCCAATGGTTAAAAATCTGTCTGCCAATACAGGGGGCACAGGTTTGATCCGGGGCCCCTGGAAGATTACACACGCCACGGTCAGTTGAGCCACAACTGCTGAGCCCATGAACCCTGGAGCCTGTACTTGGCAACAAGAGACAAGTCACTGCAATGAACAGACCCAAAGCAGACAAAAAATTTATTATTTTTTTTCTTTTTACTATTTTTAAAATTTACTTACTTATTTATTATTTTACTTTACAATACTGTATTGGTTTTGCCATACATTGACATGAATCCGCCACAGGTGTACATGAATTCCCAATCCTGAACCCGCACCCCCGCCCTCCCCATATCATCTCTCTGGATCATCCCAGTGCACCAGCCCCAAGCATCCTGTATCCTGTATCGAACCTAGACTGGTGATACGTTTCTTACATGATAGTATACATGTTGCAATGCCATTCTCCCAAATCATCCGACCCTCTCCCTCTCCCACAGAGTCCAAAAGTCTGTTCTATACCATCTGTGTCTCTTTTGCTGTCTCGCATACAGGGTTATCATTACCATCTTTCTAAATTCCATATATATGTGTTAGTATATGGTATTGGTGTTTTTCTTTCTGGCTTACTTCACTCTGTATAATCGGCTCCAGTTTCATCCACCTCATTAGAATGGATTCAAATGTATTCTTTTAATGGCTGAGTAATACTCCATTGTGTATATATACCACTGCTTTCTTATCCATTCATCTGCTGATGGACATCTAGGTTGTTTCCATGTCCTGGCTATTATAAACAGTGCTGCGATGAACATTGGGGTACAGGTGTCTCTTTCAATTCTGGATTCCTCGGTGTGTATGCCCAGCAGTGGGATTGCTGGGTCATAAGGCAGTTCTATTTGCAGTTTTTTAAGGAATCGCCACACCAATTTCCAGTTTTTTAAGGAATCGCCACACTGTTCTCCATAGTGGCTGTACTAGTTTGCATTCCCACCAACAGTGTAAGAGGGTTCCCTTTTCTCCACACCCTCTCCAGCATTTATTGCTTGCAGACTTTTGGATCGCAGCCATTCTGACTGGTGTGAAGTGGTATCTCATTGTGGTCTTGATTTGCATTTCTCTGATAATGAGTGACGTTGAGCATCTTTTCATGTGTTTGTTAGCCATCCGTATGTCTTCTTTGGAGAAATGTCTATTTAGTTCTTTGGCCCATTTTTTGATTGGGTCGTTTATTTTTCTGGAATTGAGCTGTATAAGTTGCTTGTATATTTTTGAGATTAGTTGTTTGTCAGTTGCTTCATTTGCTATTATTTTCTCCCATTCAGAGGGTTGTCTTTTCACCTTGCTTATAGTTTCCTTTGTTGTGCAGAAGCTTTTAATTTTAATTAGATCCCATTTGTTTATATTTGCTTTTATTTCCAGTATTCTGGGAGGCGGATCATTGAGGATCCTGCTGTGATTTATGTCGGAGAGTGTTTTGCCTATGTTCTCCTCTAGGAGTTTTATAGTTTCTGGTCTTACATTTAGATCTTTAATCCATTTTGAGTTTATTTTTGTGTATGGTGTTAGAAAGTGTTCTAGTTTCATTCTTTTACAAGTGGTTGACCAGTTTTCCCAGCACCACTTGTTAAAGAGATTGTCTTTTCTCCATGGTATACCCTTGCCTCTTTTGTCGAAGATAAGGTGTCCATAGGTATATGGATTTATCTCTGGGCTTTCTATTTTGTTCCATTGACCTATATTTTTGTCTTTGTGCCAGTACCATACTGTCTTGATGACTGTGGCTTTGTAATAGAGCCTGAAGTCAGGCAGGTTGATTCCTCCAGTTCCATTCTTCTTTCTCAAGATTGCTTTGGCTATTTGAGGTTTTTTGTATTTCCATACAAATTGTGAAATTATTTGTTCTTGCTCTGTGAAAAATACCACTGGTATTTAAAATAAAAA
The DNA here is from genome assembly GCA_006410675.1 of Oreotragus oreotragus. Classification (NCBI taxonomy): domain Eukaryota; kingdom Metazoa; phylum Chordata; class Mammalia; order Artiodactyla; family Bovidae; genus Oreotragus; species Oreotragus oreotragus. The sequence continues at coordinate 3,288 of SJYX01013081.1, read as the reverse complement.
CAAAAAAACCTGACATTGCTTTTCTTTATTTTATTTGTTTGCTCAGACTATCTATACTTTGCTGTTAAGCCTTTCCTTGATGCTTTTTCATTACTTCAGAACTTAATAATGCACTATTTACATATTATTTGTTAGTTAAATACTCATGACTTAAGTTTCAAGCAGGCTACTATTCCCATTCATCTCCATCATCTTTAGCATGATGCCAGGCATAAAGTAGTTCCTCAGCAAAGGCTCACCAAATTGCTCCTTGCCTCTCCTGGGTTTTGGCCAATGACAGGCACTGCCTCCCTGCAAAGCAGCAAGAATATGAGCATAGCTGTCTTAATGGCCAAGAAATTTCAGACTTCAACTGTCTATTCAGTTTCCTTCAGATTACCTTCTACTCAGTAGAGTTGAAGCTGAAAGCAAGTGATGAAAATGTCTGTGAAAAAGTTGAGGAAAAATCACGAAAAACAAGAGCTAAAAAGAGATGGATTGCTGATATAAAGCACTAGTTACAGTGACCTGGGTGCACTTTCCGTATCTCCTTCCTATTATTTTACACCATCCCAGAAGCTTCAGGTTAGGTCAAAGTACCATTATGTCTGTCTATCTTCTTTTAGTCTTAGTATCAGGCAGAGGCCCAAACTATCAGATAGGAAAGGAGGCATTTAATACCTTACAATTATGTTGCTGTGGCAACTATCCAGGTTTGCCTCCCACTCAGTAGTGTCTCTGGAAATTGAACATGGATTAGAATGCCTGGGGGACTGTTTGAACTGTTGATTCATGTTCAGTAGATCTGCATGGGGTGTGAGAGTCTCTATGCGTGATAAGCTTGCAGGCGCCACTGCTGCGGGTCTAGAGATGACTTCTTAGATCCAGGCCCAAAGATTCTGAGTTAGAGGTTTCGAGGGGGCCCTGAGTATATATGCTCTTAGAACCTGCTGAGTAATCTAAAGAAGATCTTGAACTGAGAAAAACTGGAACACATTCTCATCTTACTAACAAAAATCTTTTTTTTTTTTTGTAACACTGGTATTTGAACAGTCCTTCATGGTAAGAAAATATTGTGATTGTGAAACTTTTGATCACTGCTCTATGTGATAAGGAGGATGCCTCCCTTTTAACTTTTCAAACTATTTGACAGTATATAACTTCCTCATCACTTTGACTACCTCACACATACACATATATAGATACATGAGCCATTTTAATACAAGACAAGTCAAGTAAGACCTCTCTACTCATAGTGACCCAAGGATCTATGGTGTTAGCCTTACCTAGGAGCTTCTAAGAAATGCAAGATTTCAGTCACTGCCTCAAACCCAGTGAATCAAAATTTATATTTTTAATCAGATTCTAAGGTGATAGGTTTGCTTATTAAAATTTCAGAAACAGTGCACAGATGAAGAAATTCTCCTGCATGTTTTCAAATGATTCACATTAATTTCACAAATGGGATGATTTTAATATAGGGACCAAAGCAATTAAGAAAATTAACTTTAGCATCCAGCCAGAATGAGTCATACGAGGGAATGCACTGTTGGCTTCTTCTTATCTTGCTTCAGCAAAATAAAACTGAGGTGACAGCAAAGAGCAGAATATTCATTCCTCAAGGTTACAGACAGCTTTTCTACCTAAGGGCATATGTCTTCAGATCGGTTGTGCTGACTCTCTTAACAAGGGATAAATGATTGGGGTGTGGTTGCTTCAGGAGTGAGGTCCAGCTTCCTTTTGTACACTTACACCTTTTCTTTTAACCCTTTCCCATTACTCTATACTCTCTTCAAATTTCGGAAGTTGCTCTACTGGACAGTCTGCCCAGTAAACACTCTTGAAAAAGTAACCAGTGGAGGAGATGGGGACCCAGATACAGCTTCTAGTTGCTGCCAGAAATGATTGTAACCACCTTACGCTCAAAGTGTCCAGACCACTGCATCTGTGTCACCTGGGAGCTTGTTAGAAATGCAGAATCTCAGGTCCCAGCCTAGTCCTGCGAATCAGAATCTGCAGTTTAACAAGATCCCTAAGAGAGTCATAAATATCTTAAAATTTGAGAAGCAGTGGTACATGATACAGTGTTAGATACTATCCAGGTAGAGGCGTGGTGAAGCAGCCATATGTATGGTTGTGAGTCACAGAATTAATAGAAGCTATCACAGGGGGATAAAGACTTGTTCTTAAAGAAAAAAATCATGTATGCTTTGCCATATATCCCAGTATTAATTAATTCTATGTGAGCTGATTCTACTTGTATTGGATTATCCTGTATGTTTTTATACTGCATATAAACAATGCTCCCAAACGGATGTTAATTATATCTTCTTAGATGTTATACACCCATCCAAATATACACTCATTCCATATGGATAGTGATATTTCACAATGCCAATTATCTCAAAAAATTAAATTAGTGTAAGTATCTGAACTTTTTTTTTTTTTAAGAAAACATGTAGAAAAAATGGCATTTGAGTTCCAACTCTTCATTATTAGCTCTGTGGATTGAGTACAGATTGAAGTCCTCCAAATCTCAGTTTTCTCATTTGTAAATTTGGAATAGTCAAGCCACACTTTGTGGTGTGATACAAACACCTTGCTTTTGTTTTTTATTTCTTTAGAAACTCAGGTAAGTTCCACAAAATGGTTTCCTTTTTCACCACTTTGTTTTTTTAATTGAAGAATAATTGCTTTACAGAATTTTGTGGTTTTCAGTCAAACATCAGCAAGAATCAGTCATAGTTATACCCATGTCCCCTCCTTTCTGACTCTCCCTCCCACCTGCTTCCCCGTCCCACTTTCTGGATGGCCACAGAGGCCATGCATGTGTTCCCTGAGCCACATAGCAAGTCCCCTGTCAGCTGTCTATTTCACAAGTGGGATTGAAAGTTTCTATGCTGCTCTCTCCATACATCAGAACCTTTCCCTCCTCCCCTCTTCCCATGTCCACAGGTCACAAAATGGTTCTTGAACAAATCAAAATGTAAGGAAAAAGCCTGCCTAGCACATCCTAAGTACTGAGTGAATATTAGTTTATCTTAATAACTTCATATTTTCCATGTAAGATCTTTTGATTCCAAATATTTTAAATTTCATTTTTAATTTCTATATTAATACTTCATGATTTGTCCTTGCTACATATGCTAAAGAATATATATGTATGTGTTTGCATGTGTATGTGCATGTGCATATAGTCTCCTTTTTTTAAACAACTATATATTGTTGTTAGATGTCTGGAGGCTTTTGTTTAGTCAATGTTTGATTATGACAGGAATCTTCAGGAGAAAGCAGTGATATACCAAAGGA
>SJYX01013080.1:453951-482975 GCA_006410675.1 Oreotragus oreotragus | reverse complement strand
TTTTTTTTTTTTTAGCCCATATATAATTTTGATGTTGCTATCATTCTGGAGCTACAATTGTATTTTATTCCTTTTATTTTCAGAATATATGGATATAATGAATCAATTCATTTTTACTTAGATTCTATATTTGCAAAATTTTAAATGAAAGATTTCCCCTCAAATAGTTTTTTATATTTAAGCTCATCTTGAAAAATATAGGATTGGTTAGAGTTCTTGAAATGACCAGTATTTGAAAACTTGTTGGAAAAAAAGAAGTGGAAAGTATAACCAATGAAAAGGGAGAATGATAGTAGGTAACATCCATTTGTTTTATTATAGCACTCTTGTTTTATGTTTTGAACAAATTAGAAACAACAATCAAATTAATATAACATAGAAGCTACTAGTTGGGGGCAATTCAGAAAGTTTTACTGTAGTAAAATCTATTTCACCAAATTCCTGTGTAATGATTTATTATATTCTTCTTTAGAATAATGGAAAAAGAGCATTTTGAATCTATGCTGCTGGAAATACACATTTTACCACTGTAATGTATAATTATAACCTACTATAGCAACTTACATTATCCTTTAAATATTTATCTCTTTGAATAATTGGGTTTGGGAGATTTGAATTCATTTGGTGCATATGCTATTAATTTTTCATATAGTTTGATAGTATACCAGTCATTCCATTTGTTTAGCATCTAGCAAATGTAACTGAGCAGGGTGGAACTTTATAGCAAAATTATTCATCTTTTTGGATCCTTTTGAGTATTTACATCCAAAAGAAAGTGCTCATTACAAACTGGGAAAATTCAGTTACTGACTTACTTCTGGTGGCTAAAAATTAATTTGACCAGCCTTCTATTTTACTTCCCTTTGTACTTGAAGGTAATGGTTAAAAATAAATGAAGACAATATTACATCAAAACCATTCCAGAGCTCAAAGAGGTTCATAGGCTGTTTCCATGGTACCCAGTGTGGCAGCTCACCAGCAGAGTTTGGCAAGAGCTGCCTCAATAAAATGGGCCTAACTTTTGTTTTCTGCAGGAACAGTAAGACTCTAAAGGCTTGTGTTGACAGGTAATGAGATTTAATTCATAAGAAGACAAAAATGTGGAGGGGGGCGGCGGGGGATAGATAATATCCATATTCATTGCTTAATCAAATAAAGTTCTTTCAGAGGATTCTGGGAATTCTCCCCAGTTGTTTCCAATGCTTCCCTTTGATAGCTGTAAACAAATTACCTTACGAACAACTTCTTAATCAGGGAAGAGGAGAGCTGTTCTCTACTTGATCTTTCCCTTTGGGTGGTCCCCTTAGAGAGCATCAGTCTTCCTCCAATAGCCTGGCTTCTGAAAAGCCATATAGCATTGTGCTGACAGCTGTAGACCTCTTTTTTGTTAGGATAACAAACATCCTGCGTTGAGGACAGCATCAAGCCAGCTTGCAGTATGCCCAATTAGAGAAGCTAAAATCTCATTTGTTTCACCATGGGAGCCCCCTGAAAGCACACCGTTTTGGCCTCATTACAGTATTTTTAACTTTACAAAAACAATTTCATTATGGAAATTAAAGAAACTCATTTGGCCTTAGCATGTATACTCAAGTTAATAAATTCCAGAAGTATTTCAGCTACCCACAGCATGTAGCTTTGTCTTCCCTTAATCACAGCCAATAGTTGCTCTGTAGAAAATATGGTGGGTCCAAGGAAAGTTGTCATTTTTATCTGCTTTTGATTAAAAAACAAACAAACCTGCAAGAAAAATATTAACTTCAACTGTGTTGAAATAGAATGGATTCATGAAATTGGTGTCTTTGTGAATATGTTGATCCCCTGAATACATTAAGCTTGACATGCTTTGTTTACATGCAGCTTCTTTGGCCAGTGACCACAGCATACAGAGTGAAATTGAAATAGCCTCCTCTGCCCACTCAGTGAAGTCGATGTTGGATGTTTAAAGAAAGCACTAAAAATTTCCACGTTTACTGATGTTTGGAAAGGGAAGAATTTTCCTTTGGAGGTAGTTGGCTTTCTTTATACCAAATAAGAGGGGAAATAATACAAATAATGGAACGGTGATGTTTGGTAGTGTTAGATTTGAGAGTCCAAACAGCTTTGTATACAAAAATTATCAGTGTGACTGCCCAAGTAGTGGATAAGTTGTGCTGGTCCCTAGCATATCTCATGGTGCACCCTGTGCTGGACCACATGGAGCTCAGTGAATTACTTTCTGAGACGCAAAATGATGGACTGAAACACATCACATCGATTTTCCCTTTTTTGCTGTTGTTGTTCTTCAAAATTCAAATATCCTAAGATCATCTCATTTAGATCGTTATAATCAATAAATTGATGACACTAAACAGAAGACCTCTAAATTTGTAATGTTGATACTTTAAGTTATTAATTAAGATGTAAACACATACTGTCCTTCCCATCATCTGAAGACAGAAAAATTGTGTATTAAAAAAGTTGGCAGGGGTGGGATGGGGAGAGGGAGAAGACAAATATCAATTTATAAGCCACAGAAAATAACTGTCAAGAAACAGCGTAATAGTTTAGCTTGAAAAATAGAAGATAATGAGCCATAATTCCCCCTTTCTGACACACAGAAATCTACCATTTATTTTTGTGTGCTTTTGCCTAGTAACTCTCTATGTTCATTCAACCTCCTTCCTTCCCTCACGGGCTCCCTACCTTCCTCTCTCCCTTCCTCCTTCCCTTCCTTCCATCCATCCGTCTATCCATCTGTCTTTCATCTCTGTCTGGAGAATGGCTGAATAGTTACAGGGCATGTTGTTTGTTACATAATGTCAGTCTTGCTGCGTTTTATGGTCCAGTACTGATCATTTGATGCCTCTCCTAGAGGGATGTAGAGGGACTCATAGGGCCACACAAACCTAGATGCGATTAGGTTTACTGTTAGATTAGTTCCACAACCCCCTGTGAAGATAACTCTGCTGCCTCATAGTGGAAAATTCTGCCAGTGTCTCCAGAAATATTACTAGCAATTTAAGCTAAACATTCCTAGCCTTTCTCATTCTCAAAGGCAACAAACAGCAACTTGATGTAGTAGAAGATTACTCAAGGGCTTAAGTTTGGGTCTAGCTCTGGGTGTTAACTATTGGTTAATAATACATTGTACCAAAATTTAGTGGCTGAAAACAACAATAAACATCTATCATCTTAACAGTCTTTGTAGGTCAGGAATTCAGGAGTGGCTTCTTTGGATGACTCTGAGTTGTATTAGTTTTCTAGTACTTCACACCCCACTCCAGTACTCTTGCCTGGAAAATCCCATGGACGGAGGAGCCTAGTAGGCTGCAGTCCATGGGGTCTCAAAGAGTCGGACACGACTGAGCAACTTCTCTTTCACTTTTCACTTTCATGCACTGGAGAAGGAAATGGCAACCCACTCCAGTGTTCTTGCCTGGAGAATCCCAGGGATGGGGGAGCCTGGTGGGCTGCCATCTATGGGGTCGCACAGAGTCGGACACGACTGAAGCGACTTAGCAGCAGCAGCAGCAGCAGCAGCACTTCACAAGCTGAGCGCCTTAAAACAACAGACCCTTATGGTCTCACCGTTCTGGAGACCAAAAGTCCAAAATCAAGGTGTTTAGCGGAGTCATGCTTCTTCCAAAACCCACAGGGAAGAAGCCTGTGATGCTTCTTCTCTCTCCTGGTGTTCACATGGTAAATCTTTGGTATCCCTTAGTAAGTAGATGCATCACTCCAGCCTCTGTCACAGCTGTCACATGGCTGTCTTCTGGTGTGTCTCGGTATGAATACCATCTTCCCACTGTGTGCATCTCTCTCTGTGTCTAGATTTCCCCTCTGTGGGACACCAGTCATGTTGGTTTAGGGCCTGCCCTAATGACATCATATTAACCTTCTTACATTTACAGTAATGAGGTCACATTCACAAATGCAGGGTGGGGGTGGGGTTAGGAATTCACCGTATCTTTTTCAGGAAGTAAAATTCAGCCCATAACAAGACTCTTTCATGAAGCTGTAGTCAAGATGTTGGCCAGGTCTGCAGTCATCTGAAGTCATAACTGAGGCTAGGAAATGTGCTTTCAAGGTAGGTCATTCACATGACTGGTGTAGGAGACTAGAATATGCCAACCCAAAATGTACCTTTTTAGCATCAGGGTTATTTTGAGAAACAGAAGACACAGGAGAAGCTCTGAAGACAAAGCATAAGTTTCCCTTTTCTGAAGGAAATTTATATTAATAAGGGAAATTTCCAAAGGATGTTTCCCATTCTGTACCAGGAAGAGAAAAATGACATACTCCCAAGACATCCTTATCCATGGAGAAGGCAATGGCTTAAATTTGTACATTAGATCTTACCCTTGTTTAGCACACTTTTCCTGACCACCTTCCCATAACTTGCCCAGAAGTCCAAACCCCCTTTCCCTATGTTTTAGCCCCAGGTTGGTTTATAAACCCAAGTTGTAATCACTCCTTTGAGGTTCTCATCCTTGAGTTTATCCCATGTATATATGAGAGATACATTTAGTAAACTTATTTCTGCTTTTCTCTTGTTGCTCTGTACTTTTTTTAAAGATCCCCAGCTGAAACCTAGAGGGATAGAAGGAAAATAATTTTTTCTCTCCCTGATACTGGTGTGTTGATGCTGATTGTGGCAGTAAACCCTAGTTTTTCCCCAGTTGGGCCTCCCTAGAGGCTGCTGGAGTGTCCTCATAACAAAGCTACGGACTTCCTTCAAAACAGGCAATTCAAAAGAAGGCAAAGCAGAAGTGAGAATGTCTTTTGTGACTTAAATTTGGGAATCACACACTGCCCCTTCCACCATATCCTCAGTGTTAGGAGTGAGTCATTAAGTCCAGCCCACATTCATGGCGTGGGGGATTAGATGATACATTTTGAAAGGAAATACATCAAAGAACTGGTGCACATACTTTACAATCACCCCACTCAACTGTTTAGCAGCTGGGTGATCTTGGGAAAACCATAGTGTATTTGAACCTATGATAATCAGCTCAAACATCTTGCAGTTAAAAGCATGAATTCACTGCTTTATAGACCTGGAGACAGTCCCAGTCATAGACTCGAAACAGGAAGGATCTTAAATCTCCTCCTGTCTAAATATTTCATGTTCCATATAATCCCAAAGCAAGAAATCATAGTAAGTATTTCATCTACCTTTCATCCAGAGTTCTTGGATGAGAAAGATTCCCCATCTTCTTTTGAAGCCTGTGCGTGTGCCTTTCCTACTCTGCTGAGCTCATTATGTTCATTCTGTTCTCTGGTACTGGAGATGGACATCAAGCTCAATGTTTAGATATTTGTGATATTTGGATATTTGGTGGTGGTTTCACTGTGCTTATAAGTCAAGGTTGAGTGCAGGAAACCAGAAACACTCTATCTTTCAAGCACAGAGTGATTTAAATGATCTACTGTGCAGAATTATGGTCCTTTACAAAACCAAGGTGCAATGGTTAGTTTTACGTGTTAACTTGGCTGGGCTATGGATGCACAGATAGCTGGAAAACATTGCTGAGTATGTCTGTGAGGGTGTTTCTGGAAGAGACCCACGTTTGAAGTGGTGGACTAAGTAAAGGAGATCACCCTCACCATTGTGGTTGGGCATCATCCAGTCCATTGAGAGAATGAATAAAACAAAAGCGAGGAGAAGGAGCAGATTTGCTCTCTGCCTGAGCTGGGNTGCACTGGAGAAGGAAATGGCAACCCACTCCAGTGTTCTTGCCTGGAGAATCCCAGGGATGGGGGAGCCTGGTGGGCTGCCATCTATGGGGTCGCACAGAGTCGGACACGACTGAAGCGACTTAGCAGCAGCAGCAGCAGCAGCAGCACTTCACAAGCTGAGCGCCTTAAAACAACAGACCCTTATGGTCTCACCGTTCTGGAGACCAAAAGTCCAAAATCAAGGTGTTTAGCGGAGTCATGCTTCTTCCAAAACCCACAGGGAAGAAGCCTGTGATGCTTCTTCTCTCTCCTGGTGTTCACATGGTAAATCTTTGGTATCCCTTAGTAAGTAGATGCATCACTCCAGCCTCTGTCACAGCTGTCACATGGCTGTCTTCTGGTGTGTCTCGGTATGAATACCATCTTCCCACTGTGTGCATCTCTCTCTGTGTCTAGATTTCCCCTCTGTGGGACACCAGTCATGTTGGTTTAGGGCCTGCCCTAATGACATCATATTAACCTTCTTACATTTACAGTAATGAGGTCACATTCACAAATGCAGGGTGGGGGTGGGGTTAGGAATTCACCGTATCTTTTTCAGGAAGTAAAATTCAGCCCATAACAAGACTCTTTCATGAAGCTGTAGTCAAGATGTTGGCCAGGTCTGCAGTCATCTGAAGTCATAACTGAGGCTAGGAAATGTGCTTTCAAGGTAGGTCATTCACATGACTGGTGTAGGAGACTAGAATATGCCAACCCAAAATGTACCTTTTTAGCATCAGGGTTATTTTGAGAAACAGAAGACACAGGAGAAGCTCTGAAGACAAAGCATAAGTTTCCCTTTTCTGAAGGAAATTTATATTAATAAGGGAAATTTCCAAAGGATGTTTCCCACTCTGTACCAGGAAGAGAAAAATGACATACTCCCAAGACATCCTTATCCATGGAGAAGGCAATGGCTTAAATTTGTACATTAGATCTTACCCTTGTTTAGCACACTTTTCCTGACCACCTTCCCATAACTTGCCCAGAAGTCCAAACCCCCTTTCCCTATGTTTTAGCCCCAGGTTGGTTTATAAACCCAAGTTGTAATCACTCCTTTGAGGTTCTCATCCTTGAGTTTATCCCATGTATATATGAGAGATACATTTAGTAAACTTATTTCTGCTTTTCTCTTGTTGCTCTGTACTTTTTTTAAAGATCCCCAGCTGAAACCTAGAGGGATAGAAGGAAAATAATTTTTTCTCTCCCTGATACTGGTGTGTTGATGCTGATTGTGGCAGTAAACCCTAGTTTTTCCCCAGTTGGGCCTCCCTAGAGGCTGCTGGAGTGTCCTCATAACAAAGCTACGGACTTCCTTCAAAACAGGCAATTCAAAAGAAGGCAAAGCAGAAGTGAGAATGTCTTTTGTGACTTAAATTTGGGAATCACACACTGCCCCTTCCACCATATCCTCAGTGTTAGGAGTGAGTCATTAAGTCCAGCCCACATTCATGGCGTGGGGGATTAGATGATACATTTTGAAAGGAAATACATCAAAGAACTGGTGCACATACTTTACAATCACCCCACTCAACTGTTTAGCAGCTGGGTGATCTTGGGAAAACCATAGTGTATTTGAACCTATGATAATCAGCTCAAACATCTTGCAGTTAAAAGCATGAATTCACTGCTTTATAGACCTGGAGACAGTCCCAGTCATAGACTCGGAACAGGAAGGATCTTAAATCTCCTCCTGTCTAAATATTTCATGTTCCATATAATCCCAAAGCAAGAAGTCATAGTAAGTATTTCATCTACCTTTCATCCGGAGTTCTTGGATGAGAAAGATTCCCCATCTTCTTTTGAAGCCTGTGCGTGTGCCTTTCCTACTCTGCTGAGCTCATTATGTTCATTCTGTTCTCTGGTACTGGAGATGGACATCAAGCTCAATGTTTAGATATTTGTGATATTTGGATATTTGGTGGTGGTTTCACTGTGCTTATAAGTCAAGGTTGAGTGCAGGAAACCAGAAACACTCTATCTTTCAAGCACAGAGTGATTTAAATGATCTACTGTGCAGAATTATGGTCCTTTACAAAACCAAGGTGCAATGGTTAGTTTTACGTGTTAACTTGGCTGGGCTATGGATGCACAGATAGCTGGAAAACATTGCTGAGTATGTCTGTGAGGGTGTTTCTGGAAGAGACCCACGTTTGAAGTGGTGGACTAAGTAAAGGAGATCACCCTCACCATTGTGGTTGGGCATCATCCAGTCCATTGAGAGAATGAATAAAACAAAAGCGAGGAGAAGGAGCAGATTTGCTCTCTGCCTGAGCTGGGGCACCCAGCTTCCCCTCAGACATCGGCACTCCTGGCTCTCCACCGTTCAGACTCCAATCAAGACTTACGAAGCTGGTGCCAGATCATGGGACGTCTCAGTCTACAGAATCATATACATAAATGTGAAATTTGGGAAAGATGGAAGGAACGTGGGGGTAGAAGAAGAGAAGAAAGGGAGGAGGGGTGGGGGTTGAACGAACATAAAGAGAGAGTCACTAGAAGAGAACGCATAAACATTTTCTAGATATATTCTATTTTCCTGGAGATCCTTGACTAATGCACGAGGTGAGAGCTAGAAAGGCTGAAGTCAAGAGGGTTCTGCCAGACTGCTGGTTGAACATTCAGCACTGGAGCTATAATCCACGCATCAAAAGCCTGCTGTGACAGAGGGGGCCTGAGTGATATGAAGTCCACCTTTGTAAACACAGAGGATAAAGCATCTGCCTGCAATGCGGGAGACCTGGGTTCAATCCCTGGGTCGGGAAGATCCCCTGAAGAAGGAAATGGCAACCCATTCCAGTATTCTTGCCTGGAGAATCCCATGGAGGGAGGAGCCTGGTGGGCTACAGTCCATGGGATCGCAAAGAGTCGGACATAACGGAGCAGCTTCACTTTCACTTTCCTTGTAAACACTCAACCTGTTGGGACCTACTCTCCAGCCACCAGTCACAGACACAGGAAGAATACCACTGCCTTTCTATGCCAATGCAGTCTTAATCTCTGCAAATATGTTTAGTTAGCAAAACACAATTTATTCGAAAAGTCCTAGCTGCAAGGGAGTCTGGGAAATGTCATTTCACATTTTCTAAACTGCAAGGAGGTCCAACCAGTCCATCCTAAAGAAGATCAGTCCTGGGTGTCCATTGGAAGGACTGATGCTGAAGCTGAAACTCCAATAATTTGGCCACCTCATGTGAAGGGTTGACTCATTGGAAAAGACCCTGATGCTGGGAAGGATTGGGGGCAGGAGAAGAAGTGGGTGACAGAGGATGAGATGGCTGGATGGCATCACCTACTCAATGGACATGAGTTTGACTAGACTCCAGGAGTTGGTGATGGACAGGGAGGCCTGGCGTGCTGCGATTCATGGGGTCACAAAGTCGGACATGACTGAACGACTGAACTGAGCTGAACTGAAATTCTCCAAATAGAAGCAGAGTAAAGTGAAACCAGTCAATCCTAAAGGAAATCAGTCCCGAATATTCATTCAGCTGAAGCTGAAGCTCCAATACTTTGGCCACCTAATGCAAAGAACTACTCATTAGTAAAGACCCTGATTTGGGGAAATCTTAAAAGCAGGAGGAGAAAAGGGGTGACCGAGGATAAGATGGTTGGATGGCATCACCAAATCTATGGACATGAGTTTGACGGGAGTTGGTGATGGACAGGGAAGCCTGGCATGCTGCAGTCCTTGGGGGTCACAAAGAGTCGGACATGACTGAGCAACTGAACTGAACTGAAAGTGAAGGTTGAGAGAGCCAGTGAGAGTTTGTATACATTGTATACTCTGACTGAAGACTTATTATGGCCACTGCCATATACCACAATAACTAATGTTGATGGCAATGACCTTGGAACACTTTACTTTCACCAGCAAGCCCTTAATGCCTTCTTGTGAGTGTTTACATTCTTTCAGTGGTTGCTAGTGATTAGGAATTCCCACCTACCCTCCCAATAATTAGATTTCAAAATTTTGAAGACAAGGAAAGACTTTGTGCAGTGTTTTCACCACAGCAACCTCAGCCTCTGATCCAGTGGATCTGCTTTTTTAGAAGCACAATAGAAATTTGATGAATGAGTGAATGGTTATGAGCTGTTAGTCTTCAGGCACTTTCATGCTTCCTAGTTGCTAGATTCAGGTTGCAAAGTGTTTATAAGCACGGAACCTTCTTCAGAACCAGAATCAGTGCAGGTAGAATTTTGAAGAGGGGTTTAAAGCAGGACCATCATAAAGAAACTGTTTTTTTTTTAGCTCTCTTTTCTCAGAATTGCCTGACAATCAACTATCTGGGTCAATTTGGTTGAAGAGTTCTCTTGCTGAGTGCCATTATCCCATACTTTGAAATTTCACATGACCTTGGATTGGTTTTTAACTGGCTCTTAATATCTGTTTTAATAGCATAGTTTATTTACCTGCTTTTCACTTATGTATCCTATTCACAGTCTGCTGATGTATTGAAAGAGCTTTTGAAGCAGACCAAGACAGTCATTCCGTTCAACCTTATGACCCAGTGTTTCATCTTAAATATTGTTAACTATAATAATGTTATTAAAAAACATCTCCAGGACTATGTGTCTACAGTAGTTAACAACTTAATGATATACTCATTTTTTATTTCAAGTAAGACCATCTTTGCTTTATTTCTGGGCATTGTGTCATTTGCCTTTGACTTCAGCGATCCAAGGAAAATGTGTCTGTGGTCTCACAGATGCCTGTTGTCTTGTTTCTCCCTTATTCACTGTATGCTTCTATTGAAAGGGCAAAATAATAAATCTAAAATTTATTCTCAAAACGCACATGATTCAGACTCCAGATCCTACCCACAGAATTTTTCACATGTACACCACATAAATCAGTTGTCTTTCATTTTTCTCTCTTGTTTAGTTTGTACTTGGTGCTTAAGAATCTGTGCTGTTGGCTCCAGAATTTTACATCGGAGGGGTGGAGGGGTAGAAGTCTGGCCTGTGATTTTGTGGCTGTGTGTGTATTGGGGAAGGAGGCATGTGCATATCTAGATATTGGTGCCAAAACTTTTATTCTTTTTAAAAGATTTTTGTGTCTAACATTTTGATAAAATGGGAATATTAGCGTCTTCGAATATCAGAGCTATATGAGTTTTCAAGAGATTTTCCACTTACTCTCATTTTACAATTAAGAGAACTGATGTCCAGAGAGGTTAAATCTGGGGCGGGGGCGGAATGAAAAAAAAAAAGCACAGTTGGGAGAGTTGATCCAGTTTGGGGACACCCAGGCTAAACCAGTGTTTAGAGTTCTGTTTACTCCAATGTTAGAAGACAAATATAAATAGTCTTTCATTGCTACTCAGCAGTGAGAAAATTAATTCAAAAGTCCTGAGATATCCTAAACATCAATAGTCTTGGCCAGATGAGTAGTTATATGAACTCATTTAGGAGAGACAGGATATTGATAAATAGATTTGGCTGCTGCGGCCAAGTGTAAACAGCTCCTTCATTGTCTTAGAAGTCAACAATTCTTTTTAAACATTAGACATATCTCCTGAGAGATACAATTATCACTCCTAAATGTTACTGGAGAATTTGAAGCTTGAAGAAAGTTTAAATAAAAATTAAAAGAAGAAACTAAGGCCATTCAGTAGGCAGTCTACCCTGTGACCATCTGGTTCATGCTAGGATCATTGTTGTAGATCAAGGGTTTCACATTCATACCATGCACACCAACAAATCTGAAAAGTGGAGCTTCTCTTCTCTAAATTGAGGCTGAGTTGCAAATAGGGTATTCTCATGATTCTACATATTTTGATCAAAGTGACAGAAACTATATTATAAAGTAAATATGAAATTTTGACAGGTCACTTATCTCCCTAATCCTCACACCTGTATAATGAAAGAGTTCTAGATGAATCCCCAGGGGATGGAATTGAGTGATTTATTCATTCATTTATTCATCGATTCATTTAATCATTTCTTCAACAAGTAACTGAGGATCGAGGATGCCTTTTATTTCTAAAAATGACCCAGTCCTTTTCTCACAAAATGAAATTATGTTGTAATTTGTTTTCTGCCTGAACCTCTCCTGCTGCTACTAGACTACAAGCCCCCTGAGGGAAACCACTATGTCTTATTCACTGATGAATTTCCTTCCAAGAGGCTGCCTGTCACAGAATGGATATTTGATCAGCAGCAATCAGTGAATGCAAATATGTCCCTACTAAGTCCTCAGTGGCCTGACAGAGACAGAAAAACCAGCAGGCAAAAGTCAGAGCTCCTAGTGTGGGCTGTGAAAGGAATGTAAATTTGGTTTTAAGGAAGCATAAAGGAAAAGCATGGACCCCAGCTAGGTGAATCAGGGAGAAAGTGTTGAATCTTTACAGAAACTGTGGGATAAGTGCTGTTCCTTTCGTTTGTATCGCTGAGGGAAGTAAGGTTTGATAACTCTTAAGACTCAAGGATTTCAGTCAGAAAGTACTGAATCTGGGTCTTGAACTCATGTGTGTGCATCGAGACCTTATCCCCTGACTCTGCTGTCTTTCTTCCCCAGGTTCTGGGGAAGTGGCCAGGAGCTCTGGGAGCCTCTGAATCACTTGAGATGGAAGGAGTTTTGTATTGTGGTGTCTTTGAGCTGATAGAACACTTCCAAGCTTCTTTGTTTCATATGGTCCTCCTGAAGGCACGGAGTCTGATAGGTACAGCACTCTCTTTTTAAAAAATTATTTATTTGCTGTGCTGGGCCTTCATTGCCGTGTGGGCTTTTCCCTCTATTTGCATGAGCGGGGACGCCTATTCTCTAGCTGTGGTGCTCAGGCATCTCAGGCTTCCCTGGTGGCTCAGAGGTTAAAGCGTCTGCCTGCAATGCGGGAGACCCAGGTTCAATCCCTGGGTCGGGAAGATTCCCCCGGAGAAGGAAATGGTAACCCACTGCAGTATTCTTGCCGGGAGAATCTCCCCATGGACAGAGAAGCCTGGTAGGCTGTAGCCCACAGGGTCGTGCAAACAGTCAGATGCGACTGAGCGACTTCACTTCACTTTCTTGTTTTGGAGCGTGGGATCCAGGGCCTGCAGAGTTCAGTCTGTGGACTCAGTCACTGAAACCCCCAGGCTCCAGAGCGCAAGTTTAATTGCCCTGAGGCATGGGGGATCTTCCTGGACCAGGGATCGAACCCATGTGTCTTGCCTTGGCAGGCAGATTCTTTACCACTGAGCCACCGCGGAAGCCCTGATAAGTGCAGAATTCTTGTATCTTTATTCCGAATTGTCCGTATAATGACCAATAAATGTCCAATAAATGAAGTGCTATTTCAGCTTGTTTTTTAATCTTCAGGGATATATTGATTAATAAAAACATAAAGTGCCTTGGCTTCTTGTTTTGTGATTATAACATAAAAGTATTTAAATTTCAAAAACAAGTTTGGTATGCCCATCCTTTTTCCCTTCAGTTGTAACTCCTGTTTTGATCTTTCATGCTCCAAACATCCTTTCTGTGGTTTCAAAAGGTAACTTCAATACTATTGGTTATCAATTTAATGATGGCTTTTCAGTTTCTACTCACTGGATCAAAATGTTAACCGACCTTTGTCTCTGCCATAAATCCCATCAAAGTGTTTACATCTCTCCCAAATCTGTTTTAAATGCAAATAAACAAGTTCAGCAGAGACACAAACACCACATGGATAGTTAACAGCAGCCTGTACTCTGTTCCAGTCGTTAACTGCAGCTTGCAGAGATTCTTGAAAAAATAAAATAAAATAAAAAGAAATAAGAAAGAAAAAGAAAGCATGGATGGTCTCTTTAATGAGGCTTTCCTTCTCATTTATCAAAGATGGTGTAGCTTTGCCCAGCTGGTCTGGTTTGAAAATTGGAAAATCACTTAATCTGATTCACATAGAAGACCTCTCTAGCAGGTGAAGAAATACATGTATTAAGAAATATGTTTCTTTGATTTATTTTTTTAAGCCATGTTCTTTGCCATGGGTCATAAGATTTAGGGCCTATGCTAGAGGTCATTGAAGAACACCAACAATCTGACATTTGAGTAGAAAACATATTTTTTTCTTTCTGATTATTTAAGTGTCTTCCCAGTTGGGATGGTTGAGCAAGCATTAGAGGGAATTAGGGGCTTCCTATGTGGCTCAGTGGCAAAGAATCTGCCTGCAATGCAGGAGATGCAGGTTCGATCTCTGGGTCAGCAAAATCACCTGGAGGAAGGAATAAGCAACCCACTCCAGTACTCTTGCCTGGAGAATCCCATGGACAGAGGAGCCTGGCAGGCTACAGTCCACGTAGTCGCAAAGAGTCGGATACAACTTGGTGAGTACGCACGCACGCATGGGGCTGGAGAGCGCTTAGAAATGCTCAGATTCAGACCCCTCATTTCCTTAGGCGTCAGTGCTAACTCAGTGGTTTAACCAGTTTCTCACAGATAGTTTGGGGGGCATTTGTGAAACCAGAGAATAGGTGGTCCTGTTCCTGACCAGAATCCTTTCCTGCTACTTCACAGTGGTAAGTTAGGCAAAAAAAAGTTTCCTTCTATAGAGGGTGCAATATGCAACAGTGTTTTAAATCTCTTTGGCATGGTTCGTTCAGCTAAGCACACACACACAGCTCAATACAAATGGGCTTAAGTGACAAAACAGAACCTAGTAGCTCATGCAAGACAAAGTCTAGGACTTAAAGCAGGCCCAGGTCTGTCTGCATTTCTGACCCCCTGAGGTCTTGTCATCATGGTTTCACTGTAGGCTCCATGCAAGCTGGCTGCCCACAATGCCAGGACTACATCCTCTCAGGTTCGAACTCAAGGCAAAAGAGTATCCCTCTCTTCTCCAGTAATTTGACGTAACACGTACTAGCTCGGTTGGGTCACATCCCCACACTCTGATTTATCCTTATGACCTGGGGGAGTGATGCTTTCCAGGGATGGGCCTGAGTCACGTGCCTTCGGAGGCAAGAACATCATCAGTTCTAACAGAAGCATTGAGAGTAGAGAAGGCTGTTCTCGAGAGGAAGACTCGGGCATGTTTACCTGACAAAGGTTGAGTGAATGTGGACAATACGGATAATCATTACAAACCACATTTGATGACAGTCCTTTCAGAAATCAACAGCTTCCTTTCCTTTGTTCATTTGTAAATTTCTCTCAGCTTTAGCCCAGCAGAATCATAAATATGCAAAGAACAGTTCAAGTCCTATGGGAAAGAGTATGCTTGAATATGATAATGATCCTTTCATTAAAATGTAAGTTCTTATTATTTTAGAAAAAAAATACAGGGTGAAATTTTAAAGCAAGAACCTGAGTTGACTACCGATCGGCTAGAGCACTTGGGGCACAGAGGCAGAGGTCTCCGGAGGAGAGGGGGAGGAGAGGAGCCTCTTCAGGCTCGGCTGAGTCCCTCTTTCCTACCGCTCACCCACTGTGCTCCTTGGTGAATATTGCCTCAGTGTTAGCGGGCTTCTTAGCATTCAATTGCTGCAGAATTTCCTCCTCATTATTCTAATTCTCCTTCAGCATACAGCATGCAAGTCACCACACACCAATTGAGAAAATTTCAGTGTCCCTTTTCTTTTCTATCTGGGTAGTTAAAAAGAGTTTAGATTTAGTTTGACCACAGAGAAATGCAGTGAGTCTTGACATGAGCCTTCCCAAGCTCCCAAAGCCCTCTTCTGCGGTATCTTCTTAGATTTCCAAGCCTGGTTTGGTGGTACCGCGAGCACCCCGAGTCCTGGTATTTTAATGCCTTCTTCCTACCAATTGTCTTGAGGATGGGAGAAAGGACTTCTGGCCATAGGGCAATGTCATCTGGGCTGCCCCATTTGAGAACCAGTGGGGCCTCTGGAAAATGGACCCCAACCATGCCTTTAGTGTGAAAGTGGCTACGGTCTGTGGCATACTACATGCCACGGTCTGTAGTATCACCTTCAAATGCAAGGCTGAGAGTGATTCACTTAAATCCCACCTGGAACAATTCAAACAAGTGTCTGTCCATGCTGATTAGCTCTCATTTCCACACTCTGGATTTGAAATAGATTCAGTAGTTGGTATTCAGCATACTCAGATATTGATTAATTAGCAAATATGTCTATGCATGGGTATTGATATACCACCAAACATTCTCTTTTGCTAAGTTAGCTTGTATACAGATAATATTCTCCAGCAAAAGTGACCCCTAAGTGAGAGTTTGGTTAGAAACTGAATGCCAGAGTAGTAACATGTACCCAAAGCATCCCTTTTCCTATAAAATCTCTCATTTGGGCACAGCATGAATATACACTTTCACTATTCAGCCAAAAATGGGAGATTGCTTGAAGCCTTTGATTAATGCAAATAATTGCTGCACAAGAGCATCTCTGATGCTTAGGAGGCCATTAGTGGTGCACAGCTGCCATCAACCAGGAACAAGCTGCACATACAAAGATGACTCGTGGGTGGATTCTGTGTCCGGAACGTCCTGGGTGTCCTATAGGTTGGGAGGATAATCCTTAGAGTCATTTGTACAGTGTGTGCCAGGGATAAGGATACGGGTGTCTGGGACAGAGTACCACTTGCGACAGAGGTGGTAGAGCAGAATGGATGAGAAAGGAAGTTTCCTCAATGGCAATTTCTCCTATGTCTCTGGCATTTTATTGTTTATCTACTTTGACTTATACTCCCACAGTGTGTATGTTAAGTAAGGAAGAATTTATCACCTCCGTTTTACCACTAAGGAAAATGAGGATCATGGAAATCAAAGGACTTGTTCAGAATCACAGTGATGATGGTGGGTGGAATTGGGACTGTTTGAATCCAGGTCCAGTGTTCTTCCTGCTTTACCAAGTAGTAGTATTGCTCTCTGGGCCTTCCCAGATGGCTCAGTGGTAAAGAATATGCCTGCCAATGCAGGAGATCGAAGAGATGCAGGTTCAGTCCCTGTGTCAGGAAGATCCCCTGAGAAAGGAATTGGCAACCTACTCCAGTAGTCTTACCTAGGAAATCCCACGGATCGAGGAGCCTGACAGGCTTACAGTCCATGGAGTCACAAAGAGTCGGGCAGGACTGAGCGACTGCACGCACACATGCACAGCCTTGCTCTTGGCTGGGTAAAAAGACGTATGTGAGCTCATCCCTTAAAGATTATGAGTGAAGCATGGGGCATGAGAACTACGTGAAGGGTAACTGAACTTTGTATAAATGCTGAACCCTGTGCACCAAAATCAACACAGGACTGGCCAGACTTTGAACCTAATTGTCTATGGAGCACAGTCTTATTTGCATGGGTCATGCTGTGTGGTTCTTGGCAAATACGTTGAACACAAATCTGTCTAGTCAATCCATGGAAAATGCATTTATTTCTGGAGAAGACTCATATAAATCAAGTTTGCAGAGACCGTATGCCAAATTATGAATTTACCCTAAGTGAAAAGTACTCCAGTACTCTTGCCTGGAAAGTCCCATGGATGGAGGAGCCTGGTAGGCTGCAGTCCATGGGGTCGCTAAGAGTTGGGCACGACTGAGCAACTTCACTTTCGCTTTTCACTTTCATGCATTGGAGAAGGCAATGGCACCCCACTCCAGTGTTCTTGCCTGGAGAATCCCAGAGACAGAGGGCTGCCGTCTATGGGGTTGCACAGAGTTGGACACGACTGAAGCAGCTTAGCAGCAGCAGCAGCAGCAATAGAAGATCAGGAAGAATATGATGGCCCAGTTTCTTTTTGCACACATGCCACGTGGAATGCTGTGGGGTTTCTTTGCATTTGGTGGTTTATTCGCTAAGTCATGTCCAACACTGCAACCCCATGAACTGTAGCCCACAAGGCTCCTCTGTCTATAGGATTTCCCAGGCAAGAATACTGTAGTGGGTTGCTATTTTCTTCTCCAGAGGATCTTCCCAACCCGAAGATTGCCCATGTCTCTCCTGCATTGCAAGCAGTCTCCTGTATTACAAGTGGATTCTTAACCAACTGAGTCACTAGGGAAGCCCCCCTCCCCCCCTTTTTTTTTGCATTATTTGTTTACGATTCTTCCTTTCCTCTCACCTTTGCCATGACTGACTGAGGGAAGAATATGCTTACTAATTTATCTAACTTTGGTCTTGGTCCTATGACCTGGCTTGGCCAATGGAATATGAGGGATGTTCTGTACAAAACATGTACACACCATCCAGTGTGAAGCTTTAAATGTTCTTCTGTGGTTTAGATTGCATTTGTGTCCTGCCCTGCAAGTATGCCCAATAGCCACAGTCCTTCATCCTGAGTCTTAGAATAAGAGAGAGACATGTGCAACAGATCTGAACCCAACCTGAAGTCTGAAATAGAACAACTTTAGCCAACCCAAAGATCTGTGCTGCTACTGCTAAGTCACTTCAATCATGTCTGACTCTGTGTGACCCCATAGATGGCAGACCACCAGGCTCCGCTGTCCCTGGGATTCTCCAGGCAAGAACACTGGAGTGGGGTGCTGTTTCCTTCTCCAATGCATGAAAGTGAAAACTCAAAGTGAAGCCACTGAGTCGTGTCCAACTCTCAGCGACCCCATGGACTGCAGCCCTCTAGGCTCCTCTGTCCATGGGATTTTCCAGGCAAGAGTACTGGAGTGGGGTGCCATTGCTTTCTCCAAAAGATCTGTGAGCAAGCAACAAATGTTTGTTAATGAAGGCTACTAGGATTTTTGCATTGTTTGTGATGGAGCATTACTGTAACAGTTACTAGCCAATACAGGTGCCAAGTCACAATCAGAAAGATGCAGATTGGGGATGGAATGAGATCAGGTGGTTCAACCTCATTATTGGGTCTGATCACCTTCTCTCTTGAAAGGGCATTTCCATTATCAGGTTTCTTTTCCTTTGCTACTCTGGCTTACTAACTCCTTCTGCTCAATATAGCCTTTTTTTTTTTTTTCCCTTGATGGAGAATACCTTTAAGTGAGATAACATGTCTCTTTCATGTTTAAAATTTTACCTACAGAAAGGAACCACGTTTCCCTGATTTCTAGTTATAATGATGCTTCCTTTGAGCTTCTTCACAGTAGCAGCATCAATTGTAGTTAAGCCTGGACCATTTGGCAGGTGGAAAGGAAGCCCCTGCTAAGCTCTAGTCATAGTTGAAATTAAACCACAGTTAATACTGAGAAGTTTATGACTGGAGCATTTTGTGATCAAGGCCAACAAGGACTGGGATCCTGCCTACCTTCCTGAGATGGGGATGGGAGATGGGTGTTCATGAGCTGATTAACTTTGATTGCTGACCGCATACCTGGAAAAATGAGAGGAGAGAAGGGGAGGCTATGAAATGTGGGCTCAGACTAAGGATCAGGGAGAGTCAGCCAGGCAGTTATTCTAGGTTCTCCAACACCAGTTAAACTAAATCTAATTAGTTAATTGAAAATTGACCAAGTCAATTGCTTGGAGGGAGGAGAGTTTTAGAGACAACACTTAGTATAGTCATATAATCTCAGGATTAAGACCACAAGTCCAAGCAAGTCTGCTTGGGTTTATGCCCTGGTCTCTGCCACCACTGTAAGCTGGGTCACATGAGTAAACCTCAGGTGTTACATGGTGGCAGGAAAATGTCCACCTCCTAGGTTTGTTTTGGATATTAAATTAAATGACATGCATAAATGAGTACTTATTAGGGTACTGCTTGGAACAGAGTAAAAACTCAATAAATATGGCTTATTATTTATCAGGTACCCAGTAGTGTCAAGTCTTGTATGATACCAGATGTAAGACAATCTTTATGTTTAAGGAACTTAGAGTCTAACTGAAAAGGCTGCTATTTAGCTATAAGAAAGTAAACAGTTGTTCAGACAGTATTATATATTTGAAGGGGAAATTATAAATATCAGTGTATACTTTATATTTTAGCATTAGCTGAGATTTTTCTGTGCTTAGAAAATAGGAAAAATTATTATGAGACTGATTAAATAAATTATAGTAATTTCACATGATGGAGTACTATGAAGCTGTGAAAAAGAATGAGAAAGAACCCTAGATTCTTGTTTTGGTGATCTCCAGGGTGTATTGTTAGGAGAAAGCCCACAGAGTACAGGTTCAAGTCTACAGTATGCTACCTTTGATGAGACAGGCAATCAAATAAAATAATTATGTGGCTATTTGATTACAAAATAAGAAACACTGGAAGGATAAGTCAGTTTCAATAAAAACGGCTACCTTTATGGATGAGGAGGGATAAAAACCAGACTCCTTTGAGTGTAACTTTTATATAATTTTTATTTTTCATCATATGAATATTTTGCATATTCAAAAGACAAAATTAATTCAAAAGATTGAAAAAAGAGACAACCCCCCAAATGTAAATAAATGAAAATAAATTAGTCTGATTCTACATCAGAATTATAATCATGCAGGAAGTGTATCCCAAGTGACTTTTGAGCACAGTGTTCTGACTGTTCATTAGTAGGGTATATGACTGAAATGAAGTGAAGTTACTTAGTCGCGTGCCACTCTGCGATTCCATGGACTATAGCATGCCAGGCTCCTCCATCCGTGGAATTTTCCAGGCAAGAGTACTGGAGTGGGTTGCCATTTCCTTCTCCAGGGGATCTTCCTGACCCAGGGATCAAACCCAGGTGTCCCGCATTGCAGGCAGACGCTTTACCCTCTGAGTCACCAGGGAAGCCCTCTGACTGAAAACAACTACCGAAAAAAAATCTTAAATTTCGTTCAGTGATTTTGTTGTTAGTAGTAGTAATGTGGTGTTATAGACTTGAAACTGTTTCGTTCATATTGTATTAAAAAAAGAATGTTCATGCAATTAGAAACCAAAGGACATTAAGAAAAGTCCTGTAATTTAAATTTGGACTGAAAAATATCAATATAAATTTGTGATTTCTGAATCACTAAAGGATTTAGGGGCAATAATGCTTCAGTAGAAAAGAGTACATGTAATAATGAATTTTGTTTTCTAACTACCATTCCCCATTCAAAGGAATCAGAGCTCATTAGAGAAATGGGCTAATTTCAAATTTGGAACAGGGGATAATATGAGCAAGGGACAGATAGTGCTAGAAGAAAAAGAAACACTCAACAGACTAAAGGGGCATGTCAGAGAACTCAGGAGTCAGCTCAACGGTGCTTCCACTGCCCCAAATCTGGGACAATTTGAGCATCAAAAGAATAATTATGATAATTAAGTTAAAAACATTGACTGAATAAAAACTGTGGATCCTAAGAGAGAGTCATCTGACAATATTGGAAGTGGTTATCACATCAACTCTTTATTCTGGAATGTAGTGATTGAAAAGAAAACAATAAAAATAACAAGTTTACTGTGTTCTTTTTACAATAAGAATAACAAGTTTAATGTAAGAATTATATTTCTGGTTGCTGAGGAAAGCTCTTCTTTACAAAAAAAAAAAAATGTTGAAAATTATGGGATGAGGAAATCACCATCTGCAGCTTCCAGGAAAAGTCTTGATTTAGACAAGGATGGTAAATGGATGATTAAACCATTAGGTGAGAGGTTGTTGGGGCATTGGGATGTTGTCATGGTGCCAAAGGATCAGACCATAGTTTAATTGCTGATTGCAAAGGGAGAGCCTACCTTTATAATCAGGGTGACAACTTAGTATCATGAATAGTGGGACAATCTAACCTTAAGTGTCTCCACCTGATGTAATCTGAAGATCCAGCATCTCCTATCATATTCTTGCCTGAAATATTTGCATGTGTGCTCAGGCGCTAAGTTGTGTTTGACTCTTTGCAATCCCGTGGACTGTAGCCCACCAGGCTCCTCTGTCCATGGGGATTTCCCAGGCAAGAATACTGGAGTGGGTTGTCATTTCCTTCTCCAGGGGATCTTTCTGACCCATGGATCGAACCTGTATCTCTGGCATTGGCAGGTAGATTCTTTACCTGTGAGTCACCAGGAAATCCCCAAATATTTAACCAGAACCTGTCGAATGCTTGCTTCTTGGAAGAAAAGCTGTGACAAACCTAGAGAGCGTATTGAAAAGCAGAGACATCACTCTGTCAACAAAGGTCCTTGTAGTCAGAACTGTGGTATTTCCAGTCATCTTGTACAGATGTGAGAGTTGGACCATAAAGAAGGCTGAGCACCAAAAAATTGATACTTTCAAACTGTGGTCCTGGAGAAGCCTCTTGAGAGTACCTTGGACTGCAGGGATATCAAACCAGTCAATCTTAAAGGAAATAAGTCCTGAATATTCACTGGAAAGACTGATTCTGAAGTTGAAACTCCAATACTTTGGCCACCTGATGTGAAGAAGAGCTGACTAATTGGAAAAACCCTGATGCTGGGAAAGATTGAAGGCAGGAAGAGAAGGGGACAACAGAGGGTGAGATGGTTGGATGGGATCACCGACTCAATGGACATGAGTTTGAGCAAACTCTGGGAGATAGTGATGGACAGGGAAGCCTGGAGTGCTGCAGTCAGTGGGGTTGCAGAGTTGGACATGACTGAGTGACTGAACTGAACTGAACTGAATGCTTTTGAAGTGTCTATGTTATTGACAAGCTCTTCTATTAGATTTTAGTCAAGCATAAACCACATTAATGCCACCGCTATAAGTTTGGGTTTCTCTGTTATAGAGTTTATTTATTTGCTCTTAATAGTAATTTCCAGGCAGGATGAGCCATAAGAAGATCTGTCCTTTAGTAACACTCGTTTGTGTTTTATTTTTCTGTGACTGTCTTGTCAGAATCCAAAAGGAAACCCATCTAAGCCTTCACATCACAACGATCAAGTCTGAGAGAATGTAGTACATCTTCTTAGAACTATTTGAATAAGAGTAGATTCCATGTAAAATAAAGGTTATTTGAAAAGTGAATAAAATAGAGCTATTCATTTTGGGATTTGAGGAAGCGTACTGACCTTTTTTTTTTTTTTTTTTTTTTAAGTGAGTTAGTGCTCAGGTGATTGGCTTAGGGATCCAATGAGATGAAATAAAATCTGTGAAAATTTATCCTGGAATTAAGGCAGATCAAGATTAAATTTTATACTCCCTCTGGGGCTAGGTGTGAACCTGATACTAATTTCTGCCCTGGCAGACATTTGTCAGCACCATGCCTTATTTAGGGTAGAAGAGGCTGAATGGAGGAAGTCCTTTGATCCCTTTGATCCCTTTGGTGATTTCTTGTGTATGGTGTTTGTGTATGTGTGTCCTTATGTATGTATCCCTTCCAAATGCTTCTCCTCACCCTCCACCCCTGCCCCACCACAGGAAAACGTTCTTTCTTTCACTGCATGCCCCTTCATACAATTGGACTCCCACTGTCAGTCATTACATGCTCAAGCATTCCAGACAGTCTGGGCTCTGTCTTGGCATGGCTCTCCTGTCATTCAGGGTAGCTGGGGGTTGGACTTGGAGAAAATTGAAGGGCATGGTGAGCCCTGTTATTGCTGCCTAGCTGCTTTGATTCCCCCCCCCCGCAAGGGAAAAAGATTTGGAGGTGGAACCTCTGGGGCAAGTAAGCAGTTTTCAGGTGAGACCTACCTATCTACAAAAAGAGGCCCTGTGAGGAATAAAGTAAATTTAAAACTAGAAACAACGACAGAATAATAAACAAGGACCAGGAAGCTCAGCTTCAGTTCAGTCACTCAGTCGTGTCCGACTCTTTGTGACCCCGTGGACTGCAGCATGCCTGGGTTCCCTGTGTAGCACCAACTCCCAGAGCTTGCTCAAACTCATGTCCATTGAGTCAGTGATACCATCCAACCATCTCAACTTCTGTCGTCCCCTTCTTCTCCCATCTTCAATCTTTCCCAGCATCAGGATCTTTTCAAATGAGTCAGTTCTTCACATCAGGTGGCCAAAGTACTGGAGTTTCAGCTTGGTGCTCTGTAATGACCTAGATGGGGTTTGAGGGGAGGGAGAATCAAGAGGAACAGGATTCATGTATAATATGATGGATTCACTTCATTGTACAGGAGAAACTAACATAATATTGTAAAGCAATTATACTCCAATAAAAAAAAAACTAGATTGTTAATATTACTGTATGTAGTTGGATATCTGAAAAAAAAAAAAAAAAACCCTAGAAGGATAAATCAGAAACCCTTGTCTCTCATTTAATGATTTTGATTTGTTTCTAAAAGCCTTGCCAGTAAGTGAAAAGCCATTAAGTAAAAACATTTTTTCTATTAATTTTGATTGGAAAAAGTTCTGATGCATTCCACCCAACTGAGAATACCCAATCAACATTTAAAATAGAAAATAGGATCAGCTGAACAACAGGAATATCTTTCTATAAGTAATAAACGACAATTTGAAAGTAAATACGCATCGTTCATTTAAAACATGAAATGTAATGGAAGTTTATTGTCATGTCAGTTACTCACCAAGGAAGAGAGATGATGGTTGGCAGATACCAGGGAGGCGTTCTTTTGAAGGTAAGAGAGAGTCAGGTGGTCGGTTTCTAGGCAGGCAACCTAGGGGAGGCAAGGTGGAGGATGCTAGAAGAGCTGCTGGGTTTTGAAACCATGTGAGTTACTGGATTCTTTGTATCTCTCTGTCAAGCTTAAAAAACTCAACAGGCCACTGAAATCTTTATCTGGATGAAGCTGGTGGGGGAAAATTTACAAATGCTCTCTCTGTCTCAGCTCAATTCAGTCACTCAGTCATGTCCGGCTCTTTGCAACCCCACTGACTGCAGCATGCCAGGCTTCCCTGTCCATCAATCACCAACTCTTGAAGCTTGCTCAAACTCATGTCCATTGAGTTGGTGATTCCATCCAGCAATTTCATCCTCTGTCATCCCCTTCTCCCCCTGCCTTCAGTCTTTCCCAGCATCAAGGTCTCTTCCAATGAGTTGTGGGGTTTTTTTGCATCAGGTAGCCAAAGTATTGGAGTTTCAGCTTCAGCATCAGCCCTTCCAATGAGTATTTAGGACTTATTTCCTTTAGGATTGACTGATCGGATATTCTTGCAGTTGAAGGGACTCTCAAGAGTCTTCTCCAGCACCACAGTTCAAAAGTATCAATTCTTCAGCACTCAGCTTTCTTTTTAGTCCAACTCTCACATCCATACATGACTACTGGAAAAACCATAGCCTTGACTAGACAGGCCTTTGTTGGCAAAGTAATGTCTCTGCTTTTTAATATGATATCTAGGTTGGTCACAACTTTTCTTCCAAGGAGCAAGTGTCTTTTAATTTCATGGCTGCAGTCACCATCTGCAGTGATTTTGGAGCCCAAAAGAGTAAAGTCTGTCACAGTTTGCATTGTTTCCCCATCTATTTGCTGTGAAGTGATGGGACCAGATGCCATGATTTTAGTTTTCTCAATGCAGAGTTTTAAGCCAACTTTTTCACTCTCCTCTTTCACTTTCATCAAGATTCTGCTTAGTTCTTCTTCTCTTTCTGCCATAAGGGTAGTGTCATCTGCATATGTGAGGTTATTGATATTTCTCCTGGCAATTTTGATTCCAGCTTGTGCTCTATCTGCTGATATTGTGCCTCTGTCTGCTGATGGAACATCCACCTCTCCTTTTAATTTTTTAAATTATTTTTTAAAGTCTTTTTTCAATTTGTTACAATATTGCTTCTGCTTTATGTTTTTTTTTTTTTTTTTTGGCCCCGAGGCATGTGGGATCTTAACTCCCTGACCAAGGATCAAACCTACATCCCTCCTGTTGGAAAGTGAAGTCTTAGCCACTGGACCTTTAGGAAAGTCACTCCCCATCTCAAAAAATGACATCTCTTTCTGTTATTCTTTGTATTCATTCTCTACCAGAGTTCTCCCACTAACACTCCAAGAGAAAAAGAAAAGTGAAGAAGAAAAAGACTTTTATTTAGTTACTTCATCATGCCCTGTGGTTATATGTTTATTTTTACTTGTTGTTTTGGGGGAAATGATTGTCCTGGGCATGTAGGCTAAACACTTAATTGAATTAAATGTTTGTTTTACTCAAATCTCAAAGAGTGGTATTTTATAAGAGTTAAGAAGTGGGTTTCCTCAAAATCTTTTAAACTGTTTTCCCCCAAATATCTGCTTCTTAGATATTTCTTCCCAGCTGTTTTTGCATATTTATTTTCTTGTTGCAAACCTCTCTGTTGAGACTAGAATTCACAGCATCTCCCCACAGTTTCTTCAGTAACATTCGTTAAGATACTCTTTTGTCTCATCATGTAGATCATTAATGAAGCTGTTAACTAACACTAGTGCCTCATTGATTCCTGAAGCAGGGCTACTAGACCCCTCTGTAACTTGACACATCGCTTTTATCCTTGGTTTCTATGTCACCAACACTCAGCTTTCAGCCGGTAGAGAATGCTGGAGTCCAAATCCAATTCAATTTGAATTTATTTTGCAAGTAAGACTTTATTAGAAACTGTATTAAGTGCTTTACCAAAATTAGGTTGTGTTACATCTTCATTCTCTGTCTCTCTTTTATTAATCATGCAATTCCCTCTCCCTTTAAAAAAAGAAAAAGAAAAAAAAAAAAAAAGCAATTAGGTTTGCCCAGCTTGATTCAATCTTAAAATCCAGGCTGCTTATTGCCCTTGGTTCCATTATAATCTAAATGCTTATAGATGCTAACTGTCAGGCATCTTGCTTCTCTATGAAATCAGTGCTATTTTAGCTTCTATCAAGACTTCACACCTCCTTAGGCCTTAGTGGTTTTAGGCTGAAAATCCCACCTGATTAATGATGCTTGGATCTGGAAGTATCTCCAGAGGCATTGAATAATGTGGTTTTAAAGGGCTTTCCACGAAGTCCTGTTTCCCGATAGATGCCTGAGAACCACAAGGGAATGATAAGGCAGAAGCCCAGAGGAAAAGGTTCTTCATCCTTGCTTTAGTCAGAGCAATTCAGCTTTCATCTGTCTTCTGTATTTAGTGCTCTGCTGCGGCTGCTAAGTCGCTTCAGTCGTGTCCGACTCTGTGCGACCCCATAGATGGCAGCCCACCAGGCTCCCCAGTCCCTGGGATTCTCCAGGCAAGAACACTGGAGTGGGTTGCCATTTCTTTCTCCAATGCAGGAAAGTGAAAAGTGAAAGGTGAAGTCGCTCAGTCGTGTCTGACTCTTAGCGACCCCATGGACTGCAGCCTATCAGGCTCCTCCGTCCATGGAATTTTCCAGGCTAAGTATTGGAGTGGGGTGCCGTTGCCTCCTCCGATTTAGTGCTCTATGTAGGGCTATCTCTAGGCCATATGGAGGCTTGATGCAAGTTGAAAAGAAGTCACCCTTCCTCTGGGTGAACACTGACCCACAGTAGGGTGGCTGTGATTTTCAATAACACTTGATTTCCAAAATGGGACTCCATGACCAAAAAGTAACTTGGAAAGCCTTTGACCTAGGCCAGCCCTCTTAGGTTCGTGCATGCTGTCACTTCAGTCATGTCGACTCTTCGTGACCCCAGGGACTGTAGCCTGCCAGGCTCCTCTGTCCACGGGACCCTCCAGGCAAGGATACCGAGGCGGGTTGCCACGCTCCCCTCCAGGGGATCTTCCTGACCTAGAGGTCGAACCCGCATCTCTTACTTCTCTTGCATTGGCAGGCAGATTCTTTACCTCTAGTGCTGCCTGGAAAGCCCCAGCCATCTTAGCTAACCCAAGATAAAACCCAAATCAGCAAGACCAACTTTTCACCATTCTACAGCAAGGCATTGTATTCAGGTCCTTTGAGGCTATCTCTAGGCCATATGGAGGCTTGATGCAAGTTGAAAAGAAGTCACCCTTCCTCTGGGTGAACACTGACCCACAGTAGGGTGGCTGTGATTTTCAATAACACTTGATTTCCAAAATGGGACTCCATGACCAAAAAGTAACTTGGAAAGCCTTTGACCTAGGCCAGCCCTCTTAGGTTCGTGCATGCTGTCACTTCAGTCATGTCGACTCTTCGTGACCCCAGGGACTGTAGCCTGCCAGGCTCCTCTGTCCACGGGACCCTCCAGGCAAGGATACCGAGGAGGGTTGCCACGCTCCCCTCCAGGGGATCTTCCTGACCTAGAGGTCGAACCCGCATCTCTTACTTCTCTTGCATTGGCAGGCAGATTCTTTACCTCTAGTGCTGCCTGGAAAGCCCCAGCCATCTTAGCTAACCCAAGATAAAACCCAAATCAGCAAGACCAACTTTTCACCATTCTACAGCAAGGCATTGTATTCAGGTCCTTTGTCTTAAGTGTGCAGATACTTTGTTATTTTCAGTGGATAGGCACTCCTGCCTTGACTGAATATTCATGCTCACAGACAAATGAATTCTTTCAACTCATACTTGCTGAGTACTTACAAAGTCTGTGCTCTCACAAGCTTACATTCAATAGGAATAAGATACTTCCTAAACAAAATTCTACGTAACTGAAATGCTAGGTAGTATAACAAAGAAAAAGAAACAAACAGAAAGCATGATAAAAGGAGAACTTTAACTATTCTCCTTCTCCACTTGGCATTTAAAATACATTAATTATGATAATAATCAAATATATATCAAACATAGGTTTTAATTCATGTAATAAATATTACTGAAGAGATTAAAAGGAATACATGCAAACAAATAAGATGTGTAATAAAAACATACTTCCTGTCTTCAAAGGAGCATGAAGTCTAGTGAAAGTCAGGTATACATTTAACCAAACTATAATGTATTTCCTAATGAAATAATTGTCCATAGGTCTTTCAGAGAGCAGTGACTAATTGCAGCTGGCAAGATACTGGGAAGGGGAAGGTTTTATTCAATAAAATTCAACAAACATTTGTGTGTATTTAGTAAGTAAAGGTTAGTCATTTGTGCAAGCCATCAAGGGGGATGAGAAAGATTTCGTAGGAGGTCAGGGTAGTGAAGGAATGAGCACAGACAGAAAAGCTGCTCTGAAAAACAAAAAGTAGCCTGATGTGGTCAAGATGTGCAGTGTGGCTGAGAAGACCCTGGAGGCATGAAACTGCATGCTAAGGAGTTGTGCTTTATCCCATAGGCAACAAGGAGAGAAGGAAGACTGACTCGATGAATGAATCAGTCTAAAGAAGGTTCACAATGAATTTGTGAACCTTATATATATATTACCCAAATATATATAATTAATATATAACACAAATAATAGTAAATTTTATCAGGGTTCTCAAAGAAATAGAACTACTAGGATATATATGTGAATGTGTATATATATGTGTGTATATCAATTACCTCAGATATGCAGATGACACCACCCTTATGGCAGAAAGTGAAGAGGAACTAAAAAGTCTCTTGATGAAAGTGAAAGAGGAGAGTGAAAAAGTTGGCTTAAAGCTCAATATACAGAAAATGAAGATCATGGCATCCAGTCCGATCACTTCATGGGAGATAGATGGGAAACAGTGGAAACAGTGTCAGACTTTATTTTTTTGGGCTCCAAAATCACTGCATATGGTGACTGCAGCCATGAAATTAAAAGACGCTTACTCCTTGGAAGAAAAGTT
>SJYX01013080.1:438211-450184 GCA_006410675.1 Oreotragus oreotragus | reverse complement strand
TGGAAGAGGGTGTTTGCTATGACCAGTGCATTTTCTTGGCAAAACTCTATTAGTCTTTGCCGTGCTTCATTTCACATTCCAAGGCCAAATTTGCCTGTTACTCCAGGTGTTTCTTGACTTCCTACTTTAGCATTCCAGTCCCCTATAATGAAAAGGACATCTTTTTTGGGTGTTAGTTCTACAAGGTCTTGTAGGTCTTCATAAAACCGTTCAACTTCAGCTTCTTCAGCATTACTGGTTGGGGCATAGACTTGGATAACTGTGATATTGAATGGTTTGCCTTGGAGACGAACAGAGATCATTCTGTCATTTTTGAGACTGCATCCAAGTACAAGATGACATAAAATTAGCCATCACAGACATCTTCCTACCATTTTGTCTCTGGCACTTGCTAGATGCTCAGTAAATGGTTCTACCACGGCTCAGTAGCAGTAGGTTTGTGGACAGTGTGAGCTGCAGCGTGTGTCCAAGTGGTGGGAATAGGAGGAGAGCTCTGAGGTAAATATTTTGAGAGGGCACAGTACTGGAGCTCAGTGCTTCCCAAACACTAACTTGCTTGGGAAGCACTTGGAGATCTTGTTAAAGTACAGATTCTGAATAGGTAGGTCTGAAATGAGACCCAAGATAGGCATTTCTAGAAAGGGAAGATGCTACCACTGGTCCATGGTCCACACTTAGGACTGCAAGGCAGTAGAGTGTCTAAAGCTTTTTGTGGAGGAAGAGGAGTCCCCTGAATTATGATTTGAGGGGTAGGAAAAATTGCCTCTACTCTCTGTTTGAAAGCAATTGTTGTCATAATTTTGTGTCTCATGGTCCCTTAGAGACCTTATAGAACATAGAGGCTCCCCCTCCTGAAGTTGTGACTGAATATGTCTGGTTTAAGGCCAGGATTCCACATTAATAATAATAATCCCAGGGACTATGATGAAGTTCTGAGACTAGCCTTTCAGAAACACTGGTTTAAATTTTTAAGGCTCAGGAAAATCTAGAAATATATTTTCCAGGAAAAGTCTTTGAGTCACCTGCAATGACCTTTGCTGGAAATCAAAACAAAACTAGGAGATGGAGAATAAATTTTGGCAAATTTAGAGTTCTACTGCAGATGAGAGAATATATAGCCTTGGGGAATGGTGAGTCTATACCTATATGGAAAAATCATACTGGACATCACTTCCTCTCCTACTCAAGGCTTACCCAAGGCAAGGACCAAGAGTTGACCTTAGAACCTATGCATAGATACAGGAAGTCTCTGACTTTGCTTGTTATAGAATTTAGGATGGTCTAGTTGTTATAGAAAAATGCCTGCAAGTGAGTTTACTAAGATTTCTCTTTTTCTCATATAAAATAAGTCTAGCAGTAAGCTGTTATGTGGTGTGGCTGGTGTGGTGACTCCGGAAAACTCACAGATTTTTCTATCCTTAGTATATTGCTTCATGGTCCAAAATGGCTGCTAGAGAGCCAGCTATCATTTCCACATCTGAAGTAGCAAGAGGGAGGAAGGATTGAAGAAGGGCATATATTTTTTCCTTTTAAAAAGACTTTCCAGAAGTTCCATGTAGTACTTACTTTTACATTTTAATGACCATACTTATTCAAATGACCAGTTTAGTTTGAATTATGGAAAATATCTCTCTAGTTCCATCCCATATTTGTATTCTCTGCTGGCACTCAAGTGTTCTTTTACAAAGGGAAAGGGGAGAATCATCATTGGAAGGCAGCTAGAAGTCTCTAGGATGAGTTGCTAGAGACTGATCAGTCCACAGAGATGCAGAATGAGAGGGAGGGGAAGTACAAGGCATTCTTACTTAAAGGATGTAGGATGGAATGACGTATGAAGGCAGGGGCTTCACAGCTAATTTTGTACTCACTATGTTCTTCATTCATTTATTCAAAAATGCTAATGGAATTCCTTCAGTGTGCCAGACACTGAACTGTTTGATAATACAACCATGAATAAGGTCCAGTTCAGGTCTTTCAGGAACCTGATAAGAATTACTGATAAATTGAAAGATTGTTAGAATGTGTCAATTACAATATTAATGCTAAACATAGGTGCTGAAGTAGCCCATAACATTGATATTCAGACTAGTTCTGGAAAACTGGGAAGATGTCCTAGGTGGGCTGTGGGTTCACTGAGAGTTGAGGGGTGAGGAAGAATTCAGAGAAATGTGTGCATATGTAAGTGTGTGTATCTGTGTGTGTCCATGTATGTGTGCAGATATGCACACACCCGGGGGAATGTTCCAGATGCAGAGAAGTCCCTTGCACTAAATAGGGAAGGATGTTAAAGGGATCTATTGTGGCAGGCTGCAAAGAAAGTTGGCTGGATCCTGAACTGCAATATACACATGCATCCGAACCAAGTGGTAAGCCAATGAGTGTGTGTGCGAGGATGCGCAAGTGTACTCACCTATGTGCTTTCATGGAAAAGTGAGGCTTCGTTGGGTGTAACGCTGAGAGAAGCAGTTATCTGTAAGGCTATGTAGGAAATCAGAGAGTCATGTCTGCCTCTTGCAATCCCATGGGCTGAGCTCACCAGGCTCCTCTGTCCATGGGAATCTTCAGGCAAGAATACTGGAGTGGGTTGCCATTTCCTACTCCAGGGAATCTTCCCAACCCAGGGATCAAACCTGCATTTCTTGTGTCTCCTGCATTGGCAGGCAGATTCTTTACCACTGCACCACCTGGGAAGCCCAGGAGAGTTTATTTTTAATATCCTCTACACAAAATCAAATATGTGAATGATGAAAGATATTTTTCTCATCTACAAGGGATCATGGTACCATGATTGTGTTAGGGCAGGGAGATGGCAAAATCTAGTGTTTGTAGCCTTGTACAACTTCCATGCATGCATGCGTATGAAAAGGCTGGAGTAATTCTCCTGAGATTAGTTTTCCAAAAATAGAATTTTACATTCAGAAAGGCAGAAGGCGTCCTTAAAACCAAGGGTTAAATTTTTTTTCAAAGATGCCAAAGTTGAAAATTAAAATTTTGGTGAAAAGCTCTTTAATCATTGTGGTCTCTTTGGGGCACTGTGGTAGATCCATCACAAACCCTAAATACCCAGGATGGGAGGTTAGCATACAGATAAAACTTACCCACAACCCCAAAGATGCTGTCATAATTAAGAAGTTTTTGTTTCTCCTAATGGAGTTTGATGGTCTTAGTTTATCAGCAACCTTTGAATTGAATTAACAACACAAAACTAATTAATCTTGGTATACCCTAGCAATCCACTNCACTCAAGTGTTCTTTTACAAAGGGAAAGGGGAGAATCATCATTGGAAGGCAGCTAGAAGTCTCTAGGATGAGTTGCTAGAGACTGATCAGTCCACAGAGATGCAGAATGAGAGGGAGGGGAAGTACAAGGCATTCTTACTTAAAGGATGTAGGATGGAATGACGTATGAAGGCAGGGGCTTCACAGCTAATTTTGTACTCACTATGTTCTTCATTCATTTATTCAAAAATGCTAATGGAATTCCTTCAGTGTGCCAGACACTGAACTGTTTGATAATACAACCATGAATAAGGTCCAGTTCAGGTCTTTCAGGAACCTGATAAGAATTACTGATAAATTGAAAGATTGTTAGAATGTGTCAATTACAATATTAATGCTAAACATAGGTGCTGAAGTAGCCCATAACATTGATATTCAGACTAGTTCTGGAAAACTGGGAAGATGTCCTAGGTGGGCTGTGGGTTCACTGAGAGTTGAGGGGTGAGGAAGAATTCAGAGAAATGTGTGCATATGTAAGTGTGTGTATCTGTGTGTGTCCATGTATGTGTGCAGATA
Source organism: Oreotragus oreotragus (assembly GCA_006410675.1). NCBI lineage: Eukaryota > Metazoa > Chordata > Mammalia > Artiodactyla > Bovidae > Oreotragus > Oreotragus oreotragus. The sequence goes on along the minus strand of SJYX01013080.1, from coordinate 446,389 downwards.
TGCACACACCCGGGGGAATGTTCCAGATGCAGAGAAGTCCCTTGCACTAAATAGGGAAGGATGTTAAAGGGATCTATTGTGGCAGGCTGCAAAGAAAGTTGGCTGGATCCTGAACTGCAATATACACATGCATCCGAACCAAGTGGTAAGCCAATGAGTGTGTGTGCGAGGATGCGCAAGTGTACTCACCTATGTGCTTTCATGGAAAAGTGAGGCTTCGTTGGGTGTAACGCTGAGAGAAGCAGTTATCTGTAAGGCTATGTAGGAAATCAGAGAGTCATGTCTGCCTCTTGCAATCCCATGGGCTGAGCTCACCAGGCTCCTCTGTCCATGGGAATCTTCAGGCAAGAATACTGGAGTGGGTTGCCATTTCCTACTCCAGGGAATCTTCCCAACCCAGGGATCAAACCTGCATTTCTTGTGTCTCCTGCATTGGCAGGCAGATTCTTTACCACTGCACCACCTGGGAAGCCCAGGAGAGTTTATTTTTAATATCCTCTACACAAAATCAAATATGTGAATGATGAAAGATATTTTTCTCATCTACAAGGGATCATGGTACTATGATTGTGTTAGGGCAGGGAGATGGCAAAATCTAGTGTTTGTAGCCTTGTACAACTTCCATGCATGCATGCGTATGAAGAGGCTGGAGTAATTCTCCTGAGATTAGTTTTCCAAAAATAGAATTTTACATTCAGAAAGGCAGAAGGCGTCCTTAAAACCAAGGGTTAAATTTTTTTTCAAAGATGCCAAAGTTGAAAATTAAAATTTTGGTGAAAAGCTCTTTAATCATTGTGGTCTCTTTGGGGCACTGTGGTAGATCCATCACAAACCCTAAATACCCAGGATGGGAGGTTAGCATACAGATAAAACTTACCCACAACCCCAAAGATGCTGTCATAATTAAGAAGTTTTTGTTTCTCCTAATGGAGTTTGATGGTCTTAGTTTATCAGCAACCTTTGAATTGAATTAACAACACAAAACTAATTAATCTTGGTATACCCTAGCAATCCACTTAGAAGCCGCATGTGAAATTCAATTAAGTCCCTTTGCCTTTTATGAAGCATGCACACTCAAGAAGCTTCGGTGTACAGCTGAGAATTAGGTAACAGAAAGAGCTTGTCGTGTTTTTCAAACCCAACTTTTGAAATTAAACAATAGGTTTTAGAATTCTTCCGTGATTCAGAAAGTTGGAATCTGAATAAAAGGACCGAACAAAAACTCTCCCCAAGCTAATCAGCCCTTTACCTCCCTCGCCGTTCCTGAGATCAGAAGAGAAAGATGGTGGTATGTGCCCCTGCCTCTCTGGCCCTGGTTTGTCACCAGAACCTTATAGCTCGGGCTGTTTCTTGAATGCTTTTTGCAAACACTTCTTTTCCTGGCTTCTGGCATGCTCTGTGCTGTCAGTCTTATTGATTAAAACCCTTGGTGGATTTCAAGACCTCCTCGCCCTGTATTGTCACAGATCTACTTAAAATGGATTTTTTTCTCTTTGCCGGACCTGCGTTTTTCAGTTGGTTGAGCAGATGCAAAGCAGGTGGTACTGAGGTTTCAAACAGAAGCTGTTTTTAGCTACTGCAGGGATAAACGGGAGCATTATCACTTCTTTTGTTTTCTTGTCTCTTTACATTTTTATTGATCTAAAAAAAATTCTTTATACTTTTCAGTATGTACGGTTAATTCAAATAAGTTGTATTGATTGCTTTTAATAAAAGAATATTTGGCAGGGGTAACAATCCGAGGCTTTGAATATCTAAGACATGACGTGAGAAAGATGTGAAAATGCACTGCAAGACTGAAATGTGTATACTGCGCGCTGCTTCTCCCATATTTATTTTCCTTTCCCTTCTAACAGTCCTTGGCATTGGAAAAATAAAATACAATCATGGAATCTGGTAAATCTGATTTTAGCCCCTCTAGCCTCAGGTTTAGAAGCTATGACTTAAGAGGTATCAGAACATTTTTTTCCTCTGGCTGGGTTAATTGGTTCAGGAGACAACTGTGATCTAAGATGATCCTATCTGAGTGAATCTCAGGACTTTTGTTTGGAGTGCCAGGATTAAGGCACTCTTTATCTCTCTTTTTTTCACGATGAAATATGTGAGATGAAGTATGTAAGAATGTCATTTTGTGCCAAAGGGACAAAGCTGACACAAGGAAGAGTCCAGAGGCCAGAGATTACAGAGAGATTAACAGAGATTTTCAGAGGACATGCTGAATTTAAGGGTCAAAACCAGCCAAACTGTTATTGGCCTTTTCAGTTTGGTTAAACAACCCATCTTAAAAATGCTTAAGCTAGCTAGGGGCTTCCCAGGTGGCGCTAGTGGTAAGAACTGCCTGCCAATGCAGGAGACTCAATAAGTAGAGGTGGGTTTGATCCCTGGGTCTGGAAGATTCCCTGGAGGAGACTCCAGTATTTTTACCTGGAGAATCCCAAGAACAGAGAAGTCTGGCAGGCTCCAGTCCATAGAGTCGCAGAGTCGAACATAACTGAAGCAAGTTAGCGCGCACACATCCAAAATGGAAAACATTCTGAGTCAGCTTTTGCTTCATAACAAAATACTCGAAAATTCAATGACTTATTAAAAACAATAAGGTAATTTATTATTATGGGACAACTGCCTATGTGTTGGTTGGGGTCCACTGATTCAGGGTCAGCTTTGCTGAGGGGCTCTGCTAATATCCCCTGGGCTCGATCATGAACCAGCTGCAAGCCAGCCAGCCTGTTGATTCTTCTGAGGATAAACTGGGGCTGTGCTTGAGTCTGAGCTGGGTTGAGTCAGTTTGCCTGGGACAGCTTACTCCCTCGGGACCAGAAGGCTAGCACAGGAGTGGATTTTTTCATGGCATGGTAGAGGCACAAGATGAAAGTAGAAACACGCACAGTCTCCTGAGGCTTGGGCTCCTTACTAGCTCTTTTCTGCCTCACTCTTTTAGCCAACGCCAAAGTGACTACATCCAAAGTCAGGAGATGAGAAATTAAACTTGATTTCTTTCGGAGGAAGTGAAAAGTCACATAAAAGGGCAGGGAAAGAAGAAGGAGTGAGAAATTGGGGCCAGCGAGGCAAACTGCCACAATAAATGATATATGACCCATGTATGCGTTATCTTAAGAGCTCGAGATAGTTAGAAACCTGGGGCATAAAACTGTATAGAAAGCTGTTACGCCAGATGTGGCAACCATTTGAAACCTAACTTATGTTAATCTATACACTTATATGTGTTGGTTTTCATTGAAGAAGCACAATTTAATTTTGAATTATGCTTCGGTTTCTATATAAGCTAACCTCTATTCATACATGAATTAATCATTTTCCAGATTTGAAATATTTACTTTCTCTGCACATACTGTTTAATAATTGTAAAAGCCAATCACTTCCCTGGATAAGTGATGTTTGTATACGTTAATGGTCTAACGGGCTTCTGTGGTGGCTCAGACGGCAAAGAACCCATCTGCCAATGCGGGAGATGCAGGTCTAATCCCTAGTTTGGGAAGCTCCCCTGGAGAAGGAAATGGCAGCCCACTCAAGTATTCTTGCCTGGTGAATTCCAAGAACAGAGGAGCTTAATGGGGCTCCTCCAGTCCCTGGGGTTGCAGAGTTGCATGCGACTGTGACGAACACTGTCCCTTTTTATGGTCTAACAGTGCATGGCAATCCACTCCAGCACTCTTGCCTGGAAAATCCCATAGACAGAAGAGCCTGGTAGGCTATGCAGTCCATGGGGTTGCAAAGAGTCCGACACAACTGAGCGACTTCACTTTCACTTTCACTTTCAGTGCACCTTATGTGTGCTCCTCCTGCTTATGCTGCTAAGTCGCTTCAGTCACGTCTGACTCTGTGCGACCCTAAAGACGGCAGCCCACCAGGCTCCTCTGTCCCTGGTATTCTCAAGGCAAGAACACTGGAGTGGGCTGCCATTGCCTTCTCTGCACCTTAGGTGTGAACATATTTAATTTATTTTACTGGAAAAAAACACAGGTATTCAAAGCCTGGAACTTTTCACCTTCCACGTTCAGTTGAGACTTGGATATTCTATTGGGATTATGAGCATAATCCTAATAATAATAATAATAGCTGATGGTGGCTCAGACGGTAAAGTGTCTTCCTACAATGCGGGAGACCTGGGTTCAATCCCTGGGTCAGGAAGATCCCTTGGAGAAGGAAATGGCAACCCACTCCAGTAGTCTCGCCTGGAAAATCCCATGGACGGAGAAGCATGGTGGGCTACAGTCCATGGGGTCGCAAAGAGTCGGACACGACTGAGCCACTTCACATACAGTGCTTCCTATGGGTTAGGCCCGATCCTGAAGTGCTCTACATCGATGACCTCATTTAATCTCAGAACACAATATTATCTCCATTACACAGACAAGGAAACTGAGGTACAAATTCAGACACATGGTAAATGGCACGTCTGGGATTTCATGATCTTAAATATGTTAAAATAACATCGGAAATGCCATCATCGTACTGTAGCACACCGCGATATCTGTTATTGTCGCTGTTGTTGTTCAGTAGCTAAGTCATGTCTGACTTTTTGTGACCCCATGAACTGCAGCATGCCAGGCTTCCCTGTCCTTCACTATCTCCCTGAGCTTGCTCAAACTCATGTCCATTGAGTAGAAGGTGCCATCCAACCATCTCATCATCTGTTGTCCCGTTCTCCTCCTGCTTTCAATCTTTCCCAGCATCAGGGTCTTTCCCAGTGAGCTGGTTCTTTGCATCAGGTGGCCAAAGTATTGGATCTTCAGCTTCAGCATCATCCTTCCAATGAATATTCAGGGTTGATTTCCTTTAGGATGGACTGGTTGGATCTCCTTGTAGTCCAAGGGACTCTCAAGAGTCTTCTCCAACACCACAATTCAAAGGCATCAATTCTTTGGTGCTCAGCCTTCTTTCTGATCTAATGCCAAGATCATTGGTGATACCTATAACAATATTATTCTCTGGGCTGTGAATTCCTAGAGACTAGTTTCATTAATTTTTATAAGCCCAGCACCTGGTATAGGGCCAGTAGTATGAAGATTATTAATATTCTGTGGATACAGAGATACATTTATCATTATAAGTAAATACATAGTTATCCAAATCTATAATTCACTTAAGGTCTTATTTGTCATACTACCTTGATATTCACTTAGGCATGGCTCATACTTTCTCTGCTGTTTTTGTGGGTGAATTCATTTTTCTTCCCTTGGAGATGATAGAATCCTAAATATTTCAGTGATGTTAGTCTGCTATTGACCCTGACAATCAACAAGACTCCAATAACATAGATTGTAAGGAGAAGTTGGTCAAGTGTGGAGTTTGATGTTGGAAGAAAATATAGGCATTGGTCTAGAAATGAGAGTTCTTTAATTAATCATTTTTTTCAAAAGTTAAACATCAAATCTCTTAACCATAGTTAACACTTCAAAGATATGTAGAATCAAGAGTAGGATGCTCTTGGGATCTTCATAGTATTTTATTCAACGTTTATTTTGATTATTTATGCTCTTACAGCATCTCCAATATTGTTTTGGGCAGGAACATAAATTGTATTCCATGCACGTTTGGTACCATAGCATATTAGAACTCTCTAATACTCAGAGCTGAAACTGAACTTAGAAAAACGGCTTAGAGTAAACAAATCTTTTGGTTCCCTTTAATATTACATTCTGTGATTCATTGACTAACCCGATGTAACACAAACAGAATTGGCTTCATTTCTTCGCTACCGTGTTTTCACAAATGTTGATTAGACCTTGAACCAGACACCACTATTATGAGTTCCTTGAGAGTAAAGTTTATATCTTACTTATTGACATGTTACAGCACCTAATATGGTACCTGGTGCATAATAGTTAGCAAGGAAAGGATAGACAGATGGGTGAATGATGTTTTTATAAGATATATATTAATGTCTTTTGATCACATGGAGATATTGCCAATCAATAGGCTAATGGCAAGTGAAACACTAATTTTCTCACCTAAGTTAGTAACAAAAATTATAACAGTGATTATTAGAAATAAAAGAGCAAAAAAGTAAAAACAGTGTGTCTTCAACTATCTGTACCACAAATCATACTTCCAGTTGAATGCTGTCCTTCAAACGGGGGGAAGTAGGCTCCTTATTTAATCCTACTTTGCTGCTTGTGTTTACAGCATTTTTGCAATTTCCTTGAAAAAGATGTCACTCTCTCAGTCAAACATGTGGATGCTTGTTAAAAGTCATACACATTACTCTGTACTTACCATGCTCATATTTCATCAAGGTGAAAAGATGACATCTGGAAAAACAAGAGATGACAGAGTTAAAAATGTTAACTTTATTGAACTAATGAGATAATATAGTGATCAGCTGGGGGATTTGATGGCAAAACCAGTTTTGAAATGTTTCTTTAGCTACAGGACAATGATAAAATATGCCAATTACAAGACAGGACCTCATCTGCATTTCACTGTGGAAGACTACATTTTCAAAGGACTAATTTTTAGCTGTGTGTCCTTTGATTTATGTCCCCTAATATTTAAGTAGGTGGCTAGATGGAAGAGTTGGAAGCATGCCTTGAACACCTGACTGTCATTTTGCAGCTTCTCACATGAACTGTCTTTTAAAGCAAGTACCATTATCCTGTGTACCTTCATAACAAGGGCATTTTGACATTTTCCTAATAAATTATTGATAAGTGCATTGAGAGATGTAAAAAGCTATGTAACTGTTATTATCTAACATTGAGCATCCTGTAGTTCATTTTTAAAATGCCCATTATTATTGTATTTCTTCAGATCATTTAAACTGTGAAAATTCTCTATGTTCATTAGAATTTATATGTAATGGGGTCTTTGGGTTTTTGAGGCTTCTATGGGAAGTACTGATTCTCAAAGAGGAATTCAGAATTTTTTAATTTATATTAAATTTTCATTTTCATTGTCATAACATCTTTAGAAACCCTCAGCCTTCTCATCTCGGGATAGGATTATATCAAGAATTCAGAAAATGTAATTTTCCATTTTGATTGTTGAAATCCTGGGATCATGATTATTCTGTCAGTTATTCCACAATTATATACATCATACTGATTGTTACTATATTAATAACTGTGACAGTTGCTAGCAACTTTCCTCCTAGGGCCTTTTTCCCCCGTTGAAGCACATGTTGAGATTATTTTTAAAGAGCCACAGCCATCTTCTTGTAGAAAACCACATTCTTTTATACAGTTGGAACCATACTTAACCTCTGCTTGGGTTTTACCATCATAACTCTCCCAGTCCGAGGAATTTAAATAATACATTTGTTTGTTCTTTTTTAAAAAGTTTAACTGGAGGATAATTGCTTTACAAAGTTGAGCTCATTTCTGCTGAACAACAACTCTAATCAGAGTTGTGTCTGACTCTGCGACCCATGGACTGCAGCACACCATGTCTCCCTGTCCTTCCCTAGTTTGAGTTTGCTCAAACTCATGTCCGTTGAGTCAGTGATGCCATCCAACCATCGTATTCTCTTGCCCCCTTCCGCTGCCCTCAATCTTTCCCAGCATCAGGGTCTTTTCCAATGAGTCAGCTCTTTAAATCAGGTGGCCAAAATATTGGAGCTTCACTTTCAGCATTAGTCCTTCCAGTGAATATTTAGGGTTGGTATATATATCTATCTATATCTATCTATATCTATCTATATCTATCTATCTATCTATCTATCTATATATCTGCTCTTATCTACACCTCTAGGTTGTCACAGAGTGCCATACTGGGCTTCCTGTGTTATATTGCAACTTCTCACTAACTATCTATTTTACACCATTCGTTTACTCTGATGTCCTCTTTTTACTTCCACTAAGCAGTTGCCTTGGAGGAAGGGTATCTCCTTACCGCCACCCTTCCTGACCTTCAATGTGGGATAGCTCCTCTAGGCCCTCCTGTGCGCAGCCACTGCTCCTCAGGTGGCTCCTCCTGGCCGCTGCCACTGGCCTCGGGCACGGGGTGGCTTCTCTCCACCGCCCCTGGCCTCGGACTTCCTGATGTTCAAGCTGGCTTTAGAAAAGGCAGAGGAACAAGAGATCAAATTGCCAACATCCCTTGGATCATGGAAAAAGTAAGAGAGTTCCAGAAAAACATCTATTTCTGCTTTATTGACTATGCCAAAGCCTTTGACTGTGTGGATCACAATAAACTGTGGAAAATTCTGAAAGAGATGGG
>SJYX01013080.1:425052-435899 GCA_006410675.1 Oreotragus oreotragus | reverse complement strand
GTCATGTGTGGATGTGAGAGTTGGACTGTGAAGAAGGCTGAGCGCCAAAGAATTGATACGTTTGAGCTGTGGTGTTGGAGAAGACTCTTGAGAGTCCCTTGGACTGCAAGGAGATCCAACCAGTTCATTCTGAAGCAGATCAGCCCTGGGATTTCTTTGGAAGGAATGATGCTAAAGTTGAAACTCTAGTACTTTGGCCTCCTCATGTGAAGGGTTGACTCATTGGAAAAGACTCTGATGCTGGGAGGGATTGGGGGCAGGAGGAGAAGGGGACGACAGAAGATGAGATGGCTGGATGGCATTACTGACTCGATGGATGCGAGTCTGAGTGAACTCTGGGAGTTGGTGATGGACAGGGAGGCCTGGCATGCTGCGATGCATGGAGTCGCAAAGAGTCGGACATGACTGAGCGACTGAACAGAACTGAACTGAAGCAGTTGCCTAACTTGTCCAATACTGTATTTCTGTCTTCTTTTATTATGAACTGCCTTCCTTTACTTTAATTTTTTTTTCTACTCTCTCTCTCTTTTTTAACCAGCATCCTAAGAATTATTTTTGAAAGATAGAAGGAAAAAGTAAAATCCTTTGAGGGATTTAGTATAGATAGGAATTGACTGAATTAATAAATGTGACTTTAAATATTCTGGATAATATGGCAAAATGAAAAAGACTGTCTTTTTTTATGCTAAAATATTATTCTCCCCAACAATCCCTCCCCTGCCAAATATATGAGTTGTATAATAAAACAGAGAAAATAAAGTAATCTCTTCTTCTCAACAGTGTCGTCTTGTTGTTGGCTTGCCTCTGACACTGGCAGTAGTCATTATGAGATATATGGATTAGCAGGAGAGTGACAAGAGCCAGTGAAAAGATTTTGGACGCATCAAGTAGAGGGGCTTCTAAAAGCTCTGCTGTTTGCTAAAATAGGCTTTTGTTAAAATGGAAATCTCCAGTCATCTCTAAAATAATTGATTGGCAAATACAACGAGTGACCTAGCTGAATCAGAAAGAATTTGAAAAGCACCAACAACAAAATTATATCCTTTTAGCCAAATATGTTTTCTTCTTTTCAGTGAAATATGATTGACTCATAATAATGCTAATTATGCCTAATTATCATCTCAATTATTTTATCCTAGCAAGAACATTTCATCATGGTGGTGTTTATCAGTTATCCAACAATAATTTATATTGTTTCCAGTTTTTCAAAAGAAAAGTTTCCCTGGTTTAAACACACTTCCATGGTTTGGTAAGATACATAATTATTACTGGCTTTTTATTTGATCATTGTTTTTTGATGAGTTAGGGAGCATCGATTTCTTTAAACTCTTCTATAGGAAATTCTACCTGGAGACTACCTTAAATGGTAGTCTCCCGGATGCATAACTGGGCCCTTGTAGGAAGGCTTTCCTTTACAGATTAATCTTGGGAGCTGAAGTATCTTTTTGTGGGATAAGTGTGCTACAGGACCCAGTATAGAAGCAATAAGAAGAAAACATTATTGCAAAGTATTATACATGAAGGTGAAACTGTTAGTCACTCAGTCGTGCCCGACTTTGTGACCCAGGGACTGTAGTCTGCCAGGCTCCTCTGTCCCTGGAATTCTCCAGGCAGAATACTGGAGTGGGTAACCACTCTCTTCTCCAGGGAATCGTCCTGACTCTGGGATCAAACTTGGGTCTCCTGCATTGCAGCCGGATTCTTTACCATCTGAGCCACCAGAGATGGATAAACAACAAGGTCCTATTATATACCACGGGGAACTGTATTCAGTACCCTGTGATAAACCATCATGGAAAAGAAAAAAAATATATATATAACTAAATCAATTTGCCATACAGCAGAAATTAATTCAACATTGTAAATCAACTATACTTCAGTAAAATTAAAGAAAAATTAAGCTGCTACCATAGCCTCAGAGTTGCTATAAAAACAAAAATAAATAAAAAACGTTACAGACCATTAAATGGGAAAATTCCCCTTTTGCCTTTGTATCAATCAAATCTTCAGCTGGTCTGCTTTTGAACGTCTCCAGACTTGAAGAAGTCAATTGACTGAAACTATCCTTCCCATCAGTGGAGAGTTCTTTCCTTGGAACAGAAATGCTTTTAACTCTTGGTCCCACCTCCACCTCTTGGGGCCACACAGAGCACATCTAAAGCCTCTTCTGCATGACAAGCCTTCACTTTTAATAACGGTGCTTAACATTTGTGAAGCATTTGCTCATCGACAAAATGGTTTCACATACATTATCACATTTAATCCTGTCAGTGACCCTGTGACATAAGCATAGTTATCCTCCATTTCACAGAACACGTTCTTCTCTCTGCTGTCTCACCTTCACCTTTCTCCAAACCTGTCTCACTCAACTTTTGAGTCTTTGGACACACACTCCTGTTCTGACTGTTGCCCTCTGAGTTCTTTCTCTCTTGTCTGTTTTACTTGTTAAAAAGCATAACTCTGGGAATTGAGCATCGTGCTAGACTTGGCCATCACAACCATGCTTTAATCTACTGAGATCCAAGATGGCTCTTGTAAGGCAGTGTAATATTGCGTTCAGCAATATCATCCTGTGAAGGACTGATGTAGGCTTGGTCTCAGCTGAAACTTCTGAGTTTTAATCACACGGTTGCTCAGTTCTGTTCCTGCTGTTACCTTTCCCCATCCTTTACATGTGAGAGTGGTTTCTTTTTCTCTTTTTTGTTTTTGGCTGTAATTCTAGGACAGCACCAATTACTCCTGGGAGGTCTGGGGTGAATTGACTGACCACTGGGCACGGACAGGTCTGCCCTGAGCTCAAGTTCCTGCTGCACAGTTAGTTAGCTAGTCTTTCCATCTCAGTAATTGGCAATGCTGAGTAATTGGTTTCCTGTTGCTCAGACCCAGAACCTTAAAATCAGCCTTGACTCCACTCTCCAAAGTCTCTTCTGCTTCAGACGTTTCTGGAAGCTGACCCTATCTCACCACCTCCATCAGAACCTCTCAGATTCCCGTGCGTCAGCTCTTGTCTGGGTTCTGCCGCAGCTCCCTAACTGGCATCCTCACTTCCTTCCACACGTGCCCCTTGACCGTCAGTTCTCTACAGCAGTCCAGGTGATCATTTTAAGTCATGTCAGAGCAGATTATTCCTCTGCTCAAAACTCTCCAATGTCTTATTATTTAATTCAGAGCAAAAGATGAAATACTGACAAGGCCTACAATCCCCAACGCAAACCATTTCTTCCCTCCACCCTGTGATTCTGTCCTTGTTCAAACTATTTTCCTGGTTGTTCACTTCATCCATCCCTCGATGCCTTCTGTTCCTGAAACTCATTAAAAACCCGCTGTAGGACCTTTTTAAAAACCTTTTTATTTTATATTGGAATATAGCTGATTAACAGTGTTGTGATAGTTTTAGACGGACAGCAGAGGGACTCAGCCATACATATACACGCATCCATTCTCTCCCAAACTTCCCTCCCATCCAGGCTGCCACATAACATTGAGCAGAGTTCCCTGTGCTGTACAGGAGGTCCTTGTTGGTTATCCACTTCAGGTACAGCAGTGTGTACATTTCCCTCCCAAACTCCTTAACTACACCTACTCCTTATTTTTCCCCTTGGCAGCTGTACGTTTGTTCTCTAAGTATTCGTTTTGTAAATAAGTTCATTTGTATCTTTCTTCGTAGGTTCCACATACAAAGGCTATGATGCATGTCCCATCATACATCATGCGATGTTTCTCCTTTTCTGTCTGACTTAACTTCGCTCAGTATAGCAACCTCTGGGCCCTTCCGTGTTGCTACAGATGGCATCATTTCGTTCTTCTTAGTGGCCGAGTAATATTCCGTCGTATATATGCACCGCATCTTCTTTACCCAGTCCTCTGTCAAAGGACATCTAGGTTGCTTCCATGTCTGGGCTGTTGCAAACCGTGCTGCAGTGAACGCTGGGGTGCATGTGTCCTTTGAAACTCTCTTCTACGCTTGGCCCATTCCGTCACAGCATTTGGATCTCTGCTCCAAGGCCCCTTCTCAGAGAACCCTTCCCTAGCTCTACAGAACAGAGCTTCCTGTCTTCCACAGCCTGCTTGAGTTTCCTCAGGAGCACTCACCATGGCCCGTCGTGTCACATTGTTAAAAGGCAAGCTGAGGTGTTATTGCAGATTTTAAGAGTGGCTATGAGCAACAATGGATTCAAATTAGGCAGCAGCAAACCAGAAGTAGTTAGGAGCACTCCAAAGATGGAAGATTGATATAGAGAGGGTGCAGAAGCAGAGAAAGGAAATGATTGGCTATAGCTTAAAGCCTGGTTGACTGTGGATTTGGCTTAGAGTTTGATTTTATATCCTTGAGGCATTTACAGGTTTTAGTTTCTTTATACTGGCCACCAAACTTTAGAGGCACGTCGGTCTCCTGGCCTCCATGTTTAATTACTTTAACAACATATTCACTTGGTTGCATTACTGGCTGTCTGTCTTCCTCAACTATAACAATAATTCCTGAAGGTCAAGACTGTTTTATTTACTGCTGAATCCCAACACCTAGAGTAATGCCTGGTACATAGTAGGCATACAACACATATATGTCAAATAAGTTTTTCAGATTATTGTTACATTTCTGACTTTGATTTATTTGTAAAAAAAAACATAAAATAGAATTAAAAATGAATGGTGTTTGTGTTAATTTCATAGAGGTGTTACAATGAAGTATCACTCACTTGGCTTAAAACAGTAGAGCTTTATTCTCTCATAGTTCTGGAGGCTGGAAATCCAAAATCTAGGGTATCAGGAGGGTTGGTTCTGTTTGCTTTCAGGCTCTGAGGGAGAATCCTTTTTTTGCGGTTGTCTTAAATTTAGTGTATTTACTTTTGGTCGCACTGGGTCATCACTGCTAGCGCAGGCTTTCTCCAGTTGCGGCGTGGCATGCAGGGACTACTCTTTGGTTGCAATGTGCAGGCTTCTCCTTGCAGTGGCTTTCCTTGTTGCAGAGCACAGGTTCTAGGGCATGCAGACTTCAGTAGTTTCAGCTCATGGCCTCTGTATTTGTAGCACACAGGCTTAGTTGCTCCTTGGCATGTGGGATCTTCTTGGACCAGGAATCAACCCATGTCCCCTGCATTGGCAGGGGGATTCTTAACCACTGGACCATCAGGGGAGTCTTTGAGGGAGAATCCTTCACCTGTCTCTCTCCTGGCTTCTGGTGGCTGCTGGCAGCCCTCAGTGTCCCTTGGCTTACAGAGGCATCCCTGCGTCTTTGTCCCCACCGTCACATCACCATCTGTGTCTTATCCCCTTCTTTTCAAACAGCCATTGTCGTTGGCTTTAGCATTCATCCTAGTCCAAGATGATCTTATCGCAACTTGATCTTTTTATTTAATTTTTATTTTTACTTTATTTTACTTTACAGTACTGTATTGGTTTTGGCATACATTGACATGAATCTGCCACGGGTGTACATGAACTCCCAAACATGAACCCCCCTCCCACCTCCCACCCCACGTCATCCCTCTGGATCATCCCCATGCACCAGCCCCAAGCGTCCTGTATCCTGCATCGAACATAGACTGGCGATACGTTTCTTAAATGATAGTATACATATTTCAATGCTGTTCTCCCAAATCATCCGACCGTCTCCTTCTCCCTCTCCCTCAGAGTCCAAAAGTCTGCTCTACACATCTGTGTCTCTTTTGCTGTCTTGTATACAGGGTCCTCATTACCATCTTTCTAAATTCCATATATATGTCTGTATTGGTGTTTTTCTTTCTGGCTTACTTCACTCTGTATAATCGGTTCCAGTTTCATCCATCTTATTAGAACTGATTCAAATGTATTCTTTTTAATGGCTGAGTAATACTCCATTGTGTATATGTACCACAGCTTTCTTATCCATTCATCTGCTGATGGACATCTAGGTTGTTTCCATGTCCTGGCTATTATAAACAGTGCTGCGATGAACATTGGGGTACATGTGTCTCTTTCTATTCTGGTTTCCTCGGTGTGTATGCCCAGCAGTGGGATTGCTGGGTCATAAGGCAGTTCTATTTNTTAATGGCTGAGTAATACTCCATTGTGTATATATACCACAGCTTTCTTATCCATTCATCCGCTGATGGACATCTAGGTTGTTTCCATGTCCTGGCTATTATAAACAGTGCTGCAATGAACATTGGGGTACATGTGTCTCTTTCTATTCTGGTTTCCTCGGTGTGTATGCCCAGCAGTGGGATTGCTGGGTCATAAGGCAGTTCTATTTGCAATTTCTTAAGGAATCTCCACACTGTTCTCCATAGTGGCTGTACTAGTTTGCAATCCCACCAAAAGTGTAAGAGGGTACCCTTTTCTCCACACCCTCTCCAGCATTTATTGCTTGCAGACTTTTGGATTGCAGCCATTCTGACTGGTGTGAAGTGGTACCTCACTGTGGTCTTGATTTTCATTTCTCTGATAATGAGTAACGACATACGGATGGCTAACAAACACATGAAAAGATGCTCAACGTCACTCATTATCAGAGAAATGCAACTTGATCTTAATTGCACCTGTAAAGCCCCTCTTTTCCTAATGAAGTCACATCCATGTGTTCTGGGTGGCCAGATCCTTGGGGAGCCACCATTCAACCCACTACAGCTCTATTGTGAGGACTACACCAAATAAGATTTAGGGAGGCTCTTTGTATAATTTAATGAAGTAGTCAGATATGAGTCATTACATTCAAACAGTTCATCCTCTGAGATCTTTTCCATTGCCCCAGGCCATTAAATATGTTTAAATACCAATTCTGCTGCTGCTGCTAAGTCGCTTCAGTCGTGTCCAACTCTGTGCGACCCCATAGACTGCAGCCCACCAGGCTCCCCCATCCGTGGGATTCTCCAGGGAAGAACACCAGAATGGGTTGCCATTTCCTTCTCCAATGCATGAAAGTGAAGTCACTCGGTCGTGTCCAACTCTTAGCGACTGCATGGACTGCAGCCTACCAGGCTCCTCTGCCCATGGGATTTACTAATTCTAGTTTCTGATATATTCACTGGCCTTCCTAAATCCTGTGTGGCTCAGATGGTAAAGAATCTGC
This sequence comes from Oreotragus oreotragus, assembly GCA_006410675.1. Lineage (NCBI taxonomy): Eukaryota > Metazoa > Chordata > Mammalia > Artiodactyla > Bovidae > Oreotragus > Oreotragus oreotragus. The sequence continues at coordinate 428,851 of SJYX01013080.1, read as the reverse complement.
CTGCAGGGTGGGAGATCCGTGATCCCTTGGAGAAGGGAATGGCAACCCACTCCAGTATTTTTGCTCAGAGAATCCCAGGGACAGAAGAGTCTGGCAGGCTGCAGTCCATAGGGTCCCAGAGTTGGATGCACTACTGAGCAACTAACACTTTCACTTTCCTAAATCCAAGTTGTTAGTAAAATTGCTGAATATGTCTTCCATACATTCATCCTGGCAATTGATTTTAAAGACACAGTGAAAGCACAGAGCCATGGAGAAAGCCGTGAGATCTGAAGGCAGGATGCTTATTTGATTGGCATGAATTGATTAATCAGTACCTTTTGGGTATCAGGTTTTGTTCAATTCTGAATCTCCCTCAGGGCACTGTCCTCCTTCTGTTCCACCACAGCAATATTTTGGCATCCTATTGTATATCTTATGGGAATATAGATATAGCTGGCATATCCTTTTTCATTTATTTATTAGTTAATTTATTCACCCACTCATTCAGTCAGCAAACATTGAGTGCCAGGCACATAGAGAAGGTTTCTCTATGCTAAGGGAGCTCATTGTCATTATGTCCTAGTCTATGTACTGGATTTAGAGTAAAAACTGTGTGTGTGTGTGTGTTGGAGGAGGGGACCAGAAATGAAGTCAGCCAGTCATGACTTTTTTGTTGTCCGTCTTGGCTATCAGTGTTCCTTCTCTTGGTGTTTTCAGCCATCCCAGTCAGCGCATCTGTTCATGCGTTCCAGCTTTCTCCTTATCTCATTTGAAAATTCAAAGTGCATTTGCTGGCCTCCTGTCTGAGGATACTGAGGTTTCTCTGATTCTTCAGATTCTACCTTGTGGAGGTTGATCAATTCCCTTGGGAATCTCTCTTGGTCCTTTGGGGTATAATTCACGCAGGGCAGCAGACCTGAGCCCCTGAACAGAATCTGGATGCCCTTTACTATAGCGCTAGGATAAGCATCATTTTAAAGACAACAGCCTCTACTGTAATTTATTCAGACCCTCTACTGGGTTAAATGTTTAACATATTGTGTTTAAATAGCCTTACATATTTCTCCTATGAAGAAAGCATTTTATCTCTGCTTTACAGATCAAGAGGTTGTGTCAGCGAGCTAAGTAAGGTTACACGGCTAGTGACTGTCAGAACCAAGTTCAAACCCAAGGCTCATATTATTTCACCACCAGGCTACCTGCTTCTGTTCTTTGCCTTTGATCTCAGAGCTCTTTAACTCCCTCCTGGTGTTCTCTTTTACTGATCTGTGCTCCATCCCTTTAGGGCTAGAAATCCACCCCCACTCCCCCGCCCTTTTACACAGCCCTGTTCTTCTTCCTCTTGGTTATCCATCCACTTAGACCACCAGCCCAAGGCCGAAAGCTGCTTAGCCCTGTCAACTTCATGCTCTGAATACAACTGTAAAAGCTTTCTTTGTTGTCCCTCACATTTTTCTCATCAAGCCTCAGTTCACTTGGGGCTTTTGCCTTTCTGACACAATTCTTATAAGTCCATGCCTCTTTCATCTGGTTAAGAGCCCTTCTTAGCATCTTTAGAATATTTCCATTTTAAAACTTGAGTGTCTCGGAGAATTGGCTTCTTCCGATACTTCTTTTTCTTTTTTTTTCTTGATGAGATTTATTTGCAATTGGATGTCAGAACTACTTTTTTTTTTTAAGAACTTCCAATTTTTCTTGAATAATCTCCCTTTTAGCATTTTGTAGTCTCAGCTTCACCAAAAAATAGTATATATATATATATATGTATATATGTATATACATATATATATATATATACACACAGTGGGTCACAGCACTGTGTTCCATACAGAAGTCTAAGAATCCAGTTCCTCAATCTCTTGGAGATATTATAATATAATATGTATAGCAGCGTGTACTGACATATATATTAAGTGTCCAATGTGTGCTTACTCATTAAATGACATAGAATGGTTTAGGGAAATAGATGTGACACAGAGCAGTGAGGGAAACCTTCATAGAACAGGAAGAACTAGAAGGATAATAACAGAGCATACGTAACATTACAAACCCACTTAATCCTCCTTACAACTAACTGTGTTAAGTACTTAGAGTAACTTCATGCTTCTGGTAAGATAATGGAGGTACAGAGAGGCTAAGCTAATCAAGTTCTCTGAGGACACACAGCTTGTATGTGGCTAAGTCAGGATCTGAACCTTGTGAGTGCCTCTAGAGTTAAAATTTTTAACTGCCGGGGTCTCCTGGGAAGCCTCTAGGAAAAGAGGAAAGAAAGCCTGCCAGGTGAGACATGTTCAGATCTTATTTGGGACAACTTGGAGAAGAAGAGTTTTGTTGAAGGACCTTTACTTTTGATGATAACATGATGCCTTAATATCTAAAAACTAAGAACCAACTGAACCACATGGGCTCAGAGACTTGAAACAGCACCAGATCTCCCAGTTCTGATACAGTGGCCAGAGTAAAGGGAGGCGAGACTCATTCTGTGAATTTAAAAAATGGAGTGGCAGATGACAGCAAGCAGTGTTGATAGCTGCCCCTTGCAACTAATCAAATGCATTCAATGTGAAAAATCATTAGAGTACATTTTGACATCTTGGGTCATTCTCATGCTCACAGATAGTTGTATTGTTAACAACATTGTCACTGAAAAGGAAGAAAAATAACATACATAACAGGTAAGAATAAAGCCATGAGAAAGGTGTGGAATTTCTTAGAAAAATGAATTTTGAGAAAATTCAAAAAAACATGCATTTGTGCCAGAACTCAATTATTAAACACCTGGAATGAAAAAAAAAAAAAAAAAGAGAGAGAGAGATGACTTTGAATAGCAGTTGACTATATTATCAGCTTGTGGGACCTACCCGCAATAGGTAACCCTGTGAAAACACTACTCCTCTTGTGATCTGCCCCCATGTTTTTCATGGAGCATTAAGTTGCTTTCTAAGGATTTCTAAATACCAGGTGGCTGACTGGGTGTGATTATTAACAATCAAAGAGTTCTGTTCACAAGGGTGAGGGCTGCAGTCCTGAGAATCTGGCTAACTTCCAATTGGGTAATTACATACAGAAATCTTGTTGAATCCCCCTTGGAGCTCTAGTTATGAAAGCAACCTTTAGGATAATTTGTAATTGTGTGTGGCTGGAAAGACAGTACAATGTACCAAAACTAAAATAAGCAATAGCCTCCACTTGGAAGGATAGAAAGCCACCCTCATGCCTGCTATGGGAGGCTAACAACAGCAACAACAAAGACTGCTGATGCGACCAAGTGTAATATAAATGAATTCATTCAGCTTCTAGCTTTGTCAAATACCGTTAACCACTAAATTACAACAGTATGGCAGAGATTAGTTTTGAGGTAATAAAACATTTGCTTTTGCATTATTTATCCTGGATATATTATTTCTTAGGAGACAATTGTAGTCTGAGTCCTGTTAGTATTTTTGATATAATAAAGCAAAAGGCTTTTTTCTTCTGTAAATTATATCATCTTGAACTTTGCATGCCGTAGATAAGTTCAGTTCAGTTCAGTCACTCAGTCGTGTCCGACTCCTTGTGACCCCATGAATCGCAGCATGCCAGGCCTCCCTGTCCATCACCATCTCCCGGAGTTCACTTAGACTCACGTCCATCGAGTCCGCGATGCCATCCAGCCATCTCATCCTCGGTCGCCCCCTTCTCCTCCTGCCCCCAATCCCTCCCAGGATCAGAATCTTTTCCAATGAGTCAACCCTTCGCATGAGGTGGCCAAAGTACTGGAGTTTCAGCTTTAGCATCAGTCCTTCCAAAGAAATTCCAGGGTTGATCTCCTTCAGAA
>SJYX01013080.1:274532-409397 GCA_006410675.1 Oreotragus oreotragus | reverse complement strand
TATAGTAAAGTTGCAGGATATAAAATCAACACACAGAAATCCCTTGCATTCCTATACACTAATAATGAGAAAGTAGAAAACGAAATTAAGGAAACAATTCCATTCACCATTGCAACGAAAAGAATAAAATACTTAGGAATATATCTACCTAAAGAAACTAAAGACTTATATATAGAAAACTATAAAACACTGATGAAAGAAATCAAAGAGGACACTAATAGATGGAGAAATATACCATGTTCATGGATTGGAAGAATCAATATAGTGAAAATGAATATATTACCCAAAGCAATCTACAGATTCAATGCAATCCCTATCAAGCTACCAGCGGTATTTTTCACAGAACTAGAACAAATAATTTCAAGATTTGTATGGAAATACAAAAAACCTCGAATAGCCAAAGCAATTTTGAGAAAGAAGAATGGAACCGGAGGAATCAACTTACCTGACTTCAGGCTCTACTACAAAGCCACAGTCATCAAGACAGTGTGGTACTGCTTGTTAATTTTAAATTACCCATGTATTTATTCTCTCAGCAGGCATTTATGGAGGGCCTACCATGTACCTAACCTAGTGCTCTGTCCTGGCCTTTATCAAAGTGAGAAAGACAGTTGAGGCCCCTGTCTCACGGGATGTATACTTCAGTGGAGGAGACAGGAGAGAGGACTGAATAGTTAAGAACCTCTGAGATAAGTGGGATGTGATATTGGAGTTGAAACATGAAGGATAAGTGGAGGAGTAAGGTGGGTGAGTGCTGCAAAGAGAGGAATCTCAAGAGTGAAGGCCCAGAGCCAGAAAGTTAGGCATGGCAGACACAAGGAGCAGAAAAGAGGACGGCTAGAGCTCACAGCTGGGTGACTGGGAGGACAGAAATGGATTGTAACTGTGACAGAGCAGGCAGGGGACATGTGTTGTGGTGCTCTTTAGACATTGCCAAGGAAGCTGGATTTTATTCTAGGTGCCAAGGAAAACCACTGAGGAATTTTAAGAATGGTGAGAAACAGTTTGACTCACACTATTGAATTGTTAATGTCAGGACAAATATATAGCAAGGTGTTCAGTTAGGAGCCAGTAGCAGTAATTCTGGCTTCCCTGATTGCTTAGCTTGTAAAGAATCTGCCTGTGATGCAGGAGATCTGGGTTCGATTCTTCGGTTGGGAAGATCCCCTGGAGAAGGGATAGGCTATCCACTCCAGTATTCTTGGGCATCCCTGGTGACTCAGATGGTAAAGAATCTGCCTGAAATGAAGAAGACCTGGGTTTCATCCCTGGGTTGGGAAGATCCCCTGGAGGAGGGCATGGTAACCCACTCCAGTATGCTTGCCTGGAGAATCCCCATGGACAGAGGAGCCTGGCAGGCTACAGTCCATGGGGTTACAAAGAGTCAGACATGACCGAGTGACTAAGCACACAACAGTAATTCTGGCAAAAGAAGGTGGTGGCTTGGACCAAGACATGGAGCAGGAATGTTTGGGAGGAATCCGGGTCCATTGTGGAAGGCAGCTGTGCTCACTGCTATAGCACCCATGCTGCACTTGGAATGTATCTTGGAGTGAAAACTGGCAGGGCTTGCAAATAGACTGGCTGAGAGTGGAGAAACTGTGGAAGGACAATGAGGAATCAAGGACAACTCCTAAACATTATGACCTGAGTAACTGATCACTTGTGAAACCAAGAGCTGGAGCCCATACTGGATTAGGGAGATCTAGAAGGCAATGGCAACCCACTCCAGTACTCTTGCCTGGAAAATCCCATGGATGAAGGAGTCTGGTAGGGTGCAGTCCATGGGGTCACTAAGAGTCGGGCACGACTGAGCGGCTTCACTTTCCTTTTCACTCTCATGCATTGGAGAAGGAAATGGCAACCCACTCCAGTGTTCTTTCCTGGAGAATCCCAGGGATGGTGGAGCCTGATGGGCTGCCGTCTACGGGGTCGCACAGAGTCGGACACGACTGAAGTGACTTAGCAGCAGCAGCAGCAGCAGAGGCTAGAGGAGAGTGAAAAAGTTGGCTTAAAGCTCAACATTCAGAAAACTAACATCATGGCATCTGGTCCCATCACTTCATGGCAAATAGATGGGGAAATGGTGGAAACAGTGGCTGGTTTTATTTTTCTGGGCTCCAAAATCACTGCAGATGGTGATTGCAGCCATGAAATTAAAAGATGCTTACTCCTTAGAAGGAAAGTTATGACCAACCTAGACAGCATATTCAAAAGCAGAGACATTACTTTGTCAACAAAGGTCCATCTAGTCAAGGCTATGGTTTTTCCAGTGGTCATGTATGGATGTGAGTTGGACTATAAAGAAAGCTGAGCACTGAATTAATGCTTTTGAACTGTGGTGTTGGAGAAGACTCTTGCAAGTCCCTTGGACTACAAAGAGATCCAAGCAGTCCATCCTAAAGGAGATCAGTCCTAGGTGTTCACTAGAAGGACTGATGTTGAAGCTGAAACTCTAACACTTTGGCCACTTGATGCAAACAGCTTACTAATTTGAAAAGACCCTGATGCTGGGAAAGATTGAAGGCAGGAGGAGAAGGGGATGACAGAGGGTGAGATGATTGGATATCATCACCAACTCAACGGACATGGTTTTGGGTGGACTCCAGGAGCTGGTGATGGACAGGGAGCCCTGGCGTGCTGTGGTTCATGGGGTGGCAAAGAGTTGGACATGACTGAGCGACTGAACTGAACTGAACTGAACTGAGAGGCTAAAGAGGGCTTCCCTGGTGGCTGAGATGGTAAAGAATCTGCCTGCAATGCAGGAGAGCCAGGTTCGATCCCTAGGTTGAGAAGATCCCCTGGAGGAGGGCATGGCAATCCACTCCAGTATTCTTGCCTGGAGAATTCCATGGATGAGGAGCCTGACAGGCTACAGTTCCTGGGATTGCAAAGATTCGGATATGACTGAGAAACTAACACACATGTACACACAGAGAAGAGAGAGTTTAAAGGAGGGAAGAACAGAAATTGGTACTTTGTAGATATGTTAAGCTTGAGTACTTACCAGACATTCAAGAGAGATTTCATTATGATTTTAGTTTGTGTTTTCCTGATGGCTAATAATGTTCAGTGCTTTTTCATGTGTTCATTACCCATTCATATATTTTCTTTTAAAAAGTTCCTGCTTAAGAGTTTTGCCTACTTTAATTGGGTTATTTATTTTTGCTAATATTTGATAACTATTTTTGCTTTTTTTGATCATAAGAGAAGAATTTTAGTCTTTTTTAAAAGTTTTTATCCAGTTTTGGTGTCAGGACACCAAAATGCTCCATAATGCTCACCTGTAATTTGGTTATAGATTTTCATAATGTATCCTTTGATGAATAGAAGGTTTTAGTTTTCATGATATCCATTATATCTTTCTTTTAAAAATTATAGTTAGTGCTTCCTGGTTTCAAATAGATCTTTGCCTATCTCAATGTAGAAATTTTAGGGAGAGTGGCACTCTTGCGGGAAGTTCCATGCCTTTCTCCTTACCTTGCCCTGTGCATCTTGTTTGTCTGGCTATAGTTCTGAGTTATATTCTATCATAATAAAGTTATAATCTAGTAAGTAAAATGTGCACTCTGTGAGCCACTCTAAGAAATTAATCAAACCCACAAGAGGGTCGTTGGAACCTCAGATCCACAGCTGGGGGGTCAGAAGCACAGGTGCCAATCTGTACTTTTGGTTGGCATATAAGGTGGATTGGGGTGCATATATGTGCAATCCAGAAAAACGGTACAGGTGAACTTATTTGCAAAGCAGAAATAGAGACATAGATACAGAGAGCAAACTTATGGATACCCAGGAAGGAAGAAGGGATGGGATAGATTGGGAGGTTGGGATTGACATCTATACAGTACTGTGTATAAAACAGATAACTAGTGAGAACCACTGCTATAGCACCAGGAACCTAAGTGGGAAAGGAATCCAAGGAAGAGGGTGTGTGTGTGTGTGTGTGTGTGTGTGTGTGTGTGTGTGTGTGGTTGATTCACTTAACTACACAGTAGAAACTGACACAGCAGAGTAAAGCAACTACATTCTAATTAAGAAAAATAAAATGGGGTGAGGCACTGTCTTATAGGACTGAGCCCTTAACGTGGGATCTGATATTGTCTTCAGGTAGGGAGCTTCAGAACTGAATTGAACTGGTGTCCAATAATTGATCGTGTGGAAATTGGGTCCAGAAACTTTTTATTGTCTATTGAGATTTTACTTATGGGCTGACATTTGGTCTATCTTGGAAAATGTCTCGTGTCCATTTGAAAAGCCTGTGTGTTCTGCTTTTGTTGAGTATGTCTGTGTACGTCTGTTTGATCTAGTTGATTTATTGTACTGCGTAATTTCTCTCTTTCCTTCTTTTCCGTCTGGTGGTTCTATTCATTATCGTGAGTGGTATACTGAAGTCTCCAGTGATTAGTATAGAACTGTCTGTTTTCCCCTTCAATTCTGTTGGTTTTTGCTTTATATATTTTGATGACCTGTCATTAAGTGCGTGAAAGTAAAAGTGCTAGTCACTCAGTTGTGTCTGACTCCTTGTGACCTCATGGACTGTAGCCCACTGGGCTCCTCTGTGAAATTCTCCAGGCAAGAATACTGGAGTGCCTTGCCTCCAGAATGGCAGTGAAGGTTGCCATTCTCTTTTCCAGGGGCTCTTCCTGACCCAGGAATTGAACCCGAGTCTTCTGCATTGAAAATGGATTCTTTACTGTCTGAGCCACCAGGGAAGTCCAAGTTTCTAATTATTCTGTCTTCTTGCTGTATTGAGCCTTTTATTATATACACTGTCTTCTCTCTTGTAACCTTTTGTAGTTGTTGTTTTAAAGTCTGTTTCTCCCATATTAGAGTAGCTACACCTCTTCTCTTTTGGTTACTATTTGCATGAAATGTCTTTTTCCATGTTCAATCTGTTTGTGTCTTTTGATCTTAAGTGAGTCTTCTGTAGCCAGCATATAGTTGGATCGTTTTCGTACATTCTGCCAATCTTTGTCTCTTGAATGGAGAATAGGAACTTTCCAAGTTTCTGCTGTGTGCAGGCACTGTTCTTGGCCTTGTCAGTAAAGCTAAAACTAAGACTTGTGACTAATTCCCTAAATCTGTGACTTCAGGAATTTATGTGTTCTTGGAGGTATACAGTCATTAAAAAATAATCACACAATTAATTTCTTCCAATTGTATAAATCCTACAAAGGACAACATATAGGGGAGTGAGGCACAGAATGACTTGTGTGAGATTAAATTCAGGCTTCAAGCCCTAATTAATTATTTAAATCTGGAACTGACAAAAAATAATAGTGTAAATGTTCCTCTCTCTCCATGACTTTACTTGATGGGCAAGTTACATATAATTTTTTGACAGATCACTATTTCTTTTAATGAATAAAATACATCAAGAAGCCATTTAAATGTTCAGAAATAGACCACAGAGGATATGCCTATAGTGATAACTTTTCTTAGAAACAAATAATATTAACCTATTTTATACTTGGTTTCATCACAAGACCAGGCACATTATATTTTCCTTACTGCTGGATTATAGACATTAGAGATGGAAGAAAACAGAATTGGCTACAAAAGTCAGCCCTCACCGCCTCCCCACGACTTAAGAAAACGTCTGAATCTCCAGGAGCCTGCCTGACCTCCTCCTTCTGGTCCACCACTTTAGAGTGATTGCATCAGCTCGCCCATTGTGCTGGGAAGAGGTAAGAAGTCCTAATGTAGCCAACAGGAGGTAGCTGGTAGCACAGACGATTTCCCAAAGCTGTGTGATTGTCTCAAGTGCCTCTATGGGCTAGCCAGCCATGACTGGCCTGATTACTTCCTTTCTCCACATTTTTGATTTTGAGTTCTCTTAGCTAAAAGTTAGCTTAATTTTTTTAAACTGTCTGAAATCCGATTATTTAAATACATTTCATTGGATTTGATATTGACAACCTTATTATATGCTGTTCCAAATCCATTAATAAATTAACCATAATTCAACTCACTTCTGTGTATTGGAATTTTTGCCAGAGGTGCTGTAATTAGAACACCACCAATTGCTTGTTATTTAATCTAGCGATTTATAAGGATTTTTTTAAAAAGTGCTTATAATAGGAAACCAAGTGGCATTAGTTGGGAGTGTTGTGTCTCCATTCATTTCTGGACTCTAATAATTAAACACAGCTTCCTGCAAGAGCTGGTAATGAGCAGCAATGTGATGATAATATAAGCTATTAACTGACTCATCAACTCATAGGACATAAACTGTTCAGTTAACATATTTTAGGAGTTGGAAAAAATTTCTCTTTGGAGAACGAGAGTAGAAGGTGGGCATACTTGTAAGGAAGAAAGTTTGATTTTCTCTTTCAACGTGAACTTTATGAATAGTTTTAAGCTCCCCAAATCTAGAATTCAAAAATGGATTTTGATAAGTGTGGCATGTACGGGGAGCCAGTGATGTGACAGGGCAGGGAGATTTTGTCAGGCCATGCGATTTTATCACAAAAGCCCGCGGCCTGCAAGGAAGGGCAGGTCTCCGCGTTTCTGTCTCGGTCAGCTCTTCGCTTTGTTGGCTGCTTCACTATAGTGCTGTTGTCAGGATTTTGTCAATGGTCACATAGATCTCATGACTGGCATTTTGCCTTTTTAAAACCATCCCCTTTGCTGTCATAGAGAATTGGAAACTTGAAGCCTGGTGGGACTGGCTGGTGCCTTTTTATTATCATTTATGAATTCATCAGAAAGGAATATTGACTTCTAATTGAAACTGGAAAATTACTCCTGGAATAAATTGCTAAAGGTCAGTCTCTTCGCAGAGAATTTGCTGTGTGTCTTTTTGTGCCACATTTTCTCACTTTTATAAATAAGGCAGCTTTCAACCTATTTGTAAGAGTAGGTAAAGATAACAAATTGTGATATTAGGTCTTACTTTTAGTACTGAATTTCAAGTAAAGTTTTCTTATGTATTTTCTCTTCTTGGTATGTTTCTCTTCTGAGGGTGGGGAAATTTGCTCTGTAATGAAAACAATTAGAATATCTCTTTTTTTTTTTTTCTTAAGGAAAGTAGTATGTGTATCTTTGGTCTAAGAGAATTAAAATGGCAAAACTAGAACCCGACTTCCTAACAAAAGAGAAAGTCTTTCCCCCAATTATAGGAAGTTCTAGGAAAATCATTTCTCTATTTTGGATTAGGAAATCAAAGTGAATCAAAATACTGTAATAATCAAAAGAAATAATCAAAAGAAACAGCCTCACTCGAGATTTTGGCAGTGAATAGATATTTAAATATTTAACAACTCTTTTTATCTTTACCTGTTCACAAGTTATAAACAGGGAGTTGGAATGAAATGAAGAAAAAGCGGCCTATTGGCTTTGAAATTAAAGTAGGTATTATGCCCAGGTTTTGAATAACTTCTTTTTGGTCTGTCAGAAGGCTCTGCTCTCAGTTTTGCTGGGGTTAAGTTAATTGTGTCTGTAAGGATGTGGTCATCATGTCATGTCTTTGACATATATTCACTTATATTTTTAGATTCTTGAGCAGGTTTTGAAATTTATCTACCCTGAAAAAATACCTTGGAGGTGATTTCTGTAATCTTGTTGTTATTAAATTTGATTAGTAGATTAAAAAAAATTGCAATCTTTCTAATTTAAGCACTTAGAGCAGAGGTTATCAACTGGGGGTGTTTCTGGCAAATGTCTGGAGACGTTTTGGTGTCACTAACAGGCGTTGTGGTATTACTGACATCTAGTAGGTAGTGGCCAGGCTACCAATATCTTTTGATGTTGACAAGACAGCCTTTAACAACAACAAAAAATCTGGCCCAAAATAATAGTGTAGTAGTCAAGAAATTCTAAGTTAGAGAAATATGATAAAATTTTATTCAATGATAAGAATGCCTCAAGAGTAAAACTTCACATTGGGAAATAAGAATTTAAAAACAACAAAACAAGATGTCTTTTTCTTCCATCTGGATAGCAAAAATCAGAGGAAATAATAACACTAAGTTCTGGTAAAGATGGTAGGAAGCAAGTGTACTCATACATTGCTGATAGGAGTAATATGGCAAAGCTACTAAAAATGAAAGTGCAACTTCTACTTCACTCAGCAATCCCTCCTCTGAAAATATCAGTATACAAAGATCCAGCCTTTTTGTTCTGCTTAAAAAATTATGGGGAAAAAAGCCCGAATATTAACAGATAGGGGAATAATTTTGGGGACATCTATAATATAGAGTATTATAACTTCTTAAACTATTACATTTTAGATCTATGTCTAAACATGGAGAGTATCCATGATGTCTTATTAGGTGAGAAAAATCAGTTTCATAAGAGTGCGTGTGTTATGAGCTCATTTTTGTAAAACAACTAGCAAATTTCTTCTGTTGTTGTTGTTTAGTCTCTAAGTCTGACTCTGTTTTAGACCCCATGGACTTGGCCCGCCAGGCTCCTCTGTCCATGGTATTTCCCAGGCAAGAGTATTGGAGTGGATTGCCATTGCCTGCTCTGGGGGATCTTCCCAGCCCAGGGATCAAACCTACACCTGCATTGGCAGGTGGCTTCTTTACCGCTGAGCCACCAGGGAAGCCTACACACTGTTAATAACTGTTTAACTTGGTAATATCATTGGAAGAGATAAAAATGATGATGGCTGGAGCTTAATTATTTGAACTTTTACTTTATTTGCTTTTCCATTTCCAACTTGAATCAAAATTTCAAAATTACTTTTGTAATTTGCAAGCAATTTGACAGAGAAAACCTTATGGAAAGTGAACCAGTCTTCTTTGGCTGTTTTATATTCAATATCCTTGTCTTGTTAACCTCATGGAAATTTACACCTCAGTTAGTGTAGTCACTAGAAAGATATTTGGCTTTGTTTGTGTTTTAACATGATAGGTGAATAATGCTAAACTTTAAGATCTTGTAAAGTAAATATATGTAAATGCTTCCTTTTTTCTCTTCATGGCAAGTATTTTATTCTACCATTTATCATAGGATATAGATTTCATATAATAAAAGTTTCCTGCATTAAGAAAATCTGAAAACAATATCATATAATGATAGCAGATAGTGAGGACGAGAATTGGGAGCAGCTCTGCAGGCCCATGGGCCAGCCATGCAGAACCATCCAGGGACCTGTTGAGGAAAGGGCATTGTTGTTTTCCAATGTCAACCTCAAAGGTTAGGAACCCGTCCTGAATCTTTTATTATCTCTATGTTATATGGAGTTATAAGCGTCTCAATAACACAGAAGTTGTTGGAGGTGTGACTTGATTTTCTTACAGTTTGAGAATAATAATGCAGTTACTTCCTTTTCTTAAAAATAACATGTGAATACTTTGGTGCATAAGTTATGGTTAAAGTATTACATTGCCTACCATCTAGAAAGGGAAATAACAGTGAGAAACTGTGTCTGTACCTTCTTCAGAATTTAGATATAGTGGATTCGAAGTCACAACAGAAAAGTATTCACTGAACTCCATGACTCTATCCCCAACTTCTCCCACAAAATCTGCCAGCATTACGGAGTCTGTATTGTGTTTTTGACCCTATTGTGATCTGTTTTGTATGTATTAACTGTGTTGATTTTCATGACAATCTGAAGAGCCATGTGTTATTTCAATCCTTATTTTATATATAGGAAAACAGACACAGAGAAATTAGGTAACTTGTCCAAAGACACACAGCCTCTATGGAACAGAGCCAGAATTCTGGGCAAGGAAGAATGACTCCAGGGTCATTGAAAACGTAATAGAAATTCAAAACTATAGAAATGGAATAATTTTATTATTTTCTTCTGAACAAGATAAGAAGAAAAACTTACCACATCCTAATTCAACATATTCTTAGCTTTAATAATCAGTACCAGTCCATTCTGAAGGAGATCAGCCCTGGGATTTCTTTGGAAGGAATGATGTTAAAGCTGAAATTCCAGTACTTTGGCCACCTCATGCGAAGAGTTGACTCATTGGAAAAGACTCTGATGCTGGGAGGGTTTGGGGGCAGGAGGAGAAGGGGATGACAGAGGATGAGATGGCTGGATGGCATCACTGACTCGATGGACGTGAGTCTGAGTGAACTCCGGGAGTTGGTGATGGACAGGGAGGCCTGGCGTGCTGCGATTCATGGGGTCGCAAAGAGTCGGACACGACTGAGCGACTGAACTGAACTGATCTTGGTAAAGAAGACTCCTATGGACTAATGTAAGAATTGATACTGCCTATTATAGACATTGGGTTTCCCTGGTGGCTCAGATGGTAAAGAGCCCGCCTGCAATGCGGGAGATCTGGTTTCGATCCCTGGGTTGGGAAGATCCCCTGGAAGAGAGCATGGCAACCCGTGCCAGTATTCTTGCCTGGAGAGTCCCCATGGACAGAGGAGCCTGGCAAGCTACAGTCCATGGGGTCTCAAAGAGTCGAACATGACTGAGCGACTAAGCACAGCGCATTATGGACACTAGCATTTGATATTTAGCTGGGAGTTGTTCATAATTTTTTTAAAATTGTGTTTATTTTGGTGCAGTAAGTAAATAGCATAATGTCTTCAACTTCTCCTCTTCTTTAGACTGAATATGTATATATCCCTGTGATTGCCTTGGAGTCAGTTTGTAGGCAACACCATCTCCTATAAATAAAATATTGAAAATTTAAACCATTTGAACCGTAATCCAGCTTTTCTGGCCTGGTGATCTTGTGTCTATGATTATGATGTATGCAGTTCTATTACCTCTTAAAATCTCATGTATATGTTCAATTGCATCGTGACACCAATACATCACAGAATGTAGGTTATTAGATGAATAAAAATAAATAGTTTGAGAGCACTTTCTCACATTTGAGGTTTAATTCTCTCTCTGCTGGGAGTGTTATATTGAGAAGGACATATTTTGCAGTCTTTCCGCCTTTGCAGTTACAGTTCTCAATTTCTGTCTCTCCTTTTCCTTTATTATTTCCCTGTTTTTATAAAATTCTCCAGCCATAAAGGCTACCACTAGATGACTGGCTTTGGGGGGGTCCACTTTGCATCTAAGTTTTCTTGTCACTAGTGAGCATTTTTCCCCTTCTCAATTTATTGCATAGATTTTTCACACAGCACATAAACCACACATCCCAAAGTGAAAACACTGGTACAGAGTCCATATTTGGGTGGCTGAGTGCATCTCCTCCTTTTTTTTTTTTTTTTTTTTTTGCCCCGAGGAACAGAAAATTCAAAACATGAAAAACTGTAACAACTTATCCACTGCTTTTGATGAACAAACACTTGTACTGACAAGGTGAAAANTCCTCCTTTTTTTTTTTTTTTTTTTTTGCCCCGAGGAACAGAAAATTCAAAACATGAAAAACTGTAACAACTTATCCACTGCTTTTGATGAACAAACACTTGTACTGACAAGGTGAAAAAATATCTGAGTGTGAAGATCTTTGAGCTAGAAGATTTCTGACAGTTGAGGTTATCTGAGATGGGAATAAGTGAGGGGGAGGTGTGGGGTCTCTCCTTGCTGGAGATGCCTGTAGACAGGGCAGATGGCTCTAGGGTCAGACTCCCTCAAGGATAATTCTTCACCATGGTGCCTAGCATGATGGGCAGTGGGCAACATAGTATCTGCCAGTCCTTTAGTGCTTTCCCAGAAATATAATCAAACAATGTAATCAGCCTGAGGAAGAATTGACGGGAAGGTATTAATATACCATAGCATCCTGCCTAAAGAAGAGAGGTGTCTTTGGGAACAATTAATCCTATTGAACAAGTGCACTTCTCTTTTCCTCTCTTTTCTTATCATAACCATCTTTTACCTACGAGGTGAAGAAGGTAAACACAGTTGGATAAGACATGACTGGCGCCTGTTCTCCAGAGGGACGTGATCAATTGATGATGTATGTAAGTGTTCTTGGAACCAAGTCTAGAAAAAAATCAGATTGCGGTAAGAATTATTATGAAGTGTACAAGTTATGTGAAATAGAAAGAAAAAGAGGGGAGATTGGTTACAGTCAGGGATGGAATATCTAGGAAGAGCTCAACGAGGAGGTGGTATGTGAGCAGGATCCTTTACAATGCACAGGACTTGGGCAGGAAGGAAGAGAGGGATCGTGGGAGGAGGGTACAGTCTGAGTAAAAGCAGGAGGATGCAAGTCATGCAAAGTGACTACTTTGAGATGGTTGAAACAGGGAAAATCAAAGAGCTTGCAGTGAGAGAGAAATTTGGGATTCAATCATGGAAGATCTGGTGCATTTTAATCACTTGGTGGAGGGGAAGGAAACAGTTGCATAATGCATCGTCTAGCACTCAACAGATGCTCTATGTATGTTTCTGAATAAATAACCAGTTCTCTCTAACCTAAAGGGTTAATTTCAAACTGACTGTGTGCTCAAGTGTGTTTTGGCAATATTCACTCCTACCCATTGTCAATAGGAATTTCCACCATTAATCCAGTTTTAAGCAGAGTGTGTTCTGATTTTTAAATCTTATGCAGAGGAGAACATTACTTTGTGACACAGCATTATGCCCAGAGTTGTAAATATGGAGTAGGTGGCCCTTGACTGAAATGGGATTAATATAACCCCTCATTTGTTTGGCCAATTGGAAGGAGATTAAACACATCCGTATCCAGCAGCAATACCCCAAACACTATAACTCTGGCAATAAAAAAAAAAAAAAAGAAAACACCTGATGAGAAATGCCTTGGCTACTCCATCTTTTTCACCCTCTCCATCTTGGACGTTGGATTGAAGGGGAGGCAGCGTGTGAATAAGGTGAAACAAATCACGTCAATGTGATGGATCGAGGTTGGGCTTGGCACACCCCAGGTGATTGTGTTGGGAGGAAGAGTCATCAATTTGCTCCCCCAAAAGGGTGTGTGGTAGTCATAAATATTTCACAGAATGTGGGGGTGGCATCTGCTTTTTTGTTTACTGAGAACAATGCCTGCTAGAACGTTCCTCCTCCAGACAGTTGTTCCTAGTCCTGAGCTATCAAAAACTTACTTACCTACACTGGGAACTGTTGCTATTTCTTTTGTTTTCCTTTGAGTTTTCATTTTGATTTTTGATAACTGCATATTCTCCAGAGGCAGCTATTTTTTGTCATGCATTTGGTGGGAAGCAAGAGAAAATACACATTCTTGGTTACCGGTTTGAAGTGGCAGTTTCTAAAGGGCAGAATCATTTTTCATGTACTGGTATTTTGTGATTTGGAGAAGAGAAACAGAGTTCTTATAGCATCACAATCAAGAGAGAGATCAAAGTACACTTTGGAATTTTAGTTGGACCTGTTACTGCTTGTACATTGTCATAATAATTTATATTTTAAATGTACTTTTATATGTATAATCTTATACAATTATCATAAAAGCTGCAAGAAAGGGTAGGAATTAATTTTTTTTTCCCCCAGAAAGGAGCAAAGCAAGTCTCAGATGGGTTAACATACTCACCTGAATTGATACAGTTAGTTTAGTGGTAGAGCTAAGATTAGAACAATGATCATTCTTGCACAGTTTCTTGCATGTGCATGCATGCTCAGTCGTGTCAGACTCTTTGGGACCCCATGAACTGTAGCCCGCCAGGCTCCTCTGTCCATGTGATTCTCCAGACAAGAAGGCTGGAGCTGGTTGCCAGTTTCCTTCTCCAGGGGACTGGCGGTGAACCCCGAGTCTCCTGTTTCTCCTGCATTGGCAGATAGATTCATTACCACCGAGCCACCTGGGAAGCCCTATATAGTTCCTTAAATATGAGCAAAAGGAGTCTTTAAAATGTTGCGTCTTTTTGCCTGTTAGTTTTGTTATGTATGGAGCATTCAAAAGTCAGTGTAGTTAAGCTCATGGTTGGCTATGAAGTTTATCTGTGTTATTTTGCCCTCTTTGCAGTTAGGAGAAATTGGGGTAGAAGAGGAAGTGAGTGATTTGTTTGTGGTCATGGAGCGAGCTGTGGGAAAGACCGTCAAGGCTCTGTGATTTTTCAGGCTCAGTTTAATCAGGTCCCCCTGCAGTTGAAGCTTCTTCCTTTTAATCCAAGTAATGAAACTGCAGAGATGATGGTGTGCTTGTAATCATCCGTCAGGGCTGTCGGTTAACTGCGCCATCCTCTCCCACCATCACTGTTACATGCTGGAAATGGAGCTAACTGGCTTAGCCAAGGGCTCCCTCCTTTGTTAAAATTACTGTAACTCTGAGTTATTGCAAGGCCAGGCTGCACCCAGTGCTGTTTGCAGTAGAAGTGAATTGTTATCCAGTGTCTGTTTGAAAGCAACAGAAATGTTTTTGTAAAAAAAAAAAAAAAGTTCTGAATAAACACTGGAAATGATTTTGAAATATAACTTAATGAGGTTTCTGTGGTAGCTGAATGTTCAAATAGGCACAAACCTGAGGTTATTTCAACTTTATTTTTGCCCCCTCTCTGGGGGTTTTATAATGGAAAGCAGCTTATATTATTTTGTAATAGGATCCTGCTTTCAGTTTTTTTCTTTATTTTTACAAATATTTGAATTAAGTGCTATTTCCCCAATTTTCTAGGACCAAAAAAAATTTTTTTTTCAGTGAAAGATTTGAGAGGGCATAATATTGAAGAGTGGCGGCTTAGTTTCTAAGTTGTGTCCGACTCTTGGCAACACCATGGACTATAGTCTGCCAGGCTCCTCCGTCCATGGGATTCTCCAGGCAAGAATACTGGAGTGGGTAGTCTATGGGGTCACACAGAGTCGGACACGACTGAAGTGACTTAGCAGCAGCAGCAGCAGCAGCAGGGCCAAGATACAGATGCCCTGAGAGATTCAAGTCAAACTGTCCTTGGAAGTGCCAGCTTGGTCTTCCCAACCATGTTGGGCCACTCTGACAACATACTCTGATTAGAGTGAGCCTCACCCTGCTATTCCCAGTCAGATCCTGGGACCTGAACATTCTGAAGATTTTCTTCCATTCTCTGGAATTCCTATGAGTTTTCAGTTTAGGGCATATTTTGGCTTCCTGAATACATTTTAGGAAATGATCAGACTTGTTTTTCTGTAATGCATGCATACAGTGGTTTCTCATTTGGCTCCAAGTCGATAATGCAGTGGATTTAGGTCATGAGAAATAGAATTAGATGAATTTTTCACCTTGAAATGAGATTATTGGGTCTGATAGACAACTCCATTATTCATTCATCTATGTATTCAGTCAGTCACTCAACAAATATTTGTTGAGTGTTGACTGCATAACCAGTAGTGTCCTAGGCATTGGATTACAACTGTGAATAATAATGCAACAGCAATAGTAAGGTCAAGCATTTATGGTGCTCACTGTGTGCCTGGGATGGTTATAATAGCTTTTACATATGCATTTACAGCAAAATGAGTTTATTTCCTATATTATTTCCATTTCACAAATGAGAAAATTGAAGTTCAAGAAAAATGCCTAAAAAAGTAACTTGAAAAAAAGTGAAAGTGTTAGTCACTCTTTTGTGTCTGACACTTTGCAACCCTATGGATTGCAGTCCACCAGGCTCCTCTGTCCATGGGATTCTCCAGGCAAGAATACTGAAGTGGGTAGCCATTCCCTTCTCCAGGGGCTCTTCGCAACCCAGAGATCGAACCTGCATCTCTTTCATCTCCTACATCGGCAAGTGGACTCTTTATCATCTGAGCCACCAGGGAAGCCCCAATAGAAGTGACTTGCCCAAGGTNCAGGCTCCTCTGTCCATGGGATTCTCCAGGCAAGAATACTGAAGTGGGTAGCCATTCCCTTCTCCAGGGGCTCTTCGCAACCCAGAGATCGAACCTGCATCTCTTTCATCTCCTACATCGGCAAGTGGACTCTTTATCATCTGAGCCACCAGGGAAGCCCCAATAGAAGTGACTTGCCCAAGGTCAAATCCCGTCTCTCTTCTGAGCCCAATCTCAACACCACAGAATCTTGCCACTTAGGAGAGTGTAAGCTGAAGGGCAGTGGGTCACGTTCTGTTAGAGTGAGCAAATAGATGCATGAGCTCATTTCACAAGAGTTACTTATTCAGAGAATGAGGACGGCGTGAGCTAGTGTGTTCAGAGAAGAGCTCTTTGAGGAGTTGACAGGGGAGCTGAGCCTTGAGTGATGAGAAGCCACCCTGTAAAGTCCTGGGAGGCACTGCACACCCTCTGAGGGGGGTGGGGGAGCAACCAGAGTGAGATCCGAACACACTTGGTACGAACACACTTGACATACTGTAAACACAGAAGGAAGGCCATAGTTACCAGTGTGGAGCAGATGAGATTGTATAAGACAAGTTAAGAAAACTGGGCAGAAGCCAGATTACGCAGTTAGAGAGTTTGGATTTTATTCTCAGAGCAATAAGGAATTTTAAGCACATGCAAGAAAACACCTGGTTTATATTTTGCAAAGATTCTTCTGACTATTCTACAGAGAAGAGGTAGCAAGTGGCCCAGGACAGAAGTAGAGACATTAGACAGAGGACTAATGTACTAGCCCAAGAAGAGATGACGGTGGCTTGGCTTAGTCTCATAATAGTGAAAGGGGAGAGGGCTGGTCTTCCGGATATGGAGGGATATAAAATGCTGGCTGCTTATTAATCCACTTTTGGTCAGGGGCTTTTCACTGTCATTACTCCCTGTATTTGTGATGCCATCCTACTTTCAGAGTTTTTTTCTTATATTTATTTTTGCAAAAACTACTTGAATTAAATGCTGTTTCCTCTATTTTGCATGGCCTAGGGTCAAATGTGTGTGTGTGTGTGTGTGTGTGTTTTTTTTTTAATAAACCTGAGAGTTCCTTGGACTACAAGGAGATCCAACCAGTCTATTCTAAAGGAGATCAGTCCTGGGTGTTCATTGGAAGGACTGATGCTAAAGCTGAAGCTCCAATACTTTGGCCACTTCATGCGAAGAGTTGCCTCACTGGAAAAGACTCTGATGCTGGGAGGGATTGGGGGCAGGAGGAGAAAGGGACGACAGAGGATGAGATGGCTGGATGGCATCACTGATTCAATGGACATAAGTTTGAGTAAACTCTGGGAGTTGGTGATGGACAGGGAGGCCTGGCGTGCTGCGATTCATGGGGTCGCAAAGAGTTGGACACGACTTAGAGACTGAACTGAACTGAACTGAAAGAGAAATTAATTGAATATTCAATTCAAAACATTATAATAGAAGTGTGTATCTTGTCCTCAGGTAGTGAATAGTCTAATGAAGGAAATAAAACATAAATACAAAATAAAATGTAGGGCATAGGGCAAGAAATGAGTGCGTTAGAAGTATAGAGAGAGCAAAAGGAGAGTTCAGAGGAGGGAGGCTGCTTACTATAGTTACTCTTTCTCTTTAGTCCCTACTATGGCATCGGGAGCATATTAAGATGGATTTGTGTGTTGTTTTAGAAATTATCTTAATTTGTATGGAGTTACTGAAACACCCTTGAGATGTACAGTTTTATCTCTTTGTATTCTCCTTTCCTTCTATGCTGGGTAAAGTTTTGAGCTCAGTTCAGTAACAGGATTGATCTCTTGAAATGCAAAATGTACACAAAAGTGCATAGCGGTTAAGAAGACAAAACGAAGAAATCAAAGAAAGTAGCGTTTGACTTGGGTTTTGAAAGAAGGTGTGTTTAAACAGGATGGAATAGTCAACTAATGCCCCAGTAAGGCTGTGTAATAAAACACCTCACACATCACACCTTTTCTCTCACCCATGTGTCTGTGGGTTGGCCGGGGGTTGGTCTGGTCTTGGTCTGGCAATAACGTGGGTCGTGAACCTGTGCCACTGTTAACTCATGTGGCACTGACTCCAGTATCAGAACTCCTGGGATGGAATACCTCACTTTGGCTGCACGAGTCAGCAGTTGGTTTGGGGACAGGCACATAAAACAGTTGAGCTAAGAGCCAATAAGACTAAATTCTGTGTCTTTTGGTTGTTTTTTTTTTTTTTTCCTGAGATAAAGAGAAAGCTAATCTTTTCCCCCAATTTCTCCCGAAGTTATGAAGGTAGGGAGCAGCCGCAGCCATCATATGTGCGTGTCTAGAAGCTGCAGCTGTGTCTGACTTTTTGCAATCCTCTGGATTGTAGCTCGCCAGTCTTCTCTGTCTATGGGATTCTCCAGGCAAGGATACTGGAGTGGGTTGCTGTGCCCTCCTCTGAGGGATCTTCCCGACCAAGGGATTGAACCCGTGTCTCTTATGTCCCCTGCATTGGCAGGTGGGTTCTTTACCACTACGGCCACCTGGGAAGCCCAGCCTTCATAAGATCTGTGTGATAATGAAGCCATATACAAAGGAAGGCAGAGGTGAATGAAGAAACAAAGACGGATGGTCCCAGTGTCAGTGGGGTGGCTGCTCCACCAAGCTATTCTGAAGACGGAATTACCTCTTGCTTCTAGTCTACAGATAGGAGCAGTTGTCGCATATTCAAATAGTTTGGGAACGTATTTTATTTTTTGTACTTGCTGATAGCATCTCTCGTGAGTTCTTTAGCCATTTCATGTGTCTGTCCATAATTATAAAACATCTTAGATGGGAGATTTCCCTACAGGAAGACGTAATTTCCTTTTTGCCCTCTCCTCACCTGGTGCCACAGAGAGCGCACGGAGGCTGACAACTAATTGGTTGCTGACGGCTCTTCATGAAGGCTACTCACCCCAAGATGTGACTCATTTCCCTCATTAACTTTACAGTTTGCATTCGAGTTAGCCGAGAAAAAGGATCTTCTACCTACTGCTACCACTTGTCTCCTCTGTACATTTTTCCTCCTTAAATTAGGCAACTTTACTCAAGAAGACACAGTTCCATGCCCAATAAACATAAACTGTTGTTATTGATAGTATTCTGTGATTAACTTCTATCCAGCTTTAAAGTTTAAAATTTTTTACTTCTTGAATGGTTTCCAACCCTAAAAAACATAGAAAAATTCTAAATAAATTTTAAATGCTTTCTTCTTCAAAGACATCTCTTATCATCCCATTTTTATATATGTGTATGTGCATACACAACTACATGCACAATTATTTCTTGTAGATCAAAGTTAAAGATCATATAGCCTTTGTTCAAGAAAATAGCAGAAGTTTAACATTCTCATACAGAGAAATAAGTTTGGAATGCATATAGTTGAAAGCAGGTGAAATGAAATTACTCATGATCTTATTATTATCTTTGAGAATTATACCTGATACTATCATCATTAACTATGTACATCATTTTGTTCTCGGCAACAAATGTGTGAAGTCTGAAGAGCAAGTATTATTTTTACTGCTTTTTATGGANAAGCAGGTGAAATGAAATTACTCATGATCTTATTATTATCTTTGAGAATTATACCTGATACTATCATCATTAACTATGTACATCATTTTGTTCTCGGCAACAAATGTGTGAAGTCTGAAGAGCAAGTATTATTTTTACTGCTTTTTATGGATGAAGAAATTGACACAGAGAGGAATTTGCCTGAGGTTCCATGTAAATGGCCAGGTGAGGATGATTCCAGCTTACTCTCCCTGTCCCCAGACACCTTTGATTCTTACCTTATTTGGCATCTTGTTCACAGTGCTTTTGTAGTATGGTTGGCTAAGGTTTCTATTATAACATCTCCAAAGAATCAAGGCCAATTGGGAGTATACCAGGATTTGGATTGATTAAAGTTTTGAGAGGAAGAAAGGGTTCATGACTTAGACAAACTCTGATGAGCCAAGCAATATGTGTGGTAGCCATCATTTCTATGTGCACAGCAACCTTGTGCAGCAGATATCATTCTTCCCATGCAGTGCAATATTATGGAAAAATCTATTCAAGACTAGCAGCAGAGCTGAGGTTTGAACCTAGGATTTTGTAATTCTCAGGACTGTCCACTTCCTCTTGCACAATTCTGTTTCCCATACTTATAAGAGAATTAGTTAACTCCTATTCTCAGCATTGCCGTGATATTCAAAGGGATCATGAGAGAGAATGAAAAAAGATGAGGTGGTAGAAAAAAATTCTGATCCTCCTCCGTAGAGAAACAAAAAATACTTCCACGGAAACTGTTTTCACTGCTTTTTAACCTGCATACCATTAAAAAAGTATAACGGACAAAGGAAATGAAACCTGATATTCCTTTGAGATCTACATATTCAGTGAATTGCCTTTTGAGTAGAATGTGATTAATTTAGACTCTTATTTTGAGAAATTATTCAACATCTGTTAGTCAACATCTGGGAATAACCAACAGTTAGGTAAAGGACAGAAAGAAAATGTGACTGTATCAGGCAGGTTCCTGTTAATAACATGGATGGTTCTGGAAGCAAGCCTATGGCAGTTGCTCAGATGCAAATGGCCAAGTTCATCATCTCCTTTTTAGAGTCGGGAATGAAGAACAGTGGCTTAAGAAGCAACTGGAATCTTTAAAGTTCATGGTGTGACTGTGAGCATGTCATTTCTGGCCCCTTTAGGCCTGTTTTCACCTCTGAAAATACACCTAATTGTCTTCACAAAGGTTTTGGGAAAAGATTCATTAAGGAAATTACCACTCATTTAGCAAATTGCTGCTCAGGTTCACTAAACGTCTCCCTGGTGGGCTTAATGAGCAGGAGGCCCTGCTCAAGGTGGATGAATCACCTTTGTTTCCCTGGGGAAGAGCTGTGCTTTTTTTCCTCCATTCCACTCCATGTCTAGTGATGCCCAGGACTAACAGTTTGGTTTCCTTAGGAAGAACATGACCTATTTACCCCACCTTTTAAAAAGAACTTTGCTTCTTTAAAGTGGTCTGGTTTGTTCTGAGTATTTCCTTCCTATTCATTCTAGACTTGTGAACACGAGGGGTGCTTAGAAAACGACCCATGTAGAACAGCATGAAGACAGGCCCCCTTGATGTTTCCATAATGACGAGTGATTATTCACTCTGTAATTTTCGGATATGATTAGTCAGGATGAACATTATTTTGTGCTGAATTGATGTATAAAGGCACATAAGAGTGGCATGCCAGACAATTCAACGATCTTACCCACTGTTAAGTATTTCATAACCCACTTGTTTCTCAAGTCATCAATGAGCACAGGAACAAAATGCCAAAAACAGCCTGACTTGTTCAGCAATCAGGTGGGTAGTTGAAGATGCTTGGTCAAAATCCTCAGTGAGTATTTGACTGTATGAACAAAATGATGAAGTAGACACTGTTATTATTGGAGCTGATGGGTGGAAAGACTGGAACATTAGAAATTTGTCTTTTTTTTTTTTTTCTTGTTGCTGATAACTTCAGGCTTCAACCATCCTCCATTCTACATTCTCCTCTTGAAAGAGAAAACACAGGAATTATTCTGATTGACTAAGAACTTTGGCTGATAGAATTTGTTCATTTCTTCTATCTCTGGCCCTGCATGTCTTTCATATAATGGTCTCTGAAATCAAGGCCTGGGCTGGCAAATGCTTTGAGCAGAGGCTCTTCTGGTGGAGGCTCAGTGTGATGAAAAATTTTCGCCTTCATCTTTTTGTTGATTTGGAGGCCCTCCTGTCGTTGGATGGAGGCTCTTACTGGGGCTACAAAAGCATACCTCAGGTGGCTTTGCAAACCAAAAAGTCAGCTTTGTAGGTATGTTTTCTCTAATTCTATCATTTCTTAATATTTCTCTAAGCATATTCCAAACTCATGTATGAGGAAATATAGGAGTCCATTTATTCATGCATCCAACCATTTTATTGAGATTTTCCATATGACATTATCTATACAACACAATCTCTACAGTAGTACCTCCAAGGAGTAGAGAAACCATAATGAGGAGAAAGAAAAAAACATGGTTCTTGAAGCTCAGATCCTTTACATCAGTGAAAAACAGAGTTAAGGAAAAATGATGAAGCTTGTATGTGTGCGTGTCTGTGTGTGTGTGTGTTGGGGGTGTCAGGAGGGACAGAGACCAGTGGCCTATAAAAACACTGACCGGGGACTTCCCTGGTGGTCCAGTGGTTAAGAAATTGCCTTCCAAACACTAGAAATGTAAGTTGGATCCCTGGTTGAAGAACTAAGATCCCACATGCCCCAGGGTCAACTAAGCCCATGTACTGCAACTAGAGAAAGCCTGCACAGCGCGGTGAAGACCTAGTGCAGTCAAAAGAAAAACAGAAACGCCGACCAGTTCATCTCTCTATTGAATAAAGATTTGTTCTAAGTACTGGGGAAATCAAGGTAATGGGGTTTCTGCCTTCACTGTGTTTTCACTTGACTTGATGGAATAGTTTGAAAGATTCTTCTTCAGAAAATGTGAGTTCTTTTAAAGATCTAACAGTATTTGGTAAGTAGTGGAGGGCAGGCCACGTCTTGGAGGTCTTGGGGGCTCAGGAAACAGGTAGAAGGAAATAAATGACCCTTGTTGCATCCGTACTGTGAGCTAGTGCCCCGTAAGGAGCCTTCATTGCTGCCATCTCACTCAGGGTTTCTGCAGTCATACACTATAGGTCAGGTCTCTATGTTTTAATGACAAGGCAGCCTCAGAGAGATAATTTAGCTTCTTCAAATGAGGAAAGAAAAGAAAAGAACCTACCCACATCCAAAAGGCTGCAGTAATTAAACAGTGCTTCTTTTGGCTAAGCATTAGAGCTTTTATAATCCTAAGCAGCCTGCTGTCCCCAGGCCAGTTAATTCCTACTTTCTGGGGGTGGAGCCCCAGCATCAGTATTTTTTTAAAGCTACCAAGGTGAGTCCAGTGTGCAGCTCCTGTTGAGAACAACTGTTTTAGATGATATTTAAGATACATTTCGTGTATATTTTGTTCTTCAAGACAAAGAATGTTAGGGCAGGAAAAAAACCTAAAATCATCCAATCCAATTGGTTAACTGTACAAAGAGAGACACTAAGGGTGAGAGAAGTCAGGTGACTGACAATATTCTTATGGCTAATCAGGGCACCCCACTCCAGGACTTTTGCTTGGAAAATCCCATGGACGGAGGAGCCTGGTGGGCTGCAGTCCATGGGGTCGCTGAGGGTCAGACATGACTGAGCAAATTCACTTTGACTTTTCACTTTCATGCATTGGAGAAGGAAATGGCACCCCACTCCAGTGTTCTTGTCTGGAGAATCCCAGGGATGGGGGAGCCTGATGGGCTGCCATCTATGGGGTCATATAGAGTCAGACACAACTGAAGCAACTTAGCAGCAGCAGCAGCAGCAGTCAGGGCTAGAGCTGGGTGTCTTCCTGTCACTTTGTCTGGTTGGCTCCTCCAGAAACACTTGAACACAGTTAAGATGAATGTTTGCTCTTGGAGTTTTGTGTGTGTGTGTGTGTGTGTGTGTGTGTGTGTGTGTGTGTGTGTTAGTCACTCAGTCATGTCTGACTCTGCAACCCCATGAACTGTAGCCTGCCAGGCTTCTATGTCCATGGAATTCTCCAGGCAAGAATACTGGAGTGGATTGCCATTCCCTTCCCCAGCTTTACTATAAATTTCCTTGAAAAAATTTTTTCCCCTTTTATTAGCCATATCACACAGCATGAAGGATCTTACTTCCCCCACCAGGGATCAAACCTGTGTCCCTTGTGCTGAAAGCACAGATTCTTAACCACTAGACCACTAGGGGAGTCCCAAAGATTTTCTTGAATTTTCTTTTTTTAATAGTGGAAGCCATTTCTCTACATACTACTGTACATTAATATTTTAGTATCTGTTTTGATGGGCTTTATTTAAGGGTGTGATCTATTTTTTTTTCTTTTCTAAAGAATATCCTGAAGGCGAGGCTAGAAAATAGAAAAGTAATTTAAATTTTATCAAGTTTTTGNTTTTAATAGTGGAAGCCATTTCTCTGCATACTACTGTACATTAATATTTTAGTATCTGTTTTGATGGGCTTTATTTAAGGGTGTGATCTATTTTTTTTTCTTTTCTAAAGAATATCCTGAAGGCGAGGCTAGAAAATAGAAAAGTAATTTAAATTTTATCAAGTTTTTGCATAACTGGTGTATCTCTGCTGTCTCAGAAAAGGACTGGGGAATCAGAGGTCAACTTGAAGAACCTCATTTATATGATAATTACCAGTAAGCAGTGGCCAACGATTCATGATACAAATCATTTGTTCCTCTGGGACTTGTATGTTTACTGGGCAGGAAGTATGTGATTATGTCGTACTAATTAGTTTCTCGGTGACAGAAAGAATGTAGCGCAATTGAGACTAAGTTTCTTAATTGTGTGCTGTTTAGTTTCTTTATTTACTTGTTATGGCAGAGTTTTTAATTTAATTTTTAATCCACAGTAAGTCTCTGGGTGAATACACACCTGGATGACTAGATACTAACTTCATATTATCACTTTCATAGTTTATAAGATGCTTTAATATGCTAATCTTATGTAATCCTAGCACCAGTCCTCTGAGGCACATATTATCATTGTCATAAAACTCCCTTTCCAGATGAACAAGCTGAAGGCAGAGAAGTTACAGTAAGACTTGGCGATCCTACGACTAGAAATGGATCATATTACTCAGAATCTTCATCTCCTGTAATTAATAATTATAAGGAATGATAATGAACAGCTAGAAATGATCATTGTTTAGCTGACTTTTTCTAATTTTCTCAACTACTAAGAAAAAAGCTATGAAGAAAGGAGATAATAAGAAATTGTTATCTAAGGGATGGGGAATAAAATTACTGGTGGGAGTATAAATCTGAAGAGGTGATATTTTCACAACGAGGGGTGAGAGCTTCAGTGGACAAAAGCTGAATTTAAAAACAATGGAATGCTATATGCTATTTGTAGTTCAGCCAAAAAAACAGGAGAGGTCTGAGAAAAGGGAGAAGGCAAGAGCAGCAAAACAGAAACTGACAAAGACCAATAACAGCAAATATGGAAGGACAGAAGAAAGTGGAGGATAATGAGCAAATGTAGTGAAAGAGAAATCTGTCATTAAACTGAGGCATGATGGGAAATTAAAATTAGATGAATAATAATCACTTTGTCTTTTAGTGACTTTTTAAAAAATGTTTCTTAAATCAAGAAATATTCATTTAAAAGGTAGACAGAAAGTCATTATTATCTGAAATGGAACAGAAAGAATGGATAGGAGCCATTTCTATTTACAGCACAGTGTTCACTGCATTTGTTGCTAAGGCAAATGATTCCTGAATATGTGTGATGGAGCCTTTCTGACAAATAACACAGAGAGCTTTATTGCCTGAAGTATGAGAGAAATGCTAGCTAGCATGGAAACCAGAGGCCCTCAGATATGGGTGACGTGGAAAGAATATTATCTCTGAGATGGCAGATTTTGCTATGCTTATAAAAAGCCTTGGGCAAAATGTAGATTTTACAAGAACCCAAGTCTATCATTGTAGAGGTAAAGCATTCCACAATCTGATAGACAGAATGGTGCTGCCATAGAAGAGTAGAATTCATGAACACAAAGGGCATCATTTGATTTAATGCCTTTTAAAATCCCCCATGACTTCCTGAGGAAATGTTTCTATATTTCCATAAATTCACAGTCAAAAAAGAATTTGGGGCCAAGGATATGCTATATATTGTTACCAGTTAAGTCTCCGTTAAATAAGCTTTGATCATGTTCGGCTCTCAAGTGGCCCATCAGGAGAACATCAGAAATAACTAGTGTACTAGTCAGGGTTTTCCAGAGAAACAGACCCAGTAGGATGCGTGTGTATGTATATGGAGAGATCTGTTTTAAGGAACTGGCTTAGGTGATTATGAAGACCATCAAGTCCAAAATCTGCTAGATGAGCTGGCAGGTTGGAGACACAAAGTAATGTTACAGACAAAGTCTGAAGGCCATCTACTGGCAAAATTCCCTCTTGTTCGGAGGAATTCCGTCATTTGTTCTATACATTCCTTCAGTTGGTTGGATGAGGCCCATCCACATTGGAAGGGCAATATGTTTTACTAAAAGTCCACAGACTTAAATGTAAATCTCATCCACAAATCCCATTCCAGAACCATCGAGAATAATGTTTTACCAAATAGCTGGGCTACATTGACACATGAAATTAACCATCACACCTAGCCTGGTGAGATTTTATATTCATTGACTTTTACACTATATGAAGTCTCTTATTCAAACTCTTCAAGATGTGTGTGATTGTGTGTGTGTGTGTCTGTCTGTGTGTATTATAACTTCATCCCCAAAGGAAAGGGAAACATCATTGGCTGACTGGAGAAATCACAGTAGAATTCACTTCTTTATTGGTGTGGATGGGAAATCCAAGAATAAATGTATAAAGCTGGACATAACTTGTGACAACAGATTCCAATAGCTTTAGATGATGGTATCTGTGGAAACTACTATATGAATATATAAGCACAAAGATGAGTGTTTCTATTTTAAAGGAACAATCTTTGGATGTGCTTAATAAGGGAGAGATATAAAATTTGCAAGATGTTCCAAAGAATAGGACTTGAGTCTTCAAAAGGAAAAGATGCTACTACATTTGGTTTATGGAGTAACAATACTAATAATGGCTAACATTATAACAAGTCCTTTAAATGCATTATTTTTATGGAATCCTCAAAAGCAGTCATGTGAGTCTCCAAATGAGGAGACTAAAGTACAGAATGGCTAAGTAATCTGCCCAAAGTCAAGAAGCCAGCAGATACTAGTATGTCCTTGTGCAAAGAGGGACTTTGACAGTCATGTGGGTTGCTCTCCAACCCAGCATCCAGTTCTTCCTGACAACAATGTTGGCAAAGGGCCATCCTGCTTCCACCTATCATTTCCAGACACAGATTACTGCCTGTTTATCATTTTTGCAAATCAAAGAAGGATTCTGGTGAGATGTCCATTTATGAGCGGTGACCTGCAATTCATTCTAAACCCTGCAACTGCCTCTGAGCACTCTGTGCTGCCTGGCCATCATTACACTCATCTCTGGCTGGCAGCTTTCTCTGTTCCCATGATGGATATTTGGAACCTTCACTGGTCTCCTCAATACCCTTCCCATCCCTGGTCACTCAAGGAGAGTGACCTTACTGAGCCTTATTGAAAATGTAGAGGCTGGTGAACATGCATTCCTACGACTTACCTCCTCTCCATCCAAAAGGCCGCCCCATCTTCACCCATCCTAGCCTCTTCCTTCCATCCTAGAGCCTTTACACCAAGCTGATCAGTTCAGCATGGTCCAGCAGGAAGTTAGCACTTCGTGTAGAGGGGGGCAAGGAGGATTCTTAGTGCACACTTTCTATTCAAGCTAAATCTTGAACTTTCCCATATGATCTTTTTAAACTTTGCCAACTTGATTTTTTAATTTCCTGTATCAGGGCTGCTTAATCTTATTTTTTACTCACCCATCAGATTTAATGCACAGATTTTTGTTTTTGCTTCTTGTTTATGATAATTTTTGCTTCTCTGTCAACCATAGTGATGACTTGCCTTCTTGAAATTCTTCCTTGAAATATTTAGAAAGGACAGTTGGCTACATAATCATCATCATCATCATCATCATAGCTAAAGGCTTCCTGAGTGTTTACCATATGGCTGGTACTATTTTAAATGCTTTCCAGGGACCTCCTCATATAAAGATACTTAACTTGTAGCACTAATTCCTTTGAGAACCTAAATCCTTTTCCCAGAAAAATCTGCACCCATGTATCTTCTGTTTTATTGTCTATTAATGTGGATGAAACCACCCCCAAACAACAGTTTTTGTTTTTTAAAAATTTCTCATGATTGCATGCATTGATAGGTGATTCTTCTGATTCATTGGTATCAGCTGGGACACTGGTGCAGCCAGGTATTCCAAAATGGCCTCATTCCCATGGCTGGAAGTTGGTGGTAGCTGCTAGAGGCTTTTGGTCATTTGCTTCAGTTGTCTTCCTCATGGGCCCCTCCATGTGGCTGCTTGGATTTCCAACGGTCTGGTGGTCTCAGAGTCACAGGAATTTTTACAGGTGGCTGGCTTTTTTTAAGACTTAAAATCTTAAGACCAAATCCCAAAGCTGACACTTCCTCCAAATTCTGTTAGTTCAAGTAGATCACAGAGCTTTCCCAAGTCCACAGGAGGAGGCTACACAAGCACATGAATACAGGGAGGCATGATTCAGTACACTCACCAAAGATCCAGCCTACTGTGTGCGTGCACAATTTTGTACAATAATTTCAAGAGGTATGTATACCTCACAAATCCTTTTAAGGATCCCAAGGAATGGATAGGTTTCAGGTTAAGAACTCATGACCTAGAATCAAGCAAGGGAACCCTTTTACCCAAGAGTCTAATGTAGAGTTGTGGGAGATGAGCCTCGGTCTGAAAAGAGTTGCACCTGCACAGTACATAGCATGTTCCAGGGATAGTTAGAAATCAGTTAACTAAAACTCTTGGAACTAAGATTGAAATCAGATTATGGAATATTTGGAAAGGCAGCCTGTGGCGCTTGAACTTCATTCCATGGGCACTGGAGAGGCTACTGCAAGTGTTTTTTTAATAGATATAGCAGCACAAATGTCAGAATAATTCAGGAGAACTACATGAATTAAGAAATAAGGAGAATGGTGCAGAGGAAATTATGTTAAAGAGCTTTGAGGGGTGATGGGGTTTTGACTCAGGAGTAAGCTTTAAAGTCAGGACTGACGAAATCATCCTCATAAAGAACGGAGTCATAAAAATTTACTGTAGTAAAAGGTTTTGTAGTGCACGATGTAGCAAATATATGACAATATAGAAAGCATTATGTATCTAGTATCATTTTGTGTGTTTGGATTCACAAAGAGCTCCCTCAGCTTTTATGGCTTCAATTGACATGAAGAAAAAAATCAAGAAGGGAATTTTTGGAATTGCTTTCTGCCCAGAGTTAATAGAGTTTCTAGTGTGACTATAAAGAGTCTAAGACTAAGATAGTCTGATTTTGGCCCCTGAGAACAAAGACAAAGCCTGTGGGATCAAAACAAACCTTGACTGTTAGTGGGTTACTTCTCACTAAGGGAGAATACTAAACATACAGCAAAAATCTCAAAGGTTGGAAAAGCATCAGTAGTAGTCCATTTACTGTTTGTCAGCCCACAGAATTGAGTAGAAGACCTCCCCACTTTGGGCCCTAAAATGATACCTGCAGTAGTGTTTAAAGGATATGTACAAGAGGTTAGGTGGAAGGACATAAAAGCTCACATTTATTTCAGGGGTGGATTTCTCTCGTAGACTTGAATCTGCTGTTTGCTTTCTGAAACCATCTCCGCTGGCCTTTATCATCAAGCTCTTGACTCCACTGGTACGTAACAGTGGCTCTACTATGTGAGAAGATGGATCGGTGCTGAGCTGTCTACATTTTCACTGCAACTTTTTAAGGTTTACTGATCACTGTTTAAAGGCTTGGACAGGAAGGCGTTGCGAATGCCATCCAGGGGTATGGAGCTGGTCAAAGTCAGTGAGGCCACAAGGATTCCTCAATACTGGCGGTTCACAGACTTAAAAGAAAATGAATGCTTCTGTCTCACCCCAGACGTTTTCATTTACTTGGTCTTGGATAGAGCCTTGGAATGGGGGATACTGTATACATGTGTGTTGCTGGTCTTCCTTTTTCTTTTTCTCTTTTTAAAAACTTATTGAGGAATAGCTGATGTGATTATATATATATATATATGCACATCATAGAATAATTACCAAGATCAAGATAACTGAAAATTTGTGTCCTTTGACCTGCATCACTGGAATGGGTGATTCTAATCAGCAGCCATTACTTTGGAAACCACTACTTTATACTCTGCTTCTTACTATGGGGCACTTTGGAGCTAACTTAATCAGCCGTGGCTCCTGATTTTGTAAGTATTAAAGTTATTTGGGACAGATTGTTCTCAGGCACTTATTAGGAGACGGAAGATGGCAAAAGTAAGTCCTGTATGTATGGTATCATAAGTTATTGGCTCAGAAAATTCAGAGAATACTGGAGTCAGGACTTAGAGGGATTTTAGCTTTCCACTTTCCTAGCAGTTAGGTCTGTGTGGTGAAAGCCAGGCAAAAACCAGCCTGGGAAATACACTTGATCTGCAAATGAAAGAGAAAGAAAAAAACGTAGCTGCTGGATTTTTCACTTACTGCATCCTAGTGCTAGTGGGCCATATGTTTTGTCCCCTTATACTCATTTCGGGGTGTTCCAGCCTCCCTTCTCAGCAGCCCAACGTCGTGACTTCTGGATTTCCAGCGTATCCTTAGCCATTTGTAATTGTCACTTTCTTGTCGAAAGGCATGGCTTCTGGCCCTTAATATGCTCATTGTTCTTTTAAAGTCTAATTCCATTTTGGTTGTTCTGCACTAAGTATGGCCTTTCATCTCTCAGCTCACCAGCTAGCATTTTACTCCACCAGTCTCTCTCTTTCTCTCTCAATCCTCCTCCAACCAGTGCCCCCTCCCCCAGTTTTAATACTATTTCATCTCTCTTAGTCTCACTTTCAACAACCCAAATGTAGTCTCTCAGGCAAAAGTCACATTCAATAACTTCAGGTTTCCATTTGCTATATTGGAGCACTTTCTTTTTTCTCACTTCACCAGCAATAGCCTTTATGCTGACATAGCAAGAGCTTTGTTCTCAGGATACCAAGAGCTACAAATAAATACGTGTATGTGCATGTATATACATAGCAAGATAGCGAACGAGAGAGGGTCGAAAAGCTGAAATATGGACGGAGATAACGGTCTATGCTGGGCTTGAAAACTAGTTGGACAATCTGTCTTGACTTTAGTTGAAAAGTTTTCTCGTTGAATTGCCCTCTTGGGGATGGAATCTGTTCAACTTGATCCTTTCTATGAGTCGGCAGATCATTTTAGAAACATTTCTGTAAAATGACCTGCATCACTGGAATGGGTGATTCTAATCAGCAGCCATTACTTTGGAAACCACTACTTTATACTCTGCTTCTTACTATGGGGCACTTTGGAGCTAACTTAATCAGCCGTGGCTCCTGATTTTGTAAGTATTAAAGTTATTTGGGACAGATTGTTCTCAGGCACTTATTAGGAGACGGAAGATGGCAAAAGTAAGTCCTGTATGTATGGTATCATAAGTTATTGGCTCAGAAAATTCAGAGAATACTGGAGTCAGGACTTAGAGGGATTTTAGCTTTCCACTTTCCTAGCAGTTAGGTCTGTGTGGTGAAAGCCAGGCAAAAACCAGCCTGGGAAATACACTTGATCTGCAAATGAAAGAGAAAGAAAAAAACATAGCTGCTGGATTTTTCACTTACTGCATCCTAGTGCTAGTGGGCCATATGTTTTGTCCCCTTATACTCATTTCGGGGTGTTCCAGCCTCCCTTCTCAGCAGCCCAACGTCGTGACTTCTGGATTTCCAGCGTATCCTTAGCCATTTGTAATTGTCACTTTCTTGTCGAAAGGCATGGCTTCTGGCCCTTAATATGCTCATTGTTCTTTTAAAGTCTAATTCCATTTTGGTTGTTCTGCACTAAGTATGGCCTTTCATCTCTCAGCTCACCAGCTAGCATTTTACTCCACCAGTCTCTCTCTTTCTCTCTCAATCCTCCTCCAACCAGTGCCCCCTCCCCCAGTTTTAATACTATTTCATCTCTCTTAGTCTCACTTTCAACAACCCAAATGTAGTCTCTCAGGCAAAAGTCACATTCAATAACTTCAGGTTTCCATTTGCTATATTGGAGCACTTTCTTTTTTCTCACTTCACCAGCAATAGCCTTTATGCTGACATAGCAAGAGCTTTGTTCTCAGGATACCAAGAGCTACAAATAAATACGTGTATGTGCATGTATATACATAGCAAGATAGCGAACGAGAGAGGGTCGAAAAGCTGAAATATGGACGGAGATAACGGTCTATGCTGGGCTTGAAAACTAGTTGGACAATCTGTCTTGACTTTAGTTGAAAAGTTTTCTCGTTGAATTGCCCTCTTGGGGATGGAATCTGTTCAACTTGATCCTTTCTATGAGTCGGCAGATCATTTTAGAAACATTTCTGTAAAGATGCTCTGTTTTCATGCTTAGGGAAGCACACTGCGTGCTGAGTGAGACCGAAGGAAATGCCAGATTAAT
Source organism: Oreotragus oreotragus (assembly GCA_006410675.1). Lineage (NCBI taxonomy): Eukaryota > Metazoa > Chordata > Mammalia > Artiodactyla > Bovidae > Oreotragus > Oreotragus oreotragus. The sequence continues at coordinate 377,549 of SJYX01013080.1, read as the reverse complement.
TCATTATTTCCCTGGCAAGGTTCTTTTCCCAGGAAAGGGCAGCTTTAATAAGGCAGGTGGCTGTGTGTACCCTGGCGTGCCTGCCTCTGTAGGAAGCTTGGTAATCTTCTCCCTGGAAAACTCAGCTCCCCTGTTTGCTGTTTGAGGCTCTTGAATGTACTGTTAGTTTACAATCCCACTCCTGGACATATTATATAAACAGTGGGGGCAGAAAGACAATGGGAATTATGGCAGAGAAGGCTTGTGTTAAGCCTTTCAGAATGGCCAGTGTTGTGCATGGCTGTGGGTCTGTTTTCAGCACCCTGCCTGAAAGAGTGAATGGCCGCAGTCCCGCAGGCGATGGTGGGGCCACTTCAAACCATCAGTGCAACAATGTTATCAAGCGGCCGAGTTCCTACTTCCGTCAGTAAGCCATCATTTTTCCTCAGGAGCCAAATGCAGGAGAGGGCCACTTCAACAAACACAGTCTTCTGTTGCATTTTAATGTGCGCCGATCAGCTTAACGCTGGCCCCAGCATCCGTCTCAGGTACTGCTTTTCCACAGCAGATGCCTGCGTGCTGCCTTCACCCGGGGCTCCCCGACGTGTCTGAGAGAGCAGAGACCCACCACGAGAGGTCACCTCCAAAGAAAGAGAAAGGAACTAAATCTGGGTGGATTGAGCGCTTTGCAATTACGTTCTGTGATCTGTTCCAAAGTCCTGTCCCCATCGGTAGCTGAGCAGTCTGCACCTTCACCGGTGGATGTGTTTGCAGGTCAGAGGCTGAGACATCTGCCCAAGTCATGATGCACCTCTGCTATCAAAGTGCACCAGAGAGTCTGTTGATTTCTAGGGGCTTGTAGGTCCTCTGGGGATTTAGTTTGGTTCTTTAGGGAGGGGTGTAAAATGTGGGTGTGATGCTTGTTGTCACTTGACATTTCAGGCTTGGGTGTGGAGGCCTCCAGAGGTTATTTTTTTGAGCTTCCATACCTCAATTCTAGACAGCTACTGTGGTGGCTGGACTGTCATTTCTGGGTCACAGAAACCTGTCGTCCTTCTGGAAGAACAGACAACTGAGACAGTGGTCATCTGTCTAATCATGTTTGTCCTGTGGGGCAGTGGGGAAGAATTTTGTTATAATATTTGAACCTGATAATTGCTATACTTTAAAAAGTCTGAGTATGTACTTCGAGGGTGAAAGAAAACATATCCTTTGGTAAACTCAGTAATCATCAGCAATCGACACTTATACTTCTGGGCTTTTTTATAAAAAAATGTTCACCTTCAATTTCCTAAACGAGTTAAACCTCCTTGGAGGTGTTGTAGGTTAAATGTTTTCATGGCGTTTGTTCTCTTAGTATATTCCCTTAGCCCAGGGTTCCCAAATGCTGCGATGAGCTACCAGGAAAAGAGAAAACTATGCACAATGTGATGACGTTCTTCTTAAAGATGGATTTATTGAAATTAAAGATCTGTTTTATTTTGAGATTATGTCTTTACTACTTCTAGTTGAATTGCCCTTTTCTTATGAAATGAAAGTGAAACACCTTGTTGTTTGTGTTTTTTTACGTCCTAACTTGGCAAAATGAAGCTTAATGTCTATGATAATATACTCAATCCATCTATTCATCCAGCTCCTTTTTTCCCCTTGGTTCTTGAAATCCAGAAGTCTAGGAACTGCTGTTTCACCAAATAAATCATAAATTCTTAGGAGAAAGATCCAAATGTCTGTGGGTTCTCCCAGCTGCCAAATAATAACAAACCAGACTGTAACAAAGAGCCAATTATGTAGTGGTGTGAGATACAAACCTGTAAAAGAAGCCGCAGTTTTTTCTAATTAGCAAGTCTCCACTCCCTAGCTTCTCGAACCCTTCAGTTTTCTCTCCCATTGAGTATCTAGCCAGAGATGTTTACCAATTAATGTACATCAAATGTAATTCATATACTTAGTCATGAAATGTTCACCTTAGTGTTATGCTATGTAGTTTTAGCATCCTTAAAAACGTGTAGCCTTTGTCAGAGACATCTCACATACTCTCTCTCTCTCTTTTTTTTTTTTTTTCTGCACTGGGTCTTCCTTGCTGTGTGTGGGTTTGTTTTGTTTTTTTTTTCTAGTTGCAGAGAGTGAGGGCTGCTCTCTAGTTGTGGTGCACGAGCTTCTCTTTGTGGTGGCTTTAAGAGAAAAATTTATGTATTTTTAATTGAAGGATAATTGCTTTACAATGTTAGTTTCATTTCTGCCATACATCAACATGAATTAGCCATAGGTATACTTATATTCCCTCCCTCTTGAACCCTCCTCCCACATCCCACCCTTTCCTATCCCTCTAGGTTGTTACAGAGCCTTGGGTTGAGTTCCCTAAGTCATACAGCAAATTTCCACTGGGGATCTGTTTTACATGTGGTAGTGTATATGCTTTCCTGCCCCTCTCTGCATTCATCTCACCTGGTGGCTTCTCTTGTTTTTGGATCGTGGGCATGGGCTTCAGTAGTTGCAGTACACAGGCTTAACTGCTCTGCGACGTGTGGGATCTTCCCCAACTACGGACTGGACCTGTGTCCCCTGCATTGGCAGGCAGATTCTTAACCACTGCACCACCAGGGAAGTCCCAGACATAGATTCTTTTAAAAAGTAAACAAGTTCCCAGCCACTTCTAAATTTTACTTTTTGAACACTGGGATCAGGGTTTCAAACAAAGTTATGATGTAAATGCCTAATGATAGTTGCCTATACTGTCAAGTTTCTACCAGATGTTATATGAGACATTCTCAATCTCTCCAGCATGCTTGCATGAGCTTCCTTGTTGTGAGATTCCACACTGAATATCTGAATAACAAGATTGGTTCTTTTGACAGGTTTATCTTAAATAGGAAAAATCGCACAGATCATCTTTTACAGCCTATATTTGTTATCAGTTGTTGCCTAAAATTACTATAAACTTAGTGACTTAACACATCCTTGATCACATCACAGCTTTGATAAGTCAGAAATCTGGGTACAGCTTAGCTGGCCCTGCATCAAAGTCTCTCATGGGCTGTCAAGGTATTGGTCAGGGCTGGATCTTATCTGAGGAATCAAGTGGACAAGGATCTTCTTCTAAGCTCATGTGTTTGTTGGCAGAGTTATGTTTCTGGAAGGTTGTTTTAGTGGAATAAGGGCCTCAGTTCCTAGCTTATTGTTAGCTGGAGGCCACCCTCAATTCTTTGCCAGGTAAGCCTCCAGAATGGCCACTTGCTTCATCAGAGCATGCCAGCTGAAAAGGCAAAAGAGAGTTAGCTAGCAAGATGGAAGTTATAATTTTATGTAACATAAACATGGAAATGACATCCCATCCCTTGCCGTAGTCTGTTGGTTAAAAGCAAGTCATAGGTCCCACTCACACTCAAGCATAAGGGATTACATCAGGGCATGAATATCATGAGGCAGGGGTGATTAAATAACTTTCAAATTGAATAACTTTTAAAAATATTTTTTTCAAATCAAGTAACTTAAAAATACAATAAAACTTCATTACATGCAATTCCCTTTGAGAACTCTTTCCAATTCACTTCTCAAAATTAACTTATAAAATTTTATGAAAAAACTCTGACCTCAAATAAATAGGGGGAAAAAATGGGAAGAGCTAAACCATTTTTTATTTGTTTTAAAATTAAAAGTTAAAAGCAGTAGATGCACTTCAAAGAATTTGCAGGATGAAATCTATCAAGAAGGCCATGTAAAACAGCCTTCAGAGTCAGAGTTACATTTTCAAGTGAGAGTTTCTGTGTTCATAGTTCACAAAGGATGCCTCTGTTGTGGTCCCTCATCATGCCCTCCTTAACCAGCTTCAGGAGGAACCTAGCCTCTTTTCTTGTGTTATTCATGGTCTGAAAGCTTGTGGCAACCATGCAGAGTTTGTCAAAGTAGTGCAGATAGGTTTGGGGTTAATTGAGATTATATGCAAAGCATCCTAGAGTCTGTCTGCCATATAACCCTGGACTATGAAGGTATGAGACCTAAGAACCATGCTCAGTTCTTTGTTTCCAACTCTTCTTCGAAGAAAGAGGTCTTTGAGTTCATTTGGAGGAAGTGAGTCTGAAATGGTGAGAGATCTGAATTGCATGTATGTTTGCTACTTATAATAGAGATCTTAAAATTAATGCCAGCCTCTTGATGAAAGTGAAAGAGGAGCATGAAAAAGTTGGCTTAAAGCTCAACACTCAGAAAACTAAGATCCTGGCATCCGGTCCCATCACTTCATGGGAAGTAGATGGGGAAACAGTGTCAACAGTGTCAGACTTTATTTTGGGGGCTCCAAAATCACTGCAGATGGTGATTGCAGCCATGAAATTAAAAGACACTTACTCTTTGGAAGGAAAGTTATGACCAACCTAGCTAGATAGCATATTGAAGAGAAAAGACATTACCTTTCCAACAAAGGTTCATCTAGTCAAGGCTATAGTTTTTCCATTGGTCATGTATGGATGTAAGAGTTGGACCATGAAGAAAGCTGATCTCTGAAGAATTGATGCTTTTGAACTGTGGTGTTGAAGACTCTTGAGAGTCCCTTGGACTGCAAGGCGATCCAACCAGTCCATTCTAAAGGAGATCAGTCCTGAGTGTTCATTGGAAGGACTGAAGCTGAAGCTCCAATACTTTGGCCACCTCATTCGAAGAGTTGACTCATTTGAAAAGACCCTGATGCTGGGAGAGAATTGGGGCAGGAGGAGAAGGGAATGACAGAGGATGAGATGGCTGGATGGCATCACTCACTCGATGGACAGGAGTTTGGGTAAACTCTGGGAGTTGGTGATGGACAGGGAGGCCTGGCATACTGCAGTTCATGGGGTTGCAAAGAGTTGGACACGACTGAGTGACTGAACTGAACTGAAGTATTGTCAATGGAAGTTCCTCCCTAGCATTCTCTAATAACTGCATCATATCTATTTATAATTATCATTTTGTTTTCTTTCCAGTCAATCATTGAGGAGGTGTTTCTTGTGTTTCCAGTGCATGAAAAATGTGGTAGGGAATACAAATTAGGATTATGACAAGGTTTGCTCTCTGAAGAGACTTGTATTTAGAAGCAAGGAGTGGTGAGAGGGGAACAAAGCATACACAACTGTAATGGAGAACAAAATAGAGTTATACAGTCAAATGCTCCATGCAGTTAACAGTACCCTCAACTCAGTGGTACAGGAAAGAGAGATCCATGTTGAGTGGAGTTACTAGAAGCCTTCTTGGGAGTAGAACTTGGAAGATGAGTGCAGTTTGGATAAAAAGTGAGAAAGTTAGAAGAATGGGAAAAGAAAATAAAAAGTCAGGAAGAGCCCAGAACCTACAGAGAAAACTTTAAGAAGCTGTCCACATTGAATGGAAGGGGGTGGGCAGGGAAAAAGAGGAATATGGCTAGGTTTGTTTTTGAATGCTGCTGTGACAGTGACTTGATGGGCAGTGGAGAATCTTTCTAGATTCTTCAGCAGAAGAGAAAAGTGGTATTTGAGGGGGATCTGTTTGATGGGTATGTGAATGATGGATAATATTGAGAATGCCTGGAAGAGACAAGCTAGGGGTGACAAAAATCTGGGCTAGGTTGATAGTAGTGCACATAATATATAGAATTGATATTTATGATGAAGAATCTTCAGTTTGGGGAGACTGATGAAATGTGCTAATAGCTGTGTTCACTGTGCCCAGCCCTTGGACAGCCTCTTCTCTCCACTGAAAATTGGATAGCATCTAGGCAATTAAGGACTTATATAGGATTCCTGTTGATCATTGGCTGTGCTAACGAGTTGTCATCTTTTGGCTTTGATCCCTGGGATATTTGTTTATTAATAAAGGTGTCAAAAGTCCAACAGCCCCTCAGTTATTGATATTTTACAATTTGGAACAGTGAGTCAGGAGAGATCTTTATTTGTGCCTCAGATCACAATATATACACGATCAGATGAAGGTTGTAACAATGCTTTCTAATGCGTTCCACAAACTAGTGGTTTCTGCAATATTTAATAGGTTTTCTGGGGAGAAAAGCAAAACAAAATCATATATATTGTGGAAAGGTCCATGCTCAAAACTTAGGGTTTGAGAAACCCTAAGTTAGAACTCAAAAATCTTCAAAAGATCAGTGTTAATGAACTCCCAAGAGAAATAGAGTTATAATCAGAAGTGTTTCCCAAGCTTCTTCATTAATGGAACCTCGTGTGTGTGTGTGTGTGTGTGTGTGTGTGTGTGGTATTCATTCACATCATCCTTAGGACTAGTATTCTGCCCAACACACTTGGGTAAATGTCAAGGTACTAGTGAGTTTTTGGTGGAGTCAATGGTTGTTTCAGAAGCTTGTGGACCATCAGGTTTCTTCTTATCATAACTTGCTTTGATATTTTATATAACTGCTTTCCAAAGATACTTCTTCCCCAAATTTTCTATTCCAAAAATTGAGCAAGACAAAAAAGAAGAAAAAAAGGAGCAAAAGTAATTCTTTTGCTTCTTATTTCTTAGAAGTGTTTTGAGAGAAGCATAGGAAAGGAAGTGATTCAAGCTAAGGTGGTACCTGCCTGGGATGTCAAGTTGCCCAGTTTTCTAAAGATCTTTTCTTTCTGCCACTATCCTTACTTAAGAGGCAGATGTGGGTTTAAATCCTGCCTGGATCACTATCTGGTCGTGGGGCCCAAGATAACTTACTTAACCTTCCAGCTCCTTCCATCTTTTTCTGTTTTCTTTTTTCCTCTCCATTAGTTTATATTTTTCAACACTGTGAACTTTGTTTCTTAGAGTTTCTATAGGAAGAGAAAGTATCTCTTTAAACTCATAATTTGAGATGTATGTAAGTTAAAAAAAAAATCCTCCCACTAAGCTATTTTATTAAATTGGGCTTCTAGATGATCAGTTCTAGGATGCTAGAAAGCAGTTGTAAGAGGTGGTGGTTGGTAAATTGATGTTGGTCTGAAGCGTTCAACTGACCTACTTGATTAAATACATTTTCACCTGCTATTGTCATTCCAAAGGTGCTATTTTGCTTTGTAAGGTCAGTGTCATAGTAGAAAATCTTTTCTATGCCCATGCCATGTAATGTTTATGCTTTGCAAGGTTTCTAACATGATGTAGGTTATTTAACTTTTCAGACATGTTAGAGAGAGAGATTCTAGACTACTAAAATGGTTATAATTTTACATCTTAAATGAAAACTCGATGCTATCTTTAAAAAAAAGCCTACAGGGTCCTCTATGCAAAGCCCACCTAGTGTGTGTTGTTATCATCATTGCAGTTAATTTTATTTTCATCACATGGGTCTTGTATAAATCTTTTATTTTTACTACATTGTAGTTAAAACCATGACATGGAATGAAGTTGCCCGTGGAGAGTGCTGTACTTGTATGCTGAATGTAAGTTATGGGAAAAATAAGTTCTCCATGTGATTCTTCGTTCAGATTTGTTAATATCAAGAGAGAGAGAGAGAGAGCAGTCCTGGCACATAAAAAGCTGAACTCAGTGAAAAAAAAAATGATGGCTCTCATTATTACTATTTATTGAGCACCTGCTATGTATAAGGGGGTGGCAGCGCAGCTGGGAACAAATAGGAAAGGGAAAGTGAAGTCGCTCAGCCGTGTCCGACTCTTTGCGACCCCGTGGACTGTAGCCTATCAGGCTCCTCCGTCCATGGGATTTTCTAGGCAAGAATACTGGAGTGGGTTGCCATTTCCTTCTCCAGGGGATCTTCCCAACCCAGAAATCGAACCCGGGTCTCCTGCATTGCAGGCAGGCGCTTTACCGTCTGAGCCACCAGGGAAGCCCCAACTAATATTTTATATATTTTAATATTGGGAACAAATACACTAGAACCAAATACAACACAATGGTTTAAGTCTGAAAGCAGCACAGAAATGCTGCTGTCTCAGAGACACACATCCTAGATTTTTCCTCATCTTTAAAACGCTGACTTTCAATACATCCAGCTGCCCCCACTACCTAAGGTCGGGTCTGCAGTGCTCTGTCCTGTCATGATAGAAGTTCTTTAATTATCTATCCATCCCCAGAAGCACTAACATATTTCATCCGTTTTTTCTGCTCTTTCCTAATTCTTCATGAATGTTATTGAGCTAAGTGGCAGTTAGTTGCCCATTAATATTCTCCAGCTTAAGGTTTGCTAGTGCATCTCATCCCTAACTTTTTAATACTAGTTAAAATGCACTTTAACTTTTAAATTTCTAATTTATTGAGTTCAAATTCTGTCATTGCATGAGGCTGCCTCTGTGAGATCTTCCTTGACCTCCCACCCACCTCCAATGGAGCCAACCGCTCTCTCCACTGTTCTCTGCCTCTATTATACTCCTATCACACGAATGGCATTTAATTATTTAGATGTTGAACTCACAGAGCACTGGAGCTATATATTAATCATCTCTGTTGCTATCACATAGCACAGAGTCTGAATCATAAATATTAGTTGAATTGGACTGAACAAGCACAGAAAAGAACACTGCCCGGAAACACAGATAGCAATGTATTTCTGGGCAGTCTTTACCTGGTCTCCAAGCCACCATATAGAGCACTGGGAAAGGAACCAGGTCCATGAAAACTCATGTGGGAAATTCCAGTGAGTGTAGCCACAACTCTTAGAAGAGAAGAGGCCCTTTTCTTGCTTCTTTTGATAAACACTTACCAGAAAACCTTAACCGGAAAGTTTCTAAAGGGCTCATACCAAAGCAGGACATTTTCAGTATAGTCGTGTTAGTTGCCCAGTCAAGTCTGACTCTTTGCAACCCCATGGATTGTAGCCAGCTAGGTTCCTCTGTCCATGGAATACTCTAGGCAAGAATATGGTAGTGGGTTGCCATTCCTTTTTGAGGGTCACTAAACTTAAGTTCAGTTCAGTCACTTAGTCGTGTTCAACTCTTTGAGATCCCGTGAATTGCAGCATGCCAGGCCTCCCTGTCCATCACCAATTCCTGGACTTCACTCAAACTCACGTGCATTGAGTCGGTCGGTGATGCTATCCAGCCATCTTATCCTCTGTCGTCCCCTTCTCCTCCTTTTCCAGTGAGTCAGCTCTTCGCATGAGGTGGCCAAAGTACCAGAGTTTCAGCTTTAGCATCAGTCCTTCCAAAGAACACCCAGGAGTGATCTCCTTTAGGATGGACTGGTTGGATCTCCTTGCAGTCCAAGGGACTCTCAAGAGTCTTCTCCAACACCACAGTTCAAAAGCATCAATTCTTCGGTGCTCAGCTTTCTTCACAGTCCAACTCTCACATCCATACATGACCACAGGAAAAACCATAGCCTTGACTAGATGAACCTTTTTTGGCAAAGTAATATCTCTGCTTTTCAATATACTATCTAGGTTGGTCATAACTTTCCTTCCAAGGAGTAAGCGTCTTCTAGTTTCATGGCTGCAGTCACCATCTGCAGTGATTTTGGAGCCCCAAAAAATAAAGTCTGACACTGTTTCCACTGTTTCCCCATCTATGTCCTATGAAGTGATGGGACCAGATGCCAGGATCTTAGTTTTCTGAATGTTGAGCTTTAAGCCAACTTTTTCACTCTCCTCTTTCACTTTCATCAAGAGGCTTTTTAGTTCCTCTTCACTTTCTGCCATAAGGGTGGTGTCATCTGCATATCTGAAGTTATTGATATTTCTTCCAGCAATCTTGATTCCAGCTTGTGCTTCTTCCAGCCTAGCGTTTCTCATGATGTACTCTGCATATTAAGTTAAATAAGCAGGGTGACAATATACAGCCTTGATGTACTCCTTTTCCTATTTGGAACCAGTCTGTTGTTCCATGTCCAGTTCTAACTGTTGCTTCCTGACCTGCGTATAGGTTTCTCAAGAGGCAGGTCAGGCGGTCTGGTATTCCCATCTTTTTCAGAAATGTCCACAGTTTATTGTGATCCACACAGTCAAAGGCTTTGGCATAGTCAATAAAGCAGAAATAGATGTTTTTCTGGAACTCTCTTGCTTTTTTGATATCCAGCAGATGTTGGCAATTTGATCTCTGATTCTTCTGCCTTTTCTAAAACCAGTTTGAACACCTGGAAGTTCATGGTTCACGTACTGCTGAAGCCTGGCTTGGAGAATTTTGAGCATTACTTAGTGGTGTGTAAATACTTATTTTTTTAAGCCTATCAAGACTGAAGCTGTTGAGTCTGAATGTGTATGCTAAGGAGATGGCAGAATTTTCCTTTCTGACAACCTGCTATGAATTTTAACAATATTTGAAATATTTTATTGCTAATTAGCCAATTTGATATTTGGCTGCTGCCTTGGGGAATGCACAGTGACCTGTTAACAATTTAATGCTAGGCCAATTAGGTAAAACTTTCAGCTTCCTAGAAATGCCTGAGTACTGTAGGTATATCATACTTGAGTTCAGTTCAGTTCAGTTGCTCAGTCGTGTCTGACTCTTTGCATGGACTGCAGCACACCAGGCTTCCCTGTCCATCACCAACTCCCGGAGCTTACTCAAACTCACGTCCATTGAGTTGGTGATGCTACCCAACCATCTAATCCTCTATCATCTCCTTCTCTTCTCATCTTCAATCTTCCCAGCATCAGGGTCTCTTCCAGTGAGTCAGTTCTTCGCATCAGGTGGCCAAAGTATTGGAGTTTCAGCTTCAGCATCAGTCCTTCCAATGAATATTCAGGACTGATCTCCTTTAGGATGGACTGGTTGACTCTCCTTGCAGTCGAAGAGACTTTCAAGAGTTTTCTCCCAACACCACAGTTCAAAAGGATCAATTCTTTAGCGCTCAGCTTTCTTTATAGTCCAACTCTCACATCCATACATGACTACTGGAAACACCATAGCTATGACTAGATGGACCTTTGTTGGCAAAGTCATGTCTCATACTTGGGTAACTGGATGTTAACCAGTGCCCTTCTCACTCCTGCCTAGAAGATATGGATAAGCTTCCCCTAAACCACAGTTGTGTGGCCCATTGAGCATTTCCAGCCCTCCCATGTAACTGGGGGTGGTGATGCTGGTAGCGATGGGGGAGGGGTGGAAGAAGTCAGCTACTCCTCCTGCATTGCCTTTCTTTCTCTCTCTTTTTCTCCCCTGCCCTCATCTCCTCCCACTCACACCCCTCCAACACTGCCACCATCCCTCTGCCGAGTTACCACACTACCACAAAAATCTGCAAGAAGCTCAGCTCGCCCTCCACGGCTTCTTAAAAACTTCACTTGAACTTGAGAAAAACGTTATTGTGATTAAGTACACATAACAATTCTACCCATATTATATAGTATGAAATCCTGGATATGTTTGGATTTTAAGTAAAGTCTTTTGATTAGGGATTATTGCATCTGCTAAATACCTTTAAGAGAATGGCCTTGCTTAGTGTTTTGTGGAATAACTGGAGACTATAGCCCAGTCAAGCTGAATATCATAAACATTTATTGCAGATGAGGAAACTGAATAAAATGTTTAACATTGAATAATGGTTAGAATATATTCAACAAAAAATTTAATATTGATAGTTTAATAAGGACAAAAAAAGGAAATTACACAAAAGGAAGAACTCTCCTTCTACTATACTTGACTCTTCACCAAAGTGTTTTTACTAAGGAAACATTTAGAAACACTGATCGCAAATGTACAAATTAAAGAGTATCATAAAAATAATGCTTATTATATTTATTACATTTTCACCATTCTGCCTAAATTTATAATTATGGCCTGAGAGGGAAAAAAATAAAATTAGCTTATTTTTCAAAAGAACTACTAAGAGATTTTATAATACAGAACTTGTTAAGCCAATAAATTTGCAACAAATATGTAATGTAAAGTTAGTCTATTGCAGACACTGTTCTAGATTCTGTAGATAGAGTGATGAATAAAACAAATGCTGACTGACCCTGCCTTCAAGAAATCTACAATCTAGGAGAAAAAGCATATTAATATTGACACAAATACTTTTCAGATCACAAATGTGATAGTTTCTATAAATCTGCATTAAATGGTTCCCGACCTTCTGTGGGATGTAAGTTTACCTGAGGACAGATGTTTGAGTTGAGATCTAAAGAATGGGCAAAGTTACTTGGATGAAGAAAACGACCAAGAGGTTTCCAGGCAGAAGTAAAAACCTGCTTAAAGAACCTGACCAAAGTCAGAAAGGCTGCACAAAAAGTGGGGGCAGGGGACATGGCAAAAGGCTGTGCTGGAGAAGCTGACAGAGCTAGCATCTTACAAACCACCTTAAGAGCTCTATTCGGCCTTTATCTTAAGAGCAAAGGAAGGCATGAAATGATTTTAAGATTTCTCACAAGGGAGTGATGCAATCAGTGTATACCTTCTAGCAGGGCTTTGCAAGATAGAGGTTTTATTTTAGCCCCTAAGGAAGAGATAGCAAAAATTTATTATCTATATCAGTAAATCACTGCTCCTTATCCACGGCAGACATCACCAATTGATCATGACAGATTGTTTTTTTTCCCTTGACTGAACCCAGATTTAACAGTCTCAGATCGTTCTAGACAGGCAATACCAATCAATGTGATTCGGCACTTAAGATAAACCCCTATTTTACTAATATTTTTGGCTCTTCACAATAAAAAATACAAGATTGTTTGCGATGAGGTTGCCAGATAAAATATAGAACACCCAATTATATTTGAATTTCAAATAGAAAATAATTTTAGTGTAATTATGTACTAAATATTGGATGGGATACTCACACTAAAAAATTATTTCTTGTCTAGGTGAAATATGTATAAAACATTTTGGCTTCTGACTTACCTTATTTTTTTTCTCCATATATTAGCTATAAGAAAAAGTCAAAGAATGTCTGAAGGTATAATTCAGCTGTTTCCCTCTTGTTTTTCTAGACTAATGGCTTTCCACCATGTTCTATTGTACCCCACATGATAGTACAAGCAGCCCACAGTTCACTTACCCCCCTCATTTCCACTTTCTAATGGAGGAAAAAAAACATAGTAAGAACATGACAGTGTATAGGGTTAGCCAAACAACCCTCAACAACCTACTTTGATAAAGGTAAAGCTAAATTAAACAGTAGTGTTTAATTCAAAAGGAATAATTATAGTTATTGCACTCATAAGCAACTTGAGAAAATTCTGGATGTAATGACAACAAATCACACTTTCTGAATTTTGTGGGGTTTCCAGCACTATGCAAGTAATCATAAGCAATGGGAGAAGAGTCTTCATTCTTGTCCAATGCTGTATGGCAGTCAGATGTCTTAGAAAGAATATTGAATTATATTCCTCGAGCTACCTAATTTTAGTTCATGAATGCCAATTTCAGTGGCTTTTAATTGATTTAGGAATTTACTGGAAAATAAGTCTTGGTTGTTTCTATAAATGGAGGCAATGGAATTATGGGTACTTCACCCTAAAAGACTAAGCAGAGGCTTGCAGTCAGGCTGAAAATCATGAGATCAGCCCCACACGGTCCACACTTTGAGAATCACTGGTCCAGGAAGAAGCACTGTCTTTTTGTGGCATTTGAACCCTAAAGTATATGGTAGATATTACAGTGTCTCAAGCTATAAATTCAAGTACACTTTATGAAGTAATAACAATGACTTCAGGTTTCTAACTTTACCACCAGAAATTAGGGAAAATATGAGTTACAGCATACCAAACACTTGGACCTCTTGGGTACAAAATGTATTATAAAGGCACATTATTTATTGTGTGTCTAATTACTTCTAACATCTCAGTATCTCTTAGCTGGCTGAAATCAGCATACTTCTGAAAGAGTCTACATTATAAGCTTAACTACCATCTTTCTTCAAGGGATTTTTTCCTGGCTTGACCACGGTCGTATTATATTCAAGACTGATGCACTTCAAGATCCCTTGTGGGCTTGCCCAGATTCTTTTCAATAGAAAGGTCCTGTAATTAAGACTGGGAGGTGTGGTTTTGACTGAGTGCCCTGCAGATTGCTCATTAACATGCCATCTGAACAATTTAATAACCTTTTTAATTAATCCAAAATTGGCATGTCCCCCTTTAGGCTACAGTGCTGCTTTTGCAAGAGTTGGTCTCTTGGTAGTTCTCAATTTAGCTTATTATTTGAAAGCTAAATCTGCCCAGGCTAATGAGCGTGACCAATTCCTCTCACCAAGACCACATAGGAGTCTACCCATCTGTACTTCATGGAAGGATGAGAGGACCAGATGTCTTGGGGTGATATTCTGGTTCTTGGCTTTTTAAAAAAAACTGATCGGACTAGAGATGCAAAAAAAAAAAAAATTTATAGAGTAGTTGAAAATCAGTTTTTACTTTCACTTTCTGTTTCTTTTATTATTATTTTTTCACTTTCAGATTTGACATTTTAGCACTTTCAGTTGCAATTAGCCCCTTATACTTTGGTGCTAGATATAATTTTAAATAATTTAATAGTTTTCAGTAATTTGATATGCTGAAGAAAATGGCTATTTAAATGGTTCTAAAATATAATTTTGGCAAGGTGGGGCTTGTACATAATTTTTTTAATTGGAAAAATAAGACTGGGGGCACTTTTATTATAATTTTTTAAATTTTTATACAATTTTTAATGATTGCAATACATGTACAGTTATTATATTATAAAATATTGGTTATATTTCCCATGTTGTAAACTATAGTTTTGTAGCCCATCTTATAGCCAAGAGTTTTTATTTCCCAGTCCCCCATGGTTATATTGTTCCTCCCCACTCCCATCACTGGTAACCACTAGTTTATTTTCTGTATCTGCGAGTCTGCTTCTTTTTGATTATATTCTGTTTTGTCATATTTCTTTAGATTCCACATGTTAGTCATATCATATAGTATTTGTCTTTCTCTATCTGACTTATTTCACTTAGCATAATGCCCTCTCATTTCATCCATGTTGCTGTAAATGGCATAATTTTGTTTGCTTTATGCTAAGAGATGGTTGGATGGCATCACTGACTCAATGGATATGGGTCTGGGTGGACTCTGGGAGTTGGGGATGGACAGGGAGGCCTGGCATGCTGCGGTTCATGGGGTTGCAAAGAGTCGGACATGACTGAGCGACTAAACTGAAGTAGTATTCCAATATGTGAATGTGTGTGTGTGTATATCACATCTTCTTTATCCATTCATCTGTTGACAGACCCTTAGGTTGGTTCCATATCTTGGATATTATAAATAATGCTGCTTTAAACATTGCAGTACATGTATCTTTTCAAATGAGTGTTTCTGTTTTTTCCAATATATACCCAGGAGTGGCATTGCTGGGTCATGTGATAGTTCTATTTTTAGTTTTTTTGGGAAACCTCCATACTGTTTTCCATAGTGGATGCACCAATTTACATTTCTACCAATAGGGGGACAGTGACTCTTTAAAACCTGAAAACAATGGGTGTGTACCTCACCTGGCCTTAGTCTCCAACATTTGAACTACTTTCTCCCAACCAAACAGAATATTACTCTCCTTTCGTATTATGTACCTCAGTTGTTTTTGGAGGCCCACAGGAGAGTGCCTCACACAGGCCAGCGCTCTCTTGCCTGTCAGTTGCATCCACCACAGTCTATCTACTTTCTATTCTGTTTTCAGACTTGTTTCTTCCTGTGACAAGAGCTCCCAGTACCCATTGCTGAGAATCCCAATTGTTCATTCTTAAAATTAGTTAAGTACTTTACATATGGGAAGTGTTATGCTAGAAATTCATAAAGATCTAATATCTTTGCTTAAGCTGCTGTCTCCATACACTGAACCCTGTGATCTGGCAGCGGGAGTTCTACTTCCTGGTTCCACATCCATTAGCTTGAAGAGAAAATATCTTGTATCTGAAAGTGCCAATTCATCTGTTGACAGACCCTTAGGTTGGTTCCATATCTTGGATATTATAAATAATGCTGCTTTAAACATTGCAGTACATGTATCTTTTCAAATGAGTGTTTCTGTTTTTTCCAATATATACCCAGGAGTGGCATTGCTGGGTCATGTGATAGTTCTATTTTTAGTTTTTTTGGGAAACCTCCATACTGTTTTCCATAGTGGATGCACCAATTTACATTTCTACCAATAGGGGGACAGTGACTCTTTAAAACCTGAAAACAATGGGTGTGTACCTCACCTGGCCTTAGTCTCCAACATTTGAACTACTTTCTCCCAACCAAACAGAATATTACTCTCCTTTCGTATTATGTACCTCAGTTGTTTTTGGAGGCCCACAGGAGAGTGCCTCACACAGGCCAGCGCTCTCTTGCCTGTCAGTTGCATCCACCACAGTCTATCTACTTTCTATTCTGTTTTCAGACTTGTTTCTTCCTGTGACAAGAGCTCCCAGTACCCATTGCTGAGAATCCCAATTGTTCATTCTTAAAATTAGTTAAGTACTTTACATATGGGAAGTGTTATGCTAGAAATTCATAAAGATCTAATATCTTTGCTTAAGCTGCTGTCTCCATACACTGAACCCTGTGATCTGGCAGCGGGAGTTCTACTTCCTGGTTCCACATCCATTAGCTTGAAGAGAAAATATCTTGTATCTGAAAGTGCCAAGTCCCATCAGAGTTTAGCACTGGCCCAGTTCATGCACCTCCATCTTCCATATGACAGAATCAAGAAATCCTCCCCCATTATCCACATCAGCATCCTCCCCCAGGGTGGTGCATTTGCTACAGTTGATGTACAGATGTGGGAGGCTGTGCATGTCTAGGAGAGGGATGAGGGTAGATGGAAAAGCTCTCTCTCAGTCTTGCTCCCAGCAGCTCCCACAGATCTTGAAGAAGAGGTCAAAGGATACCCCAGTGCGTGTCTCCAGCCTCTGGCTTTAGTCTCAGCCCTAAGTGCCTACTCCTGAGTACAAATGCATATACATTTCTCAGAAGGAGATACAGGAAGACAAAGCCTGGCTGGTGGTGGGAAGATGAGTGGGGATCACCTCTGCTCGTAAAAGGGAAGGCGTTTGATTCTACCAGAACCTCACTGAAGCCTATATGAAGCCACTTTGTATTCTGTAAGATTATTTTTTTGGTGCTCGAGAACTCTAGAAAAAAATGGCCACTCCGAAAAGCTGTCAGATGACCTCACAGCCCTACAGACGGCCTGCGTTTCACTCACAGCTCCAAGCTGACAACCGCATTTCTTTTAGCCACACTCCACGTGCTCCTGCCACTGCCGTGTGTGCTCATTAATGGGGGTGACGCGCTCTGTCCCACCACAGGGCTTCTTGTGTACCTGCTGTGGCGTGTCTTTCCCTTCTGGGGAGTTCCTCCATCCTCTCTGTGAGTGCACAGTGAGCAATATTATTGACAGCCAAAAGTGCCGGAGGGTATATTATATAAAAATATAAACAGAAGGAATCCGTTTGGGATATCTTTTCAATTGGAAGAACATGTAGGCTTTCAAGTGAGCGTATTTCCTACATTTATCAAAATATAGCACCTTTAAAAAGCTAGAGAGCCAAGAGTTGTGAAAAAGCATAGGGGTATTGAATCTTAGGTGATCTCAGAGGAGATATTTAACCTCTCTGATGCACAGCAGCCCCATCTATAACATAAGAATATTGGGAGGACTTGCAGTGGCTAAGACTTCACACTCCCAATGCAGGGGCCCCATGTTCCATCCATTGTTAAGGCACTAGATCCTACATGCTATGACTAAATGCAATGTGCCCTAAAGACTCAGTGCAACTAAATAAATATAGATAAATCTTTTTTTCAAAAAATATTGGCTATTCGAGGTTTTTTGTATTTCCATACAAATCTTGAAATTATTTGTTCTAGCTCTGTGAAAAATACCGCTGGTAGCTTGATAGGGATTGCATTGAATCTGTAGATTGCTTTGGGTAATATATTCATTTTCACTATATTGTTTCTTCCAATCCTTGAACATGGTATATTTCTCCATCTATTAGTGTCCTCTTTGATTTCTTTCATCAGTGTTTTATAGTTTTCTATATATAGGTCTTTAGTTTCTTTAGGTAGATATATTCCTAAGTATTTTATTCTTTTCGTTGCAATGGTGAATGGAATTGTTTCCTTAATTTCTTTTTCTACTTTCTCATTATTAATGTATAAGAATGAAGTAAAAAAAATATTGGGATGTTGAATTAATTGCAATAAAGAACACCAATTTGTTAGATGTATAGTCTCATATATCTTCCTCCTTCCCCCTTTAAAGGCTTGAAGAAGAGAGGAAGAAGAGCTACAATTGAGGGTTTATCACTGATCTCTGTGGGGAAACTAAAGTTTTTCATTATCTCTTTTAGGGTTCTTGTTGTTGTTCCATCACGTCTGACTCTTTGCAACTCCAAGGACTGTGGCACGCTAGGATTTCCTGTCCTTCACGATCTCTTGGAGTTTACTCAAACTCATGTCCAGTGAGTCAGTGATGCCATTTAACCAACTCATTGCCCTCTTCTCCTTCTGCCCCCAATCTTTCCCTGCATCAGGGTCTTTTCCAAAGAGTCAGCCCTTCTCATCAGGCACCTAGAGCTTCAGGTTCAGCTTCAGTCCTTCCAATGAATACTCAGGGTGGATTTCCTTTAAGATTGACTGGTTTGCTCTCTTTGCTATCCAAGGGACTCTCAAGAGTCTTCTCTAGCACCATAGTTTGAAAGGGAGGGTCTTTTCCAAAGAGTCAGCCCTTCTCATCAGGCACCTAGAGCTTCAGGTTCAGCTTCAGTCCTTCCAATGAATACTCAGGGTGGATTTCCTTTAAGATTGACTGGTTTGCTCTCTTTGCTATCCAAGGGACTCTCAAGAGTCTTCTCTAGCACCATAGTTTGAAAGGGTGTGAATATGAAACCGGGGAAGACAAATTAACAGGAGAAAACCATATAGATCTGTCTGTTTTACATGACTCAGGAGCCTTCATAAGGAAATGAGGATCCAAAGAAACAGTCAGAGCTGAGTATTCTTCTGCCAGGCCTGAAGAAGAGTGCATAGTGCTAGAGGAATCAGCTTGAGAAGTGTGGGCTTAGGGTAGTGAATGGGAAGACCCAGAAAGGTGTGTTAATTCAGGATTTTCTTGCCCTACCTCTGTCATTGGAGGATGTTCCTTCCTTTGGGATAGGGGAGGACCCCTCTTACAGGAAGGTTTTATGACCTGTTTTGGGCAAGGGAGATGTTCAGAGTGCCCTTCAGTTTAGAGTATTCAATCTTCCCAGGGGTCATTTCGTGGGGAGGTGTCCTGAACCCCATATTCTCCAGTGACTAGTGCACAGGAATGCATGTACAAAAGTGTTTATAACTTGTGTGCGATGAACAGATCATGGTACCCTCTGTCCTTCAATCCTTCCTTATGCCCCCCATCTCCGGATCTTACCTGTTACCGTCTGTTTTGCAGTGGGTGTGAATGGATGGGAGGGTCACATTGGCTAAGCATCAGGCTGCCTTCTGAGCCTCTGTTGCTGTGGGCAGAAGCCCGGCTCCACCGGCTCCACTCTGCCAAGTGTTTTTCTGTCATTTTTAAAAGGAGAACAGCAAAGATGCAAATTGCAGAGCCTGCCCAGGGAGAAGGGCACACAAAGAGGCAATTCAGGCGACAAGTGTGCAGGGAGCAGGGGTTGGGGGATAAAGGCAGGCGTCTTCTTCAGGTTCTTTCTTTGCCTTTTGTGAGTAAATTTATCAGGCTTGTTAAGGAATAAAGACAACACTGGGAGGCTTGGTGGCCTCTGGGCCTGAGAGGCCCTTCACAGTTCTAAACTCAGGCATCTTGGGGCTCCCTACCTCCTAGGATCCCCTGAGAAAGAACCCTGGGAACAGGCTCCTTAGAAACACAGAGAGGAATCACATTTTCGTTCAAGGTGACAGAAATATGACAGTACATGGCACAGGCAGGCAAAGTCATAACCTCATAGTATCTGTCCCATCACTTCATGGCAAATTGATGGGAAAAAAATGGAAACAGTGACAGACTTTATTTTCTTGGATGGTGACTGCAGCCATGAAATTTAAAAATGCCTTCTTCTTGAAAGAAAATCTATGACATACTTAGACATTGTATTCAAAAGCAGAAACATCACTTTGCTGACAAAGGTTCGTATAGTCAAAGCTATCGTTTTCCAGTAGTCATGTATGGATGTGATAGTTGGACCATAAAGAAGGCTGAGTGCCAAAGATTTGATGCTTTTGAACTGTGGTGTTGGAGAAAACCCTTGAGAGTCTCTTGGACAGCAAGGAGATCAAACCAGTCAATCCTAAAGGAAATCAGTCCTGAATATTCATTGAAAAGACTGATTCTGAAGCTGAAGCTCCAATACTTGGGCCATGTGATGCAAAGGACTGACTCATTGGAAAAGACCCTGATGCTGGGAAAGATTNCCTTGAGAGTCTCTTGGACAGCAAGGAGATCAAACCAGTCAATCCTAAAGGAAATCAGTCCTGAATATTCATTGAAAAGACTGATTCTGAAGCTGAAGCTCCAATACTTGGGCCATGTGATGCAAAGGACTGACTCATTGGAAAAGACCCTGATGCTGGGAAAGATTTGAAGGCAGGAAGTGAAGAGGGCAACAAAGGATGAGATGGTTGGATGGCACCTTCGACTCAATGGATGTGGGTTTAAGCAAACTCTGGGAGACCGTGACGGACAGGGAAGCCTAACGTGCTGCAGTCCAAGGGGTTGCAAAGAGTCAGATATGACTGAGCGGCTGAACAACATAATGTCTAACTCAGTCCCGACTTTACTCCCAGCCCCCAGCCCTTCCACAGCCCCTCCACCGCACCCCAGACCCCAGTCTTCTCAGCGTTAGGTTAGGCCTCCCCCTGAACCTGTGCTGTGTCCTGTGAGGGTATCCCCCACCTCATCTGCTCAGAGTGTAAATACTGTTACTGCCATGAGCTTCTTTCTCCCCCGCTGGGCCTCAGAGGCAGCCCTTCAGTGGCTGGGATGTTGGTTCCGGCCCAGCCCTAACTGATGCTGTGGCTCTGGGCAAGTCACTCTCCCCATCTGGCCTCACTTACCTCTTCTGTAAAATGAGGGGGTGGGGTTAGGGTCTTCAGAGTCCTGTCCTGCTCTGACAGGGGCGCCTCAGTGGCTCTAATTGCCTCATTAGAACACCAGGGAATGCCTTTCTAGTAATTGTCTCCTTGGCTCCTGTCTAGCCCACTCCCTCTTGGGCTCTGCCTCCAAGGAAAGGCAAGCAGCTGCTCTCTCCTCCAGGGCTCCCTCGGATCTGCAAGCCCTTCTTGATGGCAGATGTGCACCAGCATCCTCTGCCTGTCTTGCTCACTCTGGCTGCGGCTTCTGTCTGAGGGACTGGGGGTCGTACCCCTTTTGAGCCCCAGAGTTTCTCTTGTCTCCTTCCCTGGCTGGCATTGCTGGCTTCCATCCCAGTGAGATTAAAGTTTCCTTTATTGCTTTCCACCCTGCACATGGATTTAATGTTGGGAGCTTCACAGACTACTGTGTGCGGCATTATGGCTGAGATGAAAGCTGAAATCACTCAGACACAAATCGCAGCGAATGGAGGAAGATTATATAATCCCACATAACTGTCCCCAAAGAAAGACACATTCAGAGAGTCAACAGCTGCCCTTAAGAAATGACCCCATTGCCAAAAGCCAGGACATTTCACTTTGCGGTTTAAGAACTAGGCACAGAGTTGGTAGTGTGGCTTTAATATTTGCCAGATGAGCTGGCCTCTCACAAAACTCTTAATATGTGTAAGGTTGTATGTGTTTCTGGGGCTTCCCTGGTGGCTCAGATGATAAAGAATCTGCCTGCAATGTGGGACACCTGGGTTCGATCCCTGAGTTGGGAAGATTCCCTGCAGGAGAGCGTGGCAACCCACTCCAGTATTCTTGCCTGGAGAATCTCCATGGACAGAGGAGCCAGGCGAGCTACAGTCCATGGGGTCACAAAGAGTCAGACATGACTGAACGACTAAGCATGTGTGTGTTTCTGAGAAGTCAGGAATCAGATTCTCTATGGTTTTCTGGGCACATACAGGCATGGCTGAGCAAGAGATCAGNCCAGGCGAGCTACAGTCCATGGGGTCACAAAGAGTCAGACATGACTGAACGACTAAGCATGTGTGTGTTTCTGAGAAGTCAGGAATCAGATTCTCTATGGTTTTCTGGGCACATACAGGCATGGCTGAGCAAGAGATCAGAGATATGGGAGGAGCTTGGTGGGAAAATTAAGTTTGCTTGGAAACAAAAGGAAATTACAAATCTAGAAGAATCCAGAACATCAGGGGTCCAAAAACAGAGAACCCAGGAAAGCAGTGGAGGAAGGAAAGACAAGCAAATTTGGGGAGATTATGGTAGGTGGGGTCCAGCATCCAGCAAGGTGGAGGCTGAAGCTCCAGGAGATGGGAAACACTGCAGTGGTTTCTGATCCTAGAGAAGAGCAGCTGCTGTCTTCCCCAAAGTCCCTGCAGAGGGTGGGTGCTCATGGATGGCAAATCAGTGCTCTCAACCAGAGATTTGTTCCTCTCTGGTTTATTTGGCAGCATTCCTTCAGTTGTGTGGTATGAGGCTGAAGAGTGTGGATTCTGGTGTTCGACAGAGTGGGTTCAAATCTCAGATCTGCCAGTTACTTGCTGTTACCCTGTGCCTCAACTTTTTCTCATCTGCAAGTTGGAAATAATAGTAGTAATGACTTCCTTGGGTGTTTGGGAGGATTAAGAGTGTCTAATGCATTGGAGGGCTCAATAAATGTCAAATGCCATGAGTTCTTTTGGCATTTATTTATTGATCTCTCTAATAAGAACCAGAGGACAGAAGGGTTCTTGACACATTTTAACATGCATCCAGATCAACTGGAAGACTTGTTAAAACTCAGATTGGGAGAACCTATCCCCAAAGTTTCTGATTCACTTGTAGTGGACTGTGGTCCATGGAACCATACTTTGAGAATCTCCAGGGTCCATATTTTTTGAGACTCACCACTGTGTATCCTATTCACATGATATGTGTGCAAATGAGATGATTATTTATTTAGCAAACACCTAGTTAGCACTTACCATTTGCCAGACTCTGTGTATAAATACAGCTGCTGCTGCTACTAAGTTGCTTCAGTCGTGTCTGACTCTGTGCGACCCCATAGACGGCAGCCCATTGGGCTCCGCCATCCCTGGGATTCTCCAGGCAAGAACACTGGAGTGGGTTGCCATTTCCTTCTCCAGTACATGAAAGTGAAAAGTGAAAGTGAAGTTGCTCAGTTGTGTCCGACTCAGCGACCCCATGGACTGCAGCCTACCAGGCTCCTCCGTCCATGGGAGTTTCCAGGCAAGAGTACTGGAGTGGGATGCCATTGCCTTCTTCGATAAATACAGCACATAATATTAATACTATTGACTCATTTATTCATTATAGAGACCCCCGTGAGGCTGGTTCTATTATACCCACTTTATAGAAGAGAAAACTGAGGCATCTACCCAGTTTTAAGTAACTTGCCCAGGCAGTCTCAGCTGGTAAGTGACCATGTTATAAAAGTGAATAAATGCCACCAGAGGTGCTTCTGTAGGATGCATGGAGATCTTAGTGTTCTCAGGTAGTTTCCAGAGTCTCACCCTGCACACTCGCATAGGTCCATGGAGGAAATTATGTTAAGGCAGTGCACATGCTGGACAGGAGCAGGGACTCTGGAACCAAGCGAGGGAAGCCATCCAGTGTAGCCGTGTTTGAGCTGTGTGGCCTTGAGCAAGAGAACTCATCTTTCTGTGTCATGTTCCATGTCTAAAAGAAGAAGAAGAAAAGGATGAGGATCATAACACCTGGCTTCCCTTGCAGCAGGAGCTTTGTCTGGAGCAAAACAAGAAAGCTCATATGAAGTCCCTGGAAGCAGCAGAGGTCCTGGTGGGACAACTTTCTCCCACGTGTTCTTCATCTTGTACCCTCAGTGATGGCTTTTGTCTGATGGTAAGATGATAAGAATCTTTTCCTTCCCCCAGATTACATTTTCCTCAACCCAATTTCAGTTTCTTTTTATCAATCTAGAGCATCTTAGGATGACAGAACTAGAAAACACAGACCATTTATTTCTGCCTTTGTGTTGTTCAGTCGCCCAGTCATTTCTGACTCTTTGTGACCCCATGGGCTGCAGCATGCCAGGCCTCCCTGTCCCTAATCATCTCCCGGAGTTTGCCCAAGTTCATGTCCACTGCATCAGTGATGCCATCCAGCCATCTCATCCTCTGATGCCCTCTTCTTCTTCTGCCCTCAGTCTTTCCCAACACTAAGGACTTTCCCTGCCTACATATCTAGGATTAAAAAATATAGAGTTCTTTGGCATCTTGTGGCAGATTGGATTATTCTTCAAAAATATTCACTTCTAATTTCCATGCAAAGAACATACTGTTCTCCTCTGATATTGACCTAGGCTTTGCTTTGCTCAACTGGGTATTAAATAGACATAATATACTAAAGAATTTGCCTGCCAATGCAGGAGACACAAGAGATTCAGGTTCAACCCTGGGTTGGAAAGATCCCCTGGAGTAGAAAATGGCAACCCACTTCAGTATTCTTGCCTGAAGAATTCCATGGACAGAGTGCCCTGGTGGACTACAATCTATGAGATTGCAAAGAATTGGACACAACTGAGCTCACATGCACACATAGATATGGCAGAGGCTTGAAAGGAGCTTGAGAAGTTAAAGCGGGCTCCTTTGCAGCTGCTACTGCTGTGAGAAAACATGCCTGATCTAGCATGCAGGTTTCTGGAAGAGGAGCAGATACTGTCCTCTTCTAGAAGATACTACTCCTCAGAGGAGTAGCACTGATCAGAGGTAGGCTACTCTTGTGGAGCCCAGCTCCCAAATGTCAACCCCAGCTCCCCACCCCCGAAATGTGACTGGGCCAGTCAGAACCAGCCAGGCCCTCCAGCTGAGCCCAGGCGAGATCAGCTGATGTCCAACCAGCCCACAGACTAGTAACCTAAATATCTGTTGACATGTGCCAATAAGATGATGTTATGTTTCTTTGTGAAGGGCCTTTTGTATGCTGCTGCTACTGTTGCTAAGTCACTTCAGTTGTGTCCGACTCTGTGTGACCCCATAGACGACAGCCCACCAGGCTCCCCCATCCCTGGGATTCTCCAGGCAAGAATACTGGAGTGGGTTGCCATTTCCTTCTCCAATGGCCTTTTGTATCCGTCTTGATATTCTCAATGGGGCCCAGGAATGCGGGTTTCTAAAAGCCCACCCATGTGATTCTGTTATTCAGCTTAATTTGGAAATCCCTGATCTCTGGTCTTAGTGGGAAATGTTGAGACCCAGAACGGTAGAGTGATTTGCACAAAATCTCAATACCTGCCTGAGTTAGTAGTAGAATTCTTGGTATTTTATATTCACACTCTTTCTCTTATATCACACTGTCTCCTTAAAAAGTTTAACATGGAAAAAAGAAATTCTCCATGTCCCCATAACTTAGATGCTTTGGGCCGGACATCAACCCTTTGAAACCCACTGATGAAAGGAGACACCAATGGAAAGACTATATTGACTTTGTAATTCTATTTACTATGCCAAATGACTCAACTTGGGGTAAAAACGCGGTCACTAGATCATGTGCTTTAGAGGGAATTTAAAGTACAGTGTTCTTTTTTAACTTGGGAAAGTTTATGCGATTTCTAGGCAATTATTTCCTGTAGGAATAAAAATATGTGTTCCTCTTTCATCCTGCTCCTCTCGCTGCAGTTTCTCCTCATTAGTGGTTTCCTTCCTCTTGAGCTGTGGTAAAGCCCTCCAAGTACTGAATCTATTACAGCCAAAGCTGGTCTTTGTAGGCCTGACAGAAATACAGATGGGAGAACTGAAATGTCTGCCTCAATTCGGACTAATATTTATTGAGCACCTGCTGTGTACCCAGCTTATGCAAACCGCTGTCATGCACACCATTTTTACTGAGTGTACAGGAATTTGCACGGAGTGGGTGTAGAGTCCATAGAAGGGAAAGAAGAGGAGAGAGACACTACTGCTTAAGGCCGTTTTTTCAGGCTCCTCTGGTGACATTTCTTTGTTTGCCAACACTCTCCTGTTTAATCTCCCCCATCTGTTAAGTGGTGAAGAATCGTCTCTCTTCCGTACCAGCCCTCTAGCCCAAACAGCACCTTTTCCCACTCTGTTTAGTATGCCAGGGGCAACTTAAGTAAATATAGCCAGACAAAGTGTTAAATATTTCTTGGCTGAACCAGACGGAAGCAGGAGTTCCTTCTTGGCCTAAGACTCTTATTGCTTCCCATGAAGGTCATTGCAGTGTCCTCCCAAATCTCCCTGCCTGTTTCTCTCTTGTGTAATCTCTCCTACCCAGTTCAACCTTAAAGATGGCCTACCCAGGACCACACTCCTGAGAGGAGTCATTCGTATAATGTGATCTCCTTGCTGAAAGGTGTCACTGTCCTTCCTTTATTATATTGCTCGACTCCATCACATCAGTCCCTTCTGCTCTCGATGGTGCCATCACTCACATCTTACGTTCCTACTTTTTCTTTTCCTGACTTGGACTACATACCCATGTGCCTGTGTGCACACATAGACACACACATGATGATCTGTGCTTTCAAGCCTTTCTACAGACTTTCTTCCCAGTCTGAGAGTCTCTGCACCTTTGGTCTCAGTCTCCCATAGAGGCCCTGCAGTGTAAATGGGTGTGACAGATGGATGTGAGACAACAGGGAATAGTGGGGAGCATGGCAGACTGGAGTGGGCACACCAGTACTGCAGGACCCAGGCACTACTAGGTCCTAGTGAATGGGTGACGCATTTCAGCCTAGCCCAGTGTTGCTGTATTCTCTGTATTGTTAGAAGCTAGCAATCCAAATTTTACATGAATTCTCTAGATTTTTAAAGGTATACAAGTATATTAAAATAAAGACAAAAAAATTTGTATGCCAAATAGCCAAACCTGCTCTGCACTTTTTGCTTATTCAAATCCTGCCAAATCTTTTTTTTTTTATTCATTTTACTTTACAGTACTCTATTGCTTTTGGCATACATTGACATGAATCTGCCACGGGTGTACACAAACTCCCAAACATGAACCCCCCTCCCTCCTCCCACCCCCATCATCCCTCTGGATCATCCCCATACACCAGCCCCAAGCATCCTGCATCCTGCATCGAACCAAATCTTGCCAAATCTTAAAGTCCAGCTTATGTCTCACCTTACCTGTCCCACGCCCCCCACCAAGCCTGATTTTTTGGAAATATTTTATTTTTATTTTTTTACGTATTTTTATTGGAGTATAATTGCTTTACAATGTTGTGTTAGTCTCTTCTATGCAACAATATGAATCAGACCCCCATCATCCCTCTGGATCATCCCCATACACCAGCCCCAAGCATCCTGCATCCTGCATCGAACCAAATCTTGCCAAATCTTAAAGTCCAGCTTATGTCTCACCTTACCTGTCCCACGCCCCCCACTAAGCCTGATTTTTTGGAAATATTTTATTTTTAATTTTTTACGTATTTTTATTGGAGTATAATTGCTTTACAATGTTGTGTTAGTCTCTTCTATGCAACAATATGAATCAGATATAAGTATACATATATACCCTCCCTCTTGAGCCTCCTTCCCACCCCTCTGGGTCATCACAGAGCACCAAACTGAGCTCTCTGTGCTACAGCGTGTTCCCACTAGCTATCTGTTTTAGACACGGTAGTGTATATACATCAGTTCTCTTCTCCCTATCAGTCCTACCCTCCCTTTCCCGCATTAGACCCACATGTCCATTCTCTTAGATGACTCTGACCACTGCATTCTTTTCTCTCTGATTCCTCCTGTACAAAGAGGACTGGGGAGTTATGTGCACAAGGGCAGAAGCAGAGTATCTAGAAGCAAAACCACCTGCCATCTCTGCAACCTTGGGCAAGGTAATTCACCTCTTGAAGTGCTATTTCCTCATCTCCAAAAGGGAGGGGCTAGCTATGATCTGTATTTCGTAGGTGTGCGATGAAGATGAAACGAGCGTAGGGCTATAGCATATGCAACACAATGTCTGACATTAGTAAGTTCTCAGCAAGTATCAGCTATTTTTACTTACTGCCCCACAATCACAAACATCATCACATGATGGTTAAAATGAGAGGATTCTAGAGCTTGATTTCCAGGGTTAAAATATCAATTTCACTACTTTTTAGCTCTGTGGTTTCAGGTGGTTAGTTAACCTCTCTGAACCTTAGTTTTCTCATCTGCAAAATGGGGATAAGACCTATTGAGCTATTGTGAGGAATTGCCTCCTGAGGCAGATTTCTCCAGCATCAGCTGTGATATTGTTCTTTCTGACCTTACACCAGTTATCCACATACAGGCCCTTAGCTCTGTGTTCCGCCTTGAGTTGGTGTTTGGTAGTAGTGGGCTGGGCCCTAAGCATGTCCCCTGTATGGTGAGCACGTTGCTAACTGTGGCCAGCAGAAGATGCAGGAGGCTTCTCTGTTGGGGGAGGTGGGGGAGTCACATGATCGGGGTGGCTCTGCCCCAGCCTTGCACCCAGAGTGTGTTGTCTGGCCAACTCACAGCCTGACCTGGGCCTGGTGAGCCCCTGGCCCTCTTGATGCAGACACTGCCCACTCCAGGTCTCCTACGTCCAGCAGTGCCCACACCCCTCTGTGCTCCCTGCCCCCATCTTTGACACAGCTGCACGTGGAGGCTGGTACCTGCTTGTTCTGCAGGTGGGCCAGCTCTGGCTCTGGCAACCTGGCACACGCCTCAGCCATCCGTTTTCTCCAGTGAGGTCTGACCCCCAGCTGTGAGTCCTTGCCCTCAGCCCTGGGGCACCCTTTAGATGCTCTCTACATCTTTGTATTTTTTCCTCTACCATAAATTTATAATCCTTCATATTAAACTTCTCCTGTTTAAATTACTGTGAGTTTTCTGTCCCTTGATTAAACCCAGGCCAATACATACGTTAAGTGTAAGTCTGCTCCTTGATAACCCAGACATCCTGGTTCTAGTCTCTCTGCTTACACTGTATCTGCTTTCTTTCCTACCAGCATGCTAATTATCACATGAGAGATACTTCCTGAGATCACATACAGCCTGGATGCAGGTGTGTCTGCAAAGCCCTTAAACCCAAAGCGATTAATGTGGGCTGAGGACAAGACTGTTGCTTTTCAACCTGTTGTCTGTGGTGAAGATCATTTTTGAAAATTTAATTTCCAGATCTTTCATAAACCAAAACATTTGTCAAGTATAATCAAAATGAAGTATTAGAAACATTAAAAAAAATACTTAAAAAGACATACAAAATACAAGCCCAGTTTTTCAGTGTCAGATTCAATAGACATATTATTCTATGAAACTGCCATACAAATCTGTAAATACCCCAGCGTCTCTACTTGTGTTGTCACAGGCGGTGACACAGTGTGTGGAGGATGCCTTGAACCGCCCTGATCGGCGCTCTTCCCCAGTGTCAGGGGTTGTACTGTGCGCTACACCGTGCTTCTCAAATCCAGTCCTTTCATTGCATCACACTTGCATGTGGGGTTTATTTTCCTACTTTAGGGAGATAGTGGCAGCCTTCTTATTTATCCTCTCGTTCTGTCCGGATGCCTTCTCCAGCACATGCTTCTACTTAGCATCACTTTCGTGAGACATCCTAGCCCACTGTAGTAACTTTGATCTCGTTTTCATAGCCACAGTCCCACTTCCATTTATCAGGAGGTAGTGGCTGTGGCAATAAAATGTCCCCATATTTTCCTGGGCTCTAGGCCACTGAATTCATAAACAGACACACCAGTGCTCCCATCTACCCCTGTGGTTGCAGCTGATAAGAGCCAGAAGCTGAGAGTTAGTTGCATATGTGACTTGTCTTGATAGCATGGGTTATCCCTACTGTTAGAGCCAAGAGCCATGTGTCAGTCCCTGAACTGAGCCAATCAGACAGGAAAATGCAGATGAACTGGCTGTGATGTCCAGCAGAAGCCCCTTAATTGTAGCTTTAAATGTTAAAAATGGAGGCTAGCTAGAGTCCCCAGTCTCCCTGTCCTTCTATTCTGATGTGGGCACAGTATCCTCCTGTCTCTTAATTATTATTGTTACCCTAGTCTATCTAAAACTGTATTTGTAAAAGTCTTGGTAATCTACAGTAATTCCACTGGGTTTATTTCCTCATCTTTCCTCTGGGCTTATGACCTGCCTTTCCAGCTCAGTTTGTCAGCCAGAGATTTATTCGGCATTCAGCAGCACTTCCTTCCCATTGCTGGTGCTCAGTAGATTGTAATAGAAATGCCATGCCACCCAACTGCAAGCTAACGTTGTACGACAGTGATACTGCCCCAATTTTACGGACAGTGCCAACGAGCTTCAGTGAAATACTCAAGGTCACAGAGCAAATCCAATGTAGAACAGGGGTGGAACCAGCTCTTGTGAATTTTGAGCCCAAACCTCTTTTCGTTATATCAGACTGCCTCCCAAACCCACAAGAGATACTCTTATCAGCGTTGTTTGGAGGATGTTCAGTTCACTGCAGTCAATACTGTCAAATGAAATCTTCAAACACCAGAAGTGTGCTGACAGACACTCCTCACCTTTATGAACTCTAGCGTTATACGCAGTGGCCCCGCACCTCCAACCAGAAAATCTATAGCCACAGTTAATGCTGATTGTTAAAACTAGCTCTGCTTGCAAGCTATTCTTGGGTGACAATGATCAGTGGTGGCGTTCATTAATACAGAGTGAAGTAAGTCAGAAAAAGAAAGACAAATACTGTATATTAACGTATATATATATAATTTAGAAAGATAGTACTGACAGTTCTACATGGAGGGTAGCAAAGGAGACACAGATGTAAAGAACAGACTTTTAGACTCAGTGGGAGAAGGCTAGGATGGGATGATTTGAGAATAGCATTGAAACATGTGCATTGCTGCATGTAAAACAGATGACCGGTGCAAGTTCGATGCATGAAACAGGGCATCCAGACAATGCTCTTGGACAACCCAGAGGGATGCGGGGTGGGGGAAGGAGATGGGGGACGCACTTAGGATTGGGAGACACCGTATACCTATGGCCAATTCATGTTGATATATGGCAAAAGAAATCACAGTATTGTAAAGTAATTATCCTCCAATTATAATTAATTAAAGAAAGAAAACAATGACAAAACCAACAAAATCCACAAGCCACCTGAAACTAAATCTGAATCACTGGAGGATGGTCCACAGTTCCACAGAGAACCTGGAAACATGTCTCAAGTAATCCAAATTATCCAATTCAAAATAATGATAATATTGAACATTTTTCCAGACATTGCTTTTTTCTTTCCTCCTTCCCAGGGTATTCTGATAGCTTTTCCTCCCAACCCTTGGGGTCAAGGCCAGTGGAAAGAGAAGTATGGAAAACTAGATTAAGGATAATTTAATGCAAGTTACTAGCTTAGAAAGGCATTTAACATTGTGTAACAACTCAGAGAAATACAATGATGGATGCTTTACATACATTTACTCTAATACGTGCATCAGTCTTGTAGGGTAAATTGTATAGGTGAGAAAACTGAGTCTTGGAGAAGGTAATTTGCCCATGATCTAGAGGATAAGTAACTGGATTTGAAATTGGGTCTTTCTGGTTCTAAACATTATCCTTCTGCTCCACTCTGCACCTTTCCTTTAAGAAATGATAAGTTACACTGATTAATGGCAGTGGTTTATTTATCTGCCTTTAACACCAGCTATTGGTGCGTGGTTGAAGTGGCGCCATTAGTTAATGTGAACTGTTCAAAATATAGACAAACTCTGGATACAGAAAGCAGGACAACTTAAAAAAAAAAAAAAAAACCTAAAATCCAGAATTCTGACTCTGTCTTATAGATTGTGTTTAGGTTGCCAACTGCTACTCATAAAATCAAAGGGAAATGATGAGAAAGGAATCGTGATTTCTCTTGTGTTCAGAGCTATTTGTTCTTTCTTACTTTAAAGCTTAAAGTAAGACTATTAAGGGGCATGAAAGGAATCTGGACTGTGGAAAACCTGGTGTTAGAGTTGTGATTTAGAAGCTTTCTTTGTTCTACCAGCATCCCCTTCAGTCAGTTCCATGTGTATGTTTCACTCTCAAACCTTTTCACTTTCTTTCTTTCTTTCTTTCTTTCTTTCTTTTTTTTTTTTTTTTACTAAATTAGACTAATGAAAACAGATTTAGGAATTCACCTCATCTGTGGAGTTGGTGGATATCTGTGATGATATCTATGGCTAGTTTGGGGTAAAATAGGAGCAGTAATAATTATAAAAATACGTTGAATATGTTTGACACACTTATTTTGTTGTTGCAGTTCGGTTGCTAAGTGGTGTCTGACTCTTTGCAACCCCTCTGACTGTAGCATGCCAGGCTACTCTGTCCCCCACTATCTCCTGGAGTTTGCTCAAGTTCATATCCATTGAGTCAGTGATGGTTTATTGAGGTTTGATTGATAAATATGGCTTCCCCAGTGGATCAGTTGTAAAGAATCTGCGTGCAATGCAGGAGATGCAGGAGACAAGGGTTCTATCCCTGGGCTGGGAAGATCCCCAGGAGGAGGAAATGGCAACCCACTCCAGTATTCTTGCCTGGAGAATCCCATGGACAGAGTAGTCTGGTGGGCTACAGTCTATAGGGCTACAAAGAGCCGGACGTGACTAAGAACACACACACAATTTATAAATAAGAATTGTATATATTTAAGATCTACAACTTGATGTTTTGATATGTGTATGTGTTGTGGAATGATCACCACAATCAGCCTAATTAACATATCCAACACCTCACATAGTTGCTTACCATTCACGTGCATGCATATGTGTCTGTGTGGTGAGAACACTTAAGAAATACCCTCTTAGCATCTTTAAAGACTTCAGTAATGTATTGTTAACTATAGTGATATTGCTGTATGTTAGATCTCCATAATTTATTCATCTCATAGAACAGAAATTTTATACCCTTTGACCAACATCTCTCCATTTCCCCTTTCCCCCTAAACCCTAGTAACCAACCTTCTGCTCTCTGTTACTATGACTTCAACTATTTTAAATTTGATGTGTGAGATCATACATATTTGTTTATCTTATTTTCATTAACACAATGTCCTCCAGGTTCATCCATGTTGTCTCTAAAGGCAGGATTTCCTTTTTTTAAAGGCTAAATAACATTTCACTATACACACACACACACTCAGAAAACTAAGATCATGGCATCTGGTCCCATCACTTCATGGGAAATAGATGGGGAGACAGTGGAAACAGTGTCAGATTTTATTTTTGGGGGCTCCAAACTCACTGCAGATGGTGATTGCAGCCATAAAATTAAAAGACACTTACTCCTCAGAAGGAAAGTTATGACCAACCTAGATAGCATATTGAGAAGCAGAGATATTACTTTGCCAACAAAGGTCTGTCTAGTCAAGACTATGGTTTTTCCAGTAGTCATATATGGATGTGAGTTGGACTGTGAAGAAAGCTGAGCACCGAAGAACTGATGCTTTTGAACTGTGATGTTGGAGAAGACTCTTGAGAGTCCCTTGGACTGCAAAGAGATCCAACCAGTCCATCGTAAAGGAGATCATTCCTGGGTGTTCAATGGAAGGACTGATGCTAAAGCTGAAGCTCCAATACTTTGGCCACCTCATGCGAAAAGTTGACTCATTTGAAAAGACTCTGATGCCGGGAGAGATTGGGGGCAAGAGGAGAAGGGGATGACAGAGGATGAGATGGCTGGATAGCATCACCGACTCGATGGACATGAATTTAAGCAAGCTCCAGGATTTGGTGATGGACAGGGAGGCCTGATGTGCTGCAATTCATGGGGTCGCAAAGAGTCGGACACGACTGAGCCACTGAACTGACCGACTGAGGTTGATAGAATGCATGCTTGCATCTCTGAAAGTTTGCAACTTGAGGATTCGTATATAGCGGACTTACTGCAGGGTGAAATAAAAGACCAACCTGGATCACCTCTGTTCTTCACTNTTTCAATGGACATTTAAGTAGTTACCATATTTTATCTGTCATAAGTAATTCCACATTAAACATGGGAGCTCAGATATCTCTTTGAGAGACTGATTTCCTTTCCTTTTGATCTGTAACAAGAAGTGGGGTTATTGGATCATGTGACATTCCTATTTTTAATTTTTTGAGAAACTTCTATACTGTTTTCAATAATGGTGTAACAATTTACATTCTTGTAAATAGTGTACAAGAGTTCCTTTTTATTCACATCTTTCTCAAAACATGTTGTCTTCTGTCTTTTTGATAGTGGCCTTTCTAACAAATGCAAGGTGATATCTCACTGTGGTTATAATTTGCGTTTTCCTGATGACTTGTAATGCTGAGCACTTTTCATATGTTTTGGCCTTTTGTACGTCTTGTTTTGTGAAATCCCCATTTGTGTGCTTTGCTTATATTTACTTGGATTATTTGGTCTTGTTTTGGTTTGGTCTTTTTGCTATTAAGTTGTTCCTTATGTATTTTGGATATTATCCTCTGTCCGATAGATGGTTTGCAAATACTTCCTCCCATTCTGTGGACTGGCTTTTCAGTCTGTGCATTCTTTCTTTTACTCTGCGGAAGATTTTCAGTTTGAGGCAGTGGCACTTATTTGTTTTTGCTTTTGTTGCCTGTGCATTCAGTGTCATAGCCAAAAAAATCTTTGCCCAGACCAATATTGGACTCCTTTCTTTATTTCTAGGAGATCGCGGCATTTGAAAGACTCATTCATAGAATACACTGAACCATAATTCTTTCCAAGTTTATAAACTACAGTTAACGACTTGATTTTGCACAAGCCAAAGGCTAAGATTTGTTTGAAGGGATGCAGTCAGTGATGGGGAATATAAGACCAAATTTGGAACTTCTAATTCCTAACTTAATGTCAGGTTAACAACACATTAGATGTTCAAGTATTGCTGGTATTGTTTTCATTGCAACCATTTTAATTTCATAACAGATTTTTGGCTGAGATGTATAGAAATACCATCAAAACTGTTTCTATAGTTGGATCCTAGTGGCTCAGATGGTAAAGTGTCTGCCTACAATGCAGGAGACCCACGTTCAATCCCTGGGTCGGGAAGATGTCCTGGAGAAGGAAATGCCAACCCACTCCAGTATTCTTGCCTGGAAAATCCCATGGCCAGAGGAGCCTGGTGGGCTATACTCTCCATGGGGTCACAAAGAGTCAGACACAACTGAGTGACTTCACTTTCACTTTTACCACTGTGTTGGTCATACTCTGCTTAATAAGCAGTGAATATATGAAAAAGTTCTGAATGTTAAGAAGAGTGTTATGCCCTGGGAAGACACTAGGAAAATAGGAGACATGATTCTACCTTCAGAAAGCTCACAGTCTGATTTGAGAAATGAAACTCTCTCCTATAAAGCCATCACAGCCCCAAATAGGTGGTACTGACCAAAATAACAAGAG
Organism: Oreotragus oreotragus; assembly: GCA_006410675.1. Classification (NCBI taxonomy): domain Eukaryota; kingdom Metazoa; phylum Chordata; class Mammalia; order Artiodactyla; family Bovidae; genus Oreotragus; species Oreotragus oreotragus. The sequence continues at coordinate 342,341 of SJYX01013080.1, read as the reverse complement.
GGACAAGGAACAGAGAGATTGGAAGCTTCAGAGTTCATGGAAGACATATTGTTGAACCTGAAATGTGGATAAATTTCAACAAGGACAAAAAGACAGAAAGAGAACATCCCATACAACATTGCATAGTTCTTTTTGTCGACAGAGTACTTTCACATTTATCTTGGAATCAATCCCTACAGTAACTCAGTGAGAGATATTGTCATGATTTTCATTTTACTGGTGAGGATCCCGAAGCTCAGAGAGGTTAAGTAGACTTTCTAAGATAACATAGCTTATCAGGGATAGATCTATGACTGATGCTCACTCCTTTATGTCAGATTTTGGAAGGTTATAAGCTAGGTCAAACCAGTCAATCCTAAGGGAAATCAACCCTGAATATTCATGGGAAACACTGATGCTGAAGCTTCTATGCTTTGGCCACCTGGTGCGAAGAGCCAACTCATTGGAAAAGACCCTCATGCTGGGAAAGACTGAGGGTGAGAGCAGAAAGGGATGGCAGAGGATGAGATGGTTACATAGCACCACTGAGTCAATGGACATGAGTTTGAGCAAACACTGCCATGCGTCAGTTCATGGGGTTGCAAAGAGTCGGCCGTGACTTAGAGAATGAACAACTGAACAATAAGCCACGAAGAAGGAAACTATTCCTAATCCTAGACCAGGAGGATAATGCAGTGAAAATGGGGTGCAGGAGAGTTGGAGAGATAGGAGATGGGGAGAGGAACCAAAGATCTCAGCCTGTGCTACCTCTGTACGTGTTCATCTGATTTCACGTGTGCATTTCCAGTCTGTCAGCCCCCTCAACTGTAAGCTCCTGGTAGGCAGGGCTTCAACTGTAATATCAGTAAGGTCCAGCTTGCTGCTAATCTAGTAGCAGGTGCCAATAATGTTTTGAATGAATGAAGTAGTTCAGCTTTGATTTTTGCATGAGGTAATGATAATCTAATGACAACAATGGAATTGGAGCAGGGAAGCTGAATCCATGGGGACTGGTGGAGGAAGAAGTGACAGGATTATCAGGGTGGAGCCCTTTGGGGACATCCGAGGCCCTGAGACTATTCTTTTTCTTAACTTTGTTGGAGGGGTACACAGGTACTTGTAATTGTTCTTCAAGTTGGACATACACTTTTATATATTTTATACTTTAATAATAAAATGGAAAAGTTTTAGAAATAGAAAAAATAGAAATATTTGATGACAGATTTTCGTGTGAATAATAGAGAGGAAGAAAATAAATTAAAAAACAACTTCAAATTCATTATTGTGACACAGTTAAAGAGTGGTTGCTAAGTCGCTTCAGTTGTGTCCGACTCTGTGTGACCCCATAGACAGCAGCCCACCAGGCTCCCCCATCCCTGGAATTCTCCGGGCAAGAATACTGGAGTGGGTTGCCATTTCCTTCTCCAATGCATGAAAGAGAAAAGTGAAAGTGAAGTCGCTCAGTCTGTCCGACTGTTAGCGACCCCATGGACTGCAGCCCACCAGGCTCCTCCGTCCATTGGATTTTCCAGGCAAGAGTACTGGGGTGGGGTGCCATTGCCTCCTGCCAGAAATGGGACTCTTGGAGGCAGAGATGAGAAGGTCATTTTAAAACATTTTCAGGGGCCTCTGTCTGCAGGCTAAGTCCTTGAAGCTCTTTCTCCATCCTGGAAAGTTCCTTGTTTTCTTTGCTCCTAGGGCCCCTGGCCTGGGGAGCTGACTGACTTCCCCTTCTGCTTTCAGATACCAGCATCTGCTCAACACTGGGGACTTCTCTTCTCCCAGAATGGATTTGGTAACTGAATGATTCTTTTCAGCATCAAAGATGCCTCCCCGACTGCTCCTCTGGCTGTTCCACAGAAACCCAGCCCTTGTCCCAGGTGTTCTCACAGGGAAAAGCTCTTCCCTGGCTGGTTTCCATAGATTCTTCCCCTGGGTTTTTCCCCATGCAGAAAGCATTCTTCCTGGACTTGAAATGGTCCCTCTTTCCTCCTTCATTCACTTATTCATTCAACAAATGTTCAACAGTGTATTATGTGCCAGACTCTAGAGGATACCTGGATAAATAATTCATCACCCCATCCTCTAAGGTATGCATAGCCATATGGGATATTCAGGTGTATAAATAAATACAGCTCACATAGTTAATGCTGTGGAGGAGGGACATACATGCAGTTGAAGGAAGCACATTTTGACACTGACCTTGTTGGAGAGAAGAGAGAACTTCACAGTAGAACTTTTCTGGATATACCAGGAGAGAGAAAGGTTGTTCCAAAGACAGAAAGGAGTTCATGCATAATTTACCATTGTAGAGAATCATGTATGTGAAGTTTTAATTCGGTGATTCATTCACTCATCCATTAATGTTTATCTAAGAGGGCGAACAGCATGTCCACAGTCATACAAGTCTCAGTGGATTGGAATTAAGGGCAGTCTAACTCTAGCAGTGACATTCTTTTCTTATCATCTGGTTTAGGACAAGAATATTGTATAAAAGCCACTGCATTTTGTGGAGTTGCAGAGTGCTTATGTTGCTGACAGAAAAAGAAGCTGAATTTTTTTTTTTTTTTTGAGACAAATGACAGCTTTACAGTGGTACTGGAGTTTCTCTGAGGCTCAACTATCTAATGAACCACGCCTAGAAAAGTTCAGACTTGATCTGAAGAAAATGACTTTCTCTTTGGAAAGTGCTATGGTTGGCCTCTCAGCTTTAGCTGGTGTCGCTCCTCGGGAGCTCTCCATTAAGAATTAATTTACTGGCACAGAGAAATATAAGCTTCATAATCTCCCAAGCGTCTAGTGCTGTTGTCTCTGTCTCCTTTTTATGTCCTTTCTGTACTTTTCTCAGAACACAGATAGAGTTGAACTTGGCTAGTGATTTATCAAATACTGTTATGGGAACAACAGCAGCATCTGTCTAGTGCATTACAATGTACAGAAGTCTCCCCATACGTCACATCACTGCCTCCTCTAAAAGTCCCTTGGGGTGGTAATCTCCCTTTTATGCAGAAGAAGAGACAAGAGTTCTAAGAGGTCACGATTTGAATCTTGCTCCAAATTCCATGACTCCTCTCCTAAGAGCCCAAATGACTACTGTTCAGTCACTAGGTTACCTCTGACTCTCTGTGACCCCATGGGCTGCAGCCCGCCAGGCCTCCCTGTCCCTCACTATCTCCTGGAGTTTGCTTAAACTCATGTCCTTTGAGTCAGCGATGCCGCCCAACCAGCTCATCCTCTGTCGTCCCCTTCTCCTCCTGCCTTCAATCTTTCCCGGCATCAGGGTCTTTTCCAATTAGTTGGCTCTTCACATCAGGTGACCAAAGTATTGGAGCTTCAGCTTCAGCATCAGTCCTTCCAATGAATATTCAGAGTTGATTTCCTTTAGGATTGACTGGTTGGATCTCCTTGCTGTCCAAGGGACTCTCAAGAGTTTTCTCCAGCAAGAAAATGTGAAACCATCCATTCTTCAGGGCTCAGCCTTCTTTGTGGTCCAACTCTCACATACATGCATGACTACTAGAAAGATAAAATGACTATTATTGTCTCCCATCTCCTTCCCCAAACTCCCAGCCACCATGCCCATCTTAGAGCTGAGACGCAGATGCTTGTAGAGGTTGAGTCACTTGCCCAGCATCAGGCCATCAGCTGGGCTGGGAAGGCAGGATTCAAACATGGGGTTCTGCTTCCACGTCTCTCACTGTGTTCACAACTGCAGAAAAGAATACTCCTCCAGGTTAATGTGTGGTTTCTCTAACTTTAGTCACAGATGGTGCCAATAAAGTCATGCTTAAGGATGGTGAATGGCATTCCCCTTCCTGTGAGACTCTGAGCATGAAACACAAGTTTCAACAGAGAAAATAACCTGTTGTTAGTTCCTCAGTGGAGCGGGAATTGGAACTCAGAGCCCCCAGGACCAGCACATTTCTTGGTGATTCGTAGTGTGTGAAGAACAGACTGCAGGGGAGCAGGAAGTGGGCTCTGAGGCGGAGGAGACTTGATGAAGGTTCCCACAGAGCTTTGTAAAACAGCTGAGATGTGAAGGATGGCCCAGGAGACCTGGGTGAGTCAAGGGGTGATTGATTAATCAGTGGTTTTTCTTCAAGCACCCCTTGGTTCTCTGCCTCTCCTGGGGCCAGCCTCCCTTCCTCCCCTTTCATGTTTTCACTCTCATTAGCATTTCTGGCAGGGGGTGTTAGAGGAAGTGAATGCCAGAGCAGTTGACTCATTGCTTGAAGCAGTGTACATTTTGGGGGTGTCAAGGAGTTCTTCCTCAAGCCTCTGAGACCAATAACCCCCAACACACAGCATAGCTTTCCAGACCTAGGGAGGAACAGGGTCTGAATAAATTAATCAATGAATCAATCTTTGGCAAAGAACTGCAATACAAGGAAAGAACAGGTTGCAAACCAGGCTCTGATCAGTAAGCTTAGAACTGGGTCTTCCAGAGAAGGCCTGGCTTTTAAAGGCAGTGACCAAGAGATGGTCTATCTTGGACTCAGAATCACATGTAGGATGGAGTCTTACACAGAAGAGGCATTGTTCATCCTTGACGCTTTGATAGTAGGCCAGTTAACCTAAAAGCATCAGTCAGTTCAGGTCAATCACCCAGTTGTGTCCGACTCTTTGTGACCCTGTGGACTGCAGCATGCCAGGCTTCCCTGTCCATCACCAACTCCTGGAGCTTGCTCAAACTCATGTCTGTTGAGTCAGTGATGCCATCCAACCATCTCATCCTAAGTCGTCCCCTTCTCCTCCTGCCTTCATTCTTGCCCAGCATCAGGGTCTTTGCCAGTGAGTCAGTTCTTTGCATCAGGTGGCCAAAGTATTGGAGTTTCAGCTTCAGCGTCAGTCCTTCCAATGAATATTCAGGACTAATTTCCTTTAGGATGGACTGGTTGGATCTCCTTGCAGCCCAAGGGACTCTCAAGAGTCTTCTCCAACACCACAGTTCCAAAGTATCAATTCTCCGGTGTCAATCTCTTCTCCAGGGGATCTTCCCAACCCAGGGATTGAACCCAGGTCTCCCACATTGCAGGCAGATTCTTTACCAGCAGAGCCACAAGGGAAGCCCACCTAAAAGCATGAAGTGAAGTGAAGTCTCCTGCATTATAGACAGACGCTTTACCACCTGAGCCACCAGGAAAACTATGTTTCTCACTTGTTCACTGTGTTCCTAGCCTTGGTCTTTTATTTATATTCATGTGGGTCATAGGGTGGCCTGGGAGATGGAGTTTTGATGACTCAGGGCCTTTGTCGTCACCACTGGTAGATAAACAGCCCTGACCTCGTGTTCTGACTGCAGGTTTGTGGCTTTATCTCTGTAAGTTAAAGAACAGCCCTGTTGTATCACTATGGTATAAACCAATTGGCAGATCAGTCTCACAGATGGAACCTCTGCAGTGTCCCTGGAATCTGTTCTCTCCTCCTCTTTCATCAGCTGCCACACTAACTCAGAGCCTTCTCCCCAGCTACACTCAAGGCTCTTCTGTGGTCCCCTGTCCCCTCCCTGGTTCCCAGCATCCACCCAACCCAAGGCGTTCAGATTCCCTTTCCAAAGCATGGCTTCCCATGTACAACTTACCAGTGATGAGTCATTCAGAAGACCAAATGCCCGCATCCCTGCCTCTTCTGAGATTTCAGAATACTTTGTTTTTACTTTAATCCTGCATCCTTTTCAAGCTGTCTTATAAAAATGAATGGGCATGAGGCTGCCTTTCCTTACATGATGAGCTTCCTCTGAGCAAATCCAGCCTTCTTGATCTTATGTGTCCCAAAAGAACCTAACCCAGTGCATGGCCTGTAGTGGGGACCCATCGTATGATGGTGGAATTGGAACATTTCATGTTAATTAAAGTTTTACATACATCTACACATATGTCCTGTACTTCTTATAGAACAGGGGATGACAAATTCCAACCAACTGACCACCAACTAAACCAAAGTCAGCCACTTGCTTCTATAAACCAAGTGTTTATTGGAACATAGCTATATTCATTCACCCCCCATCACTTCTTGTGTATTACAGGGTAGAGTTGAATAGTTGCAGCCAAGATCATCTGGTCTGCAGTATTGAAAATTTTACCATCTGGCACTTTATAGAACCTAGAAATGCTCTGAGAGCAAGCCTTATGTTTTGTTTATTTTTATATGTAGTCTAGGTAGCAGGAAACACAATAGGTACTAACTGAATAAATTAATCCACGAATCAATCTTTGCTAAAGAACTGCAATGCAAAAATAATTTCTGGATAATGTATCTATTTTTTTTCTATTTATTTATTCATTGATTCATTCAATGATTATTGAGAATCTGCGTGCCTACTCAGTCACTTAAGTCATGTGATCCTATAAGCTGTAGCCCGCCAGTCTCCTCTGTCCATGGGATTCTCCAGGCAAGAACACTGGAGTGGGTTGCCACGCCCAGCTCCAGGGGAGCTTCCTGACCCAGGGACAGATCCCTTGTCTCATATGTCTCCTGCGTTGCAGGTGGATGCTTTAGCACCAAGCCACCAAGCAAGCCCTATTGCGCATGTGATAGTCACACATAATAGTGTCAAGTGCTATTCTTGGTGCTGAGACAAACGGTAAGTAAAGATAACATGCTCCCTACTCTCCTGAACTTCAGAGTTTTCTGAGGGAGATAGATGTTATTCAAACAATCAAATGTATGGTATTAATTACCAGAAGGACAGAGTGGCACAGGGAGCAAGGAGAGTCTGTTCTAGTGGGGTTAGCTCCATTAGGGAGGTCAAGGAATGCTGCTCTGAGATGGTAGCTCTGGAACTAAGATCAGAGGGAGGAGTGGGGCTTAACTGACTAGCAATTAAGGGAAGAGAGCCCCACACTGAAGGAAAACACATAGAAGACCCTGTGGCAGCAGGAGCTTGGTTGGTATGAGGAACTGATCAGGGTGGCTCAGCCCAGAGAAAGGGCACAGTCCAGAGATGGGATTGCAGGAGGAGACAGGGGTCTAGTAGAGAGCCTGCCAAGGGTCTTCTCTCTCCTGGGAACAGTGAAGGGGAAGCAGGGAAATGCATTTAGAAGTTAAGTGGGAAGGGGTGGATTTTAATACCATTTGCATTTTGCAAAGATCGTTCTCTTCTTTTAATGACAGCTGCTTTCAAATACTGATTGCATATTTCTTAAAAGAATCAAACTCGGGAAAATGACAGTCATGTTCCTATTAAATATTGTGATAGTAATACCTTGTACTTGTTCAACTTTAAGAAAACCAACCATCTGTTTTCACATTTAATGCTGTCTCTTAATAAGTATTGCACACAGGGAACCGCGAAGTAGAATGCTTGAGCACAGTGCACGGGGCCACCCTCCCAGGAACTGCGCACAGTGGCACATTCGTGGAAGCCTTTGGACGCTGGATTTCACTTCAGGGCTGACGTTTCTGAATCTGTTCAAGATGAGTGCTCCTAGTTCAGCCCAGTTGCTTAAAGAAGGAGGGGTTCCAGTGCTGTGACAGTCTTGGTGATGGCAGCTGGCTGCTGCATTTTATTCTTAGGCTCAGGGAAGCTGTGGACAGGCTGGAGCGAGCCACTCTGTCCTCCAGCTACGCATGCTCTTACCATTCTTGTCTTTTCTTTTTTTTTTTTGCATTTTACCTTTATTTTGCTTGATCATTGCAATTTCTCTCTACTGCCTTGCTATCCTCTCTCCTAAAAGTATCTCATATCTTATAAGCTGGAGTGGATGCCTCCCTGGCTTTCTGTGAAGACCTGTGAGATGGTTGATGGGTGTCAGAGGTGAGGGGGCCACTGCTGCTAGAAACAGGGAAGCCTTGCCCTGGAGAAGCCAGGACAGGGAAGCAGGATGTAGACCCCAGTCTGTTTGTTTTTGTTTTCTTTTCATTGAATTGTGGCTACTTGCTACTTGGGGCTGTCACATGAAACCACAAGACATCTTGTTGTTACACTGGGTCTCCTGACAGTTGCAACCAGGAGATCTGGGAGAGTCGCTGGCACGTAGAAAGCCCTTGGCCAATGTGTGCCTTTTCTGAGACAGCTGGATAGTTACCAAGAATGTCATGGTTGTCTCCTTAGTGTCATTCTGTATTACGTCATTTATTGGTTATTTGATGAAGACATTTTAATGAAACCACAACCATTGTTTAGAAAGAGAGGTGAATTACTTGCGTCTGAACTCAATTGTCTTTGCCATGCCTAAATCAACTCATGCTTTCTTTGAGACTAACCTAGAATTTGTTTCCCATTTTAATTGCAATTAAATATAAACTTGAAAACTGTGTCAATAAAATGCTGTGAAAACATTTTTTTTCTGTTTGGAAATTCCCTTTGGGGTTAAAACTCTCTTTGGAGTTTTTTTTTTTTTTTTTTTGTTTGTTTTTTCATTACCCATAAATGTATATGATGCTCAAGTTTGATGGCCATAGCTATATTTCTATTTACCTTCCTTCTTAGGCATATTATTTTCCGTCCTAAAATTCTTTGAAATTTGTTGACTCATTTATTATCCTTTGGTTCACTAGGTCCTTTTTCACAATAGCCATGATTTTGTTAATCTCTTGGTCCAGAGTGAAATAGTTGGCTGGAGAGAGAGGAGGGAGAGAAAAACAGGTTCAATTTGGGAGCAACCCTGATGATCAAAGAAGAGATGAGATCTGTGAACCATGAAAGATAAGAACTCAGAGAAGTCTGATATTCATGACCTTGCTCTATGTTAAGTGTCAGAATATCGTAGTTAGTAAAATCATAGTAGACATTCTCCTGTTCTGATCAAAACAAAAAAATAGAAGGAAAGTCCTCTTCTATAAATTGCATTACAAGATTTTGACTAAGACTGAAATTATTTTTCTGTCTTTCTCTAAGCAGAGCTGATGTTAGATCAATGATATTCCCAATATCTCTCAGGGCTAGGGAAATAAAAACAAATTTGCAATTTATTTTCATCTAAAATGCCATTCATCTAAAATTTCATCTAAAAGCTAATTTCTGGCTGCATAAAATATAACTACCTGTTTGGACCTAAAGTGCTCTGTGGACAGAATGAACTGTTCCATTCTATTTTTTTTTTAATTTTTAATTGAAGGATAATTGCTTTATAGAATTTTGTTGTTTTCTGCCAAATAGCAACATGAATCCACCATAGGTTTCAGAGGTAACAGTTAACCAGGAGCTACTAAATTAACCACAGGTAAAACGCAGTGACCCTACACCAACCAGTGAGACAGAAAGTGAGACAAAGAGTTCTCCCCACCTTTAAGTTGGATGGCATCAGCTGTTTGAATTATCCCACAGAGGGGCTAGAGTGACTGACCGACTCACGTGTTAAAAAAAAAAAAAAGGATAGCAAACCCTTTGAGGACACCATATGCTCCGTGCTCTACAGCAAGCCGCTGACAGCACATGGCAATTATGGACTGGAGATGCTGCACCACCCCCAAAACCCAGTGGGCAGGGATTCCTCTAAGCTTTCTAAATGCTAGTGGGGACCTCGTCCTCTGTTTCTGATATTTATCACAAAGAGAACTGGGTAAAATGCAAATTCTGTCTGCCTGGAGAAGTCTGTATGTGGGCTGAATTAATAAAATATTACTTTTAAAGTACTGTGTTGAAGTTATGGTTAGAATTCATCTTGCCTCTCAGTCATCCTAATCCTGGACATTCTCACATTCTGAAGTCTGGACCCTTTAAACCTAACCTATTTGATTGTAGCATGGGTCTAAAATGAACTTGTTGTTCCAGAAACTTCTTTATAAATATTCATCTCAAGAGGCAAGGGTTATAACAGGGCAGTTTTGCACGCAAAGCAGGTGTATATGGGCCTGTATCATGAAAGTCACCTTTACCTCCTTTTGCTCTGTGCACAGGATATTCTCATGCCTGTAATTACTGGCGAGTTGCATGACTGCTGCAGTGTGGAGCAGTTGGCCTGTTGTACAAGCTATGATGGATGTGTACTGGGGACCAGCAGACGAGCTTCTCCTTTATCAGGCATGTTTGCTGCATATTTGTTATGTATTATTACAATCTTCATTGTAACCTAGCCTAGAGTGAAGATTGAAGTGTGATTTCTGTTGTAATTTCTTACTTTCATTCACTCACAGCCCTGAGAAATTAGGTGGATTCTTTCATGAGAGCACTAAAGACCCTTTTTAGTTGTACTGTGGTTATTCACCTGCCTCTGTCTGACCCAGTGAATGTAACGATGAAAGCACTAATAAATATTTCCGGGAGACTGAGAGATGGATTCATGCGTCAGTGATATTTTGCTATGGCTTTTGCATTATATTCACTCCCCATGTTTTTACTGCTGATAGTTCCATCTATTAGCATGGAAGTTGATGTTGTGTTTTAGCATCCTGTTTAATGCCCTGTCAAGGTCCAGCCTGCCTACTAATGACTGAGCAAAACAACAGGCCAAAGGAGGGGAAACTCAGATCCATCTTTAGAAAATCCAGGTTAGGGAAGCCTTTTCAAGCTGTTCTCCTTGCAACCCTTCTCATTTGATCATGGCTTTACTTGCTTTCTTTGTCACTTTATGCTTTTTGTCTATTGCTCTAAATTTAATGTTCCAGAAATTATAACTGCTTTATAGAGCTGTTTAACTTGAGATAAAGATTTCAACACAAACACCGAGGTGCTGGTGCTGCACAAGTTGATAGGAAGCAGTGACATAACCAGTAAAACATTTAATAACTTGGAGATAAGGGCAGAAGGAAAACAATGGGATGACACAGGACATGATTAAAACATCAACAGAAGAGCAATGTTCTTAGATTTAGTTCCAGCCTACCAGAAGGGGGCTCCTTGAGCTCTAGAGTGAGTGGAATGAGGCTTCCCTCCTCTCCCCATATCTGGCCATGGTGTTGTGTTGGTTGTGTCAGACAGGCTTTGGTAGAGAGCAGTGGTTCTCAAAGTGTGGTCCCTGGAGCAACAGCAGCATCACCTGAGAACCAGTTAGAACTGCAGATTATTGGGCCCCGCTTCAATAAGTCAGAAACTCTGAGGATGGGACCTACAGTCTGTGTTTTAGCAAGAACTTCCAGGTGACTCTGCTTTAGATGAAAGCTTGAGAACCACTGGTGCGTTAGGGCCTGGCCACTAGCAGTCCAATCTTCCAGTGTTAAGAGCTATCTAGAATTGATAGTACTCTTGGCGTGAACTCTTGTTTATGATTTGCATGTTTTATTACCAGCAGTTGATCAGACTAAAGGTGGGTAATCTCACATCCTAGAGTTCTCCTGATTATGTGTGGAGTCAAGGTATGGTTGACTTCTAAATCAATGACCAGGTGGTAGTTTTGTAGTCTGTCTCATTTTGATGATTATGTTATCACTGGGCAAAGATGAGGATTTTTTGTGTATTTTTAAAGAGAATAATCTATTGATTACTTATGTATTCTTAGTCACTTGAATGCCAGCCTCTTCCTTATTTTACCAATTTCCTATTTTTTTAAATCAGTGGAATGCCAGTATACACTGTCTTTCTGCAAACTTTTTTTTTTTTTTTAGTATGTGTGTGGTAGAAAGGAGGTGGTAAGGGTCTCAGAGGATGTATAATATTTGTGGTCATTTTGTACACCACCGACCACAGAGTACAGAATTTAGGCAAAACTGCTTCCTCCTCTAACTCTTTTGCATTTATTAAAATTTGGTCATCTAGTGTATCTGTTAATAGTGACCTCTGCTGTCCAGAATCAGTACTACACCCATACAAATCAGCATGGGAATCAGTGTTTGANGGAAAGGAGGTGGTAAGGGTCTCAGAGGATGTATAATATTTGTGGTCATTTTGTACACCACCGACCACAGAGTACAGAATTTAGGCAAAACTGCTTCCTCCTCTAACTCTTTTGCATTTATTAAAATTTGGTCATCTAGTGTATCTGTTAATAGTGACCTCTGCTGTCCAGAATCAGTACTACACCCATACAAATCAGCATGGGAATCAGTGTTTGATAATGTAATAGATTTACTGAAGTTGTATAGAAAGGAAAAGGGCTATAGCTTACTGCAGAATCGTTCAGCTCCTCCCAAATGAAAACACTTTGCATTTGTCTTGAGGATAAAAACAATATTGTTTCTCTTTCATTGCCAGTTACCGAATGTTTCCTTTGATGGCATTCCTCAGTAGGGTAGGAAATTACTAGAAATAAAGAAAAGGAAGTCAATGTGCTCTCCTAACCACCAAGACAGTTTTCAGTTTTAGCAAGTGAGTGCCATTGTTACATAATACTAGGTTACCTTACCTCTGATCGTCTGAAACAAAATCTTACATTTCTCAAAACATTAATTTTTATATGCCTTAAAATAACTTGAATTGTGGAACTGGTGGGACCAGGGTTCCCACCATATCCAGTAGGTGATCAGAAATATTTGTTGAATGATTATCTAAGGACAAGTGGTATGAAGTTATATGCTACATCTGCAACATCTAAGACAATCTTGCTTCCAGTAGAGGCAATCAAGATGCTGCTTGCCTTTCTGAAATGTAGGATCCAACTCAGAGTTTAAGAACCATCATCCAAATTCCCTTTGACTGTGTGTAAAAGAATTGCCACTGAGTCAGCACCCTGTGATAGGAATTAACTATCCAACTAGTACTTTATAAACTAAGCTTTTGGATGCTACTCTTGTATCAATCAATTTAGAAACATTTAATGAATACCTAACACTGTGTTTATGTGTCTAACCACATAAAATAGTAGAAGAAAGCTGGGCTTTGGAATCAAATAAACTTTAGCATGGATATATGGTTCTTTTACTTATTTGTGGTCATAGCAAGGGACTATGTACTCTGAACCCCCCAAATTTTTGTAACAGGATATCAGGCACAAAAAGCATAATGTGCTCTTTTAAGGCCACATTAAGAAGATTACCTAAAAAGTCCACCTAAAGGACATTTGATTAAGGAAATGTAGATTTGCATAATTGATTAAGGTCTAGATAGTCCAGTTCTTTTGTTCAGTTACTCAGTCATGTCCGACTCTTTCCTTCTGGGTTGCAGCACACCAAGCTTCCATGTTCTTCACCATCTCTGTGAATTTGCTCAAACTCATGTGCATTGAGTTGAAGATGCCATCCAACACCCCCTTCTCATGCCTTCAGTCTTTCGCAGCATCAGGGTCTTTTCCTGTGATTCTAGAAAACGAATAAGATGTGATGCCATACTCATTTGTCCAGTGTAGAAGATTGCCACAAAAGTTGTGGTTTTATTGCCTTGTAGGACCTCTTGATGAAAGTGAAAGAGGAGAGTGAAAAAGTTGGCTTAAAACTCAACATTCAGAAAACTAAAATCATGGCATCCCCATCACTTGGTGGCAAGTACATAGGGGAAACAATGGAAACAATGTGAGACTTTATTTTCTTGGGCTCCAAAATCACTGCAGATGGTGATTCAGTTCAGTTCAGTTCAGTCGCTCAGTCGTGTCCGACTCTTTGCAACCCCATGAATCGCAGCACGCCAGGCCTCCCTGTCCATCACCATCTCCGGAGTTCACTCAGACTGACGTAGATCGAGTCCGTGATGGCATCCAGCCATCTCATCCTCTGTCGTCCCCTTCTCCTCCTGCCCCCAATCCCTCCCAGCATCAGAGTCTTTTCCAATGAGTCAACTCTTCGCATGATGTGGCCAAAGTACTGGAGTTTCAGCTTGAACATCAGTCCTTCCAAAGAAATCCCAGGGCTGATCTCCTTCAGAATGGACTGGTTGGATCTCCTTGCAGTCCAANGGGATTCTCCAGGCAAGAACACTGGAGTGGGTTGCCATTTCCTTCTCCAATACATGAAAGTGAAAAGTGAAAGTGAAGTCGCTCGGTCGTGTCCGACTCTTAGTGACCCCATGGACTGCAGCCCACCAGGCTCCTCCGTCCATGGGGTTTTCCAGGCAAGAGTACTGGAGTGGGGTGCCATCGCCTTTCCATGAGAGACTGCAGTTCTACCAAACTCCCAGGCGTGCTGAGGCTGCTGGTCGGGGGTGGGAGGCTACATCTGGAGTTAATGGCATTAACTGCACCTTACCCCTTTACCTTTTTCTCTCCTGTAGTGAAAGAGAAAACATGGGCTTTGGAGCAGATTGATGGGGTTTGAATCCCACCTCTGTCACTTTCTAGCTTGGTGAAATTGGACTGGTTCTTTGTATATAAAATGGGGGCTTGATACTTACCTTGCAAGCTCCTGGTGCAGATCACCTGAGAGCGTGTATGAAGGCACCTAGCACTCAGGGAGTGCTCAACAAAGATTAGCTGTATTAGGGTGACTTAGCTCATGGGAGTGGAGGATGGAAGGTGCCAAGGAGAGTCCACATAAGAGCCCTCAGGAAGGTAGTGGCCCCATTCATCTTGGTGGTGGACTCCACCCTTGGCCTGGTTCCCCTGAAACTTTTGGCCAGAATATGTCTCATTTGATGGTTCGGTGAAGGGGTTAGAAGTCAGAGGCTCTGCACTAAAGCTCACTGCCTTGGGTGAGACAAGTGGGGGGACCACGTTGCAATGAGATTGTGCGTATAATGAGGTATATTTTATTCCATTAGACTCTGCCCAAATGCACATTTAGGATTTTATCTTCTTAATACGTGCAACTGTAAGACTACCGTCTTTCCTCCAGTGTTGCTCTGATGGGCAGCTCAGTGAGCAGGATTTTTTTTTTTTTAAGAAAAACTTTTTTCTACACAGAGCCCATGGATTCTGGTGGCAAGGGACCTGCAGCTGAGTCTTGGAGCTCTGGTTATCTGGCTGCATGCTCTGGACTCCTGCAGCCTGCTCTGAACACCGCTGGCCTTGTGTTCCCAGACTGTTATATGTTCACTGTTTCATGTCCTTCTCCTTCCCTGACAGTCAGCTTTGTGAAGGTAAAGGCTGTGTCTTAGGCCATCTTGAGTTCCCATCACCCATCAAAATGCCAGACACCTAATGGGTGCTGACTAAATGCTCACTAGCAATGCAGAAATAACTGAGCTGTAGGACCTGGGGCAAGTACTCACTTCTCTGCTTCTTGGGCCTCCGCTCTTTTATGTGTAAAGTGGGGTTCCAACTAAATTTGGTCTCTTAGGCTCCCCCTGGCTCCTAACAGTGGGTGAGTCAGCACTGCTCTTCATCTGTTTGTCATCCACGTTATTTTTTCTTCCCAGGTACACATTCCTACCCTTGACCTTGGTTTTGTATTTAATCCTTCCTCAGGGATCAAAGATGGGCTTTATAAATGCCCTGCCAGTTAAGGCCTGAAGTTCCGTTCTTTTCTTACCAACTTCTTGCCTAGACCATCTGTCTGGGCTTTGTTAGAGGCATGCTTGGCTGATCATTTTAGGCTAATGGAGCTAGCTGTCTCTTCCGTGTTCACCTTGCCAGCTTCTGCAACATCCTTGGGCCTATCCCTTCTGGCCTCGATGGAGCCAACACGCCCTGTCTCCTTTCATTTGCTGGGGTTCCCTTTGGCAGAGAGAATGTGCAGACTGCCCAGACCAAGGGAGGTGCCACCCCCTCCTGGTGTGTGATGCAGGCACCGAACCCAGCTGGTCACACAGTTCCCGAAAATGTCATTACACTGGAAGAGATGTGTGACAGTCCCCATCTCCTCTAAAATATCTCTCACATTTACCTGTTAGAGCTGAAAGAATTCGAATAGAATGTAGTTTCTATTTTTTGGGGGGTGGGGGAGTGTCCTTTATCTTTCAGGAAAGCTGCCACAGTCAAATTTTCTGTAATGGCCTAATGCTTGGGTACCTGCCACTAACAAGTCACCAGGTATGGTGCTGTCTACAAAGATGGCCATGCACTGGCTGGCCCTGTTTGAACATGTGCTGCTCCTCTTATCCAAAGGTGGGGCCTGGGGACTTCCCTGGTGGTCCAGTGGTTAATAATCTGCCTTCCAGTAGGACACGGGTTCGATCCCAGGTCGGGGAACTAAGATTCCACATGCCTCAGGGCAACTAAGCCCTCACACTGTAACTATGGAGTCTGAGCACCTCAGCTAGAAGGAAGCTCATGCATCTCAACAAAGATCCCATGTGTTGCAACTAAGACCTGACATAGCCCCAAATAAATAAATGTATATGTGTGTATATTTTAAAGAAGGTGGGGTCTGTTCCCCTCCCTCCCTTTTTAAAAACTTGTTTTAAGTTTTAATTTTGCAATAAATTCAGATGTACAAGAGAGGCAAAAATATTACAAGGAATTTCCAAATATCTTGTATCCAGTTTCTTCCAAGTTTAACATGTTATACAACTTCCTTATCGACACTTGGAAATTAATACAATCCTAATGTTTTTCTCCCCTTGAATCGAGGGCCTGAAGACTGGCTTGAACCAACAGAAGGAGACAGAGAGGGTGTGCTGTTCCAGTTCTGGGCTGAGACCCTTTGCTCTCTTGCCATCCTGAGCCACAATTTAAAGTCCAGGCTGTCCTGCTGCTGAGCAGAAAGCCAGCAACTGACCTCAAGCCCTCAAGTGTGTGACAGAGGCCCTTGTTCCACCAGTCTGGCCAATACCACATGAAACAGTCCCAAGGCAGCACTACTGAGCTTTGTACAGAGTCCTGGCCCACAGAATTGGAAGCAAGAAAATGC
Organism: Oreotragus oreotragus; assembly: GCA_006410675.1. NCBI lineage: Eukaryota > Metazoa > Chordata > Mammalia > Artiodactyla > Bovidae > Oreotragus > Oreotragus oreotragus. Next base: position 325,829 of record SJYX01013080.1, on the reverse strand, counting down.
TTTTGTGGGTTAAGCCACTCCGTTTCAGGCACATTTGTTACACAGCAATAACTAGCTGAAGCACCATACTCTCTGGGTCCTAATTTTTTCATTTGAAAATTGATGGATCTCCCTTGCATCTTTGAGGCCAAGCTGATGCTGCTGTAGCTGGGGTCAGAACCTCTCACCATAAACAAGCCATCTGATATCTGGGCCTCATTCAAGTTCTTGAAGTCAAGAAAAATACCTCTGAATCCTAGTTACTACAGCATGAATGCAACTGAAATTCATCAAAGAAAACAAAAGAACATATCACCTCAAAATTCCAGTTCTGACAATTCCCAGCCATCTGATCTTGAACAAACTTCTTTCTCCAAGCCTCAGTCCCCACATTTATAAAGTGGGGATAATGATATTGATATTACCTACTAATAGAATTAATGTGCAGGTTAAATGAAATAGTATCCATCCATTGTTTAGCATGGTACCTGGATATTGAAGGCATTTCATAAATGGTAGCTATTTTCTTTATTGGCTCTAATAATGGTGACAGAGGATGAGACAGTTGGATGACATCATCGATTCAATAGACATGCGGGAGATACTGAAGGACAGGGAAGCCTGGTGTGCTCCAGTCCATGTGGTTGCAGAGTCAGACACAGCTGAGAGGCTGAACAACAGAAATGTTTTTACTCCATCTGTAGAGGGACTGCACATTAACCAAATCACGATAACCCTGCCCCAGCCTGTAAGAAAATGAAATTATCCATTACCAGGGGCACTCATAGCGCTGGTGTATACTATCTCTGGAGGTTCAGAAAAAAGGTAAAAGATTTCTTCTCTGGAAAGAAATGAAGGTGCTGGGTAACAATTTGCTTCTGTTTTTAAAAAGATATTGCCCACTGAGTTTATGATTAGAGAGGAAGGTCAGATAAAAAGGATTTTAAAAATTAATCTGTGGCTTTGTAAAAAATAAAGCACAAGAAAGCGGCACGCTGGTTAGCACATTTTTAGAGAAAAACAACAGTGAAAGCAGAGAAATGAAAGCCTGACCTTCTACCATCTGCCGCAGCGGATTCTGTAGCTCTACAAGAATCTCATTAGCATCTTCTAAGAGGCTGGGTGTACCACCAGCACAACAGTGGTGGGAAAGGGACACTCACACCCACACAGCACACACTCGCACACAGCCTGAGCCCGCTCTGGCTGTGAGGTGGCCGGGGTGGGGGACTTGGTCCTCCCTCCCAATCCCCTTCCTTGTACACGGGAATTCCACAAGCCTGCACAAGCTCCAGTTCAGCAAGGAGAGAGTTACCCTTTAAAAAATTCTGCTCCGGGAGCAAGCACAGTGAGGAGGAGTGATTGGCCTAGCAAAGACAAGAATAACACCGCACACCCACATTTGCTTCTCGCTCTGGGCCTCCTGGGTCTCCAGTCTCCTGGCTACATTTTTAAGTGCTGCATTTTCTGGAGCTTTTTCAACCTGCGTCTGCCAGATTGGAGGTGCAAGGAGAATGTCCTCCCCTCCCCAGCTCCCTAAATCACCTTCCCATCTTGCTTCCCAAAGGAAAGTCAGACAATAGGAGACTGTTCTCGAAGGGCTTTCACCTACTTAGCGGCTGTGCAAAGAATTTAGAGCTTTGAGATGAAAAATGGTACCGGAGGAAAGGAGGCCAAGTCCAGGAGATGATTCCTAAGGAAGTTTTCAGGAGTGCTAGGCCTTTTTCCCCACGATCTTTCTAATTCTTTCTCTGAAGCAGTGTGTAAGGCTGGAACTTAAGGGTTGTTCAGCTGCTCAGTCATGTCCAGTTCTTTGCAACCCTATGGACTGTAGTACACCAGGCTACCCTGTCCTTCACTATCTCCCAGAGTTTCCTCAAACATCATGTCCATTGTGATGCTATCCACACACACACACACATCCATACGCATATACACATGTGCGTGCACACATGCACACATACACATCCATACGCATATATACATGAGCATGCACACACACACACCCATACGCATATACACATGCACGCACACACACACAACACACACACATCCATATGCATATACATGTGCACGTGCACACACACACATCCATATGCTTATACACACGCACACATGCACACACAACACACATACACATCCATACGCATATACACATGTGCGTGCACGCACACACAAACATACGCATATACACATGCGTGCACGTACACACAACACATACACATCCATACACATATACACACGCACATGCACACACACATACACACATCCATATGCATATACACATGCACACACACACATCCATATGCATATACACATGCGTGCATGCACACACACACACACACAGAGACACACACATGAATGGAGCAAATACCACCTGGTGATTTACCCTCTCTATGAAGACTGGAATCCATGAGATTCCAGAAATCCACTAAACCTTTCAGGAACTTCTGATTCAACCAGACCCTTTTACTGGGGGCCAGAATTAGACAAACTCAAGTCCAAAGGGTCACTTTTGTTGGGGGAGTTTGTAATTTCCTTGGTTCTGTCTCATCACAACAAAAATTTGAAGTGACAGACCAGTGTTACAGCCCTTGAATGGACCAGTGTTACAGCTCCGTGTTACAGCTCAGTTTTATTTAGAAAGTAAAGGAAAATACATCCTCGAGGCAAGAGGGCATGCTGGTCCAAAGGACGGGAAGAGGAGAGAGAGACCCCCGGCCCTCTGGCTCCTCTTTTCATGTGTTTTTTCTCCTCCCCCGGGGCCTGTCCTGTGTAAACTGGGGTAGCCAGGAGTGGTTTGTTTTACCTGAGGTCTGCACCCCGGTCCTCCGACCATCCTTTGTTCTATTTTCACGGGCTTTTCCCTTCCTTACCTTTCGGCCGCCACCGTTTTGAACTCCTTTTTCCTGTTCTAACTACCTAGCACTGTTTTGTCCCCTGCTGGACCCAAGAGCCCAGAATGGTGCCTGACACGTAGCAGAAGCTCAGTCTGTACTTCCCTGTTGAATGAGTGAATGGACGTGTGCCGGCCTTGTGGACTTCCTCTCTCCCAAACCCACCACGTTCTTCCTGCCCCAGGGCAGCTGCGCCGTCTGTCCCTCTGCTTCCCGCACTCTCCCCTACACCCTGCATGGCCACACTCTCCCCAGCTTCTCACAGACGCTTCCCCGGAGCTCAGGGTGAGGCAGCGTCCTGCTCCATAGCGCTCCGCCCTGTGACACACTCTTCTTCCTAGCCCGTGTCAGCAGCTGAAATGGCTTCCCTGTTTCCTTGGTTTTTCTTGCCTGTCTCCTCCATGAGAGTGTGTCTCAGCGACGGGGACCTCGTCTGTCTATTCACTGCTCCATCCCAGCACCAACATCACCACTGGGCACATAGTAGGTGCTCAATTGCGAACTGACTGAGGAACACATAAGGTTGTTGAGAAGATTGCATGTGTGCATACTAAGTCGCTTCAGTCGTGTCCGACTCTTGGTGACCTCATGGAGCCCACCAGGCTCCTCTGTCCATGGGATTCTCCAGGCAAGAATACTGGAGTGGGTGGCCATGCCCTCCTCCAGGGGATCTTCCCGACCCAGGGATCGAACCCACATCTCTTATGTCTCCTGCATTGGCAGGTGGGTTCTTTACCCCTGGCGCCACCTGGGAAGCCCGTTGTGAGGATTAAATGTATATTAAAACAACTGCTTTGGAAAGCCAGCCATTTCTAAGAATTCTAAAGATAAACTTACAAGGACCAATGATTTGACCTCGAGGAATAGATGTCAGAGAAGTGATTACATACGTTCAGAAAACATCTTGGGCAAGGATGTTCACAGCAGCCTGATTTACAATAGTCTGAACCGGAAGTAACCTGAATGTCCATCAGTAATGGAACTGACAAATTGTGGTCATACAAGGGAATAAGAAGGGCTGGACGTGGATGAATCTCACAAACGAAACACTGACCAAAATAAGCCACACACAAAAAGGACACACTGTGCGATTCTACTTATATGAAATTCAAGAATAGAGGAAATTAATCCTGGCTGTGCCTGGTGACCTGTTTCTAGCGCTGAGCATGGGCCAGAGTGACGCAAGCAGCTTTCTTTTGGTGTGGAGGGGGGAGGGGGAGGAAGTGAGACAAACTCAGTATGAAGATGGGGGGAGGGTTTGCATTCGAGAAGGTGGAGGGTCAGCAGAAGATCCTGTGGGTGGAAAGAATGCCGAGGCCGAGGTAATTTTGGAAAGCTATGTGCAAGGCTGCCCCGGCCAACAGAGGTTTGTAGAACAGCTGGGAAAACAGAGAACTTTCAAAGAACACCAGAGAGCATGCTGCAGCTTCACGCAGGGATTGGATCTCAAAATGTAAAAGCGCAAGATGAGGGTGACCTCAGCTGTGACCTTTGCTGCGGCAGGTGGCTTCCTGCCCAGCCCGGGGGAGGGGACTATGGACACGGGTGGGAGAGCAGCGAATCCTTTTCCTGGCCTGGGTCTCCAGGGCTGTTCCTGGGAGAAGGTGGAGCAAAGTCCCTCTGCGGCCCCTTTCGCCTCAACTGAAAATATGCGATGTGTGAGCAAAACAGGAAGAGCCTGTAAGGTATCTACTTCAGCACCAAGAGATCGAGACTTCCTCTGTCATAAAAGCCCCCAGAGGCAGCACACACAATGCCAAGGGCCCCCCCGTCCCTACCTCCCCCAGCATCCACCTGGTAGCCCTTCCCCACGTCCCTATCTTTCATCTGTCGTGTGGCCACAGTGGCTTCGGCGGGTTGGGAAACTCTGAGATCAAAATTAACTGCTCATTGTGTCATCAGAACCTTGTGAAACCTCAAGTAAGCTGAATTCAGAAAACATGTGACGACAAAGCCCCAGAAATACACCCCAGAGAAGGACATCCTTGGGGATGCCGATAGGCAGGGCAGCGGCTGTCTGATTACGCTGCTCATTCTGGTTAATGACACACAGGTATTTACTGTGATTTGTCTCCTCAAATACACTTTGCTCTAGCTGCTTTAAAAAGTCTTTACTCTCTGGAGGATTGGAAATCTGTTTTATTGTTCTCAAGAGTGTCCAGGTTGAAAAAGGGAATTTGGTGAGTTCTATTCACAACGTGTGGATAAGTATACTCTAGGATTCCATGTGTAATTCCAATCATCTTTTGGTTAAAAAAAAAAAAAAATGCATTCCTACAAGAGCTCCTCCAACCTGAACACAAACAAGTAAAGGAGATGAGAGGTCAAAAGTTTGAGGAACTGGAAACTTGGATTTCAATTCGAATTCAAATACAGTCGGTACAGAAGACTGACTGTATTGTTAGAAAATGATGCTGGAGTGAAATCAAGAGGGCAACCTAGCAGATCAGTCATCTGTGGGCGTGACAAAGAGTCAGTGAATAAGCGGCTCCAGGGAATGAAGAACCTGAAAATCTGTCCAGGCAACCAAGGGACAGATTGTCCCAGCCAAGCCACACTTCCTCACTTGCAGTGGTTAAAAGATTTGAAGACAAGATCCCAGCAAGCCCAAATCTTTTTTCAATAAGTTTAAAAAAAAAGTATTTATTTTTTATTTGGCTGCGTTGGGTCTTAGTTGCAGCTCGCAGGATCTTCACTGTGTCACTCGGGGCCTTTCGCTGTGTCCTGCAGGCTCCAGAGTGCAAGGGCTCGCTGCTGTGGTCTATCTCAGAAGCCTCTAGTCGTGGAGCCTGGGCTCAGTTGCCCCGCGGCACACAGGATCTTAGTTCCCTGTCCAGTGATCGAACCTGCTTTCCATGTATCAAAAGGCAGATTCTTAACTACTGAATCACCAGGGAAGTCCCAAGTTCAAATCTTATTGGCTACAAAACATGGCTGAAACAAATCACATTGGTGATAAGTTACATCAAAATGAAGTGTAACTCGTCCCAGGAGAAGGGGGCGACAGAGGATGAGATGGTTGGATGGTATCACCAATTCGATGGACATGAGTTTGAGCAAGTTCCAAGAGTTGGTGATGGACAGGGAAGCCTGGTGTGCTGAAGTCCATGAAGTAGCAAAGAGTTGGACGTGACTGAGCGACTGAACTGACTGACTGAAATGTAACTAGTCTTATTTAATTAGATGACGTTTACAGACTTTCCTTGCTCAGTCCTTTTTGATCTTTGAGGGACTTGCTTTGTCTCTGCCTCTGTCTCCAGGGCCACGTGTTTCTGATGAATCATCATTCAAGATTCCTGACCACAGGGTGGGTTTGTATCCCAGCCTTTAGCAACAGTGATCAGAATAAATGGATAAGGAGACCCAAGCAGGACAGATTCCCTGCTATGCGGATGCTGGGAGAAAATACTTGTACTTAAAATTTTTTTTTTCTGTTGAGATTGGTATGGGAGGACAAATGTAGAAGCCGTGGTAGGAAGAGCTTTCTACAGAATGACTTGAGAGCACCAAAGACCAGAGTCTGCTGAATCGAGATCTAGGCAGGAGTTCTCAACCAGGACGGCTAAGGATACCAACTGTTGGTTTAGGAGGACCACATCTGATCCCTGAGGCCTTGATCCAGGTAGCTCTTCCTGGTCCCCAGCTGCCAGTGACTTTCCTTGTTTTGCTTCATTTAGTTTGAATGGCATTTCTGTCATTTGTGCTGCTAAGTCACTTCAGTCGTGTCCGACTCTGTGTGACCCCATAGATGGCAGCCCACCAGGCTCCTGAGAGCACCAAAGACCAGAGTCTGCTGAATCGAGATCTAGGCAGGAGTTCTCAACCAGGACGGCTAAGGATACCAACTGTTGGTTTAGGAGGACCACATCTGATCCCTGAGGCCTTGATCCAGGTAGCTCTTCCTGGTCCCCAGCTGCCAGTGACTTTCCTTGTTTTGCTTCATTTAGTTTGAATGGCATTTCTGTCATTTGTGCTGCTAAGTCACTTCAGTCGTGTCCGACTCTGTGTGACCCCATAGACGGCAGCCCACCAGGCTCCCCCATCCCTGGGATTCTCCAGGCAAGAATACTGGAGTGGGTTGCCATTTCCTTCTCCAATGCAAGAAAGAGAAAAGTGAAAGTGAAGTCGCTCAGTCTGTCCGACTGTTAGCGACCCCATGGACTGCAGCCCACCAGGCTCCTCCGTCCATTGGATTTTCCAGGCAAGAGTACTGGGGTGGGGTGCCATTGCCTTCCCTGAGTTTTAATAATTTTCTGGTAGCATCTTCAGGATCCTGTATGTATTATATGTCATCTGTAGTGACAGTTTAACTTCTTTTCCCATTTGGATTCCCTTTGCATCCTTTTCTTTGATCGCTATAACTAGGACTTCTAAAACCATGTTGAATAAAAGTGGTGAGAGTGGTCATCCTTGTCTTGTTCCTGATCTTAGAGGAAGTGCTATCAGGTTTTCACCACTGAGTATAAAGTGAGCTGTAGGTTTGTCACTGATGGTCTTTATTATGTTGAATTATGTTCCTTCTATGCTCACGTTCTAGAGTTTTTTAATCAAATGGTTGCTGAATTTTGTCAAAAGTGTTTACTACATTTATTGAGAGATAATCATATGGTTTTTAATTCTTCATTTTGTTGATGTGTATCACATTGATTCGCAGATATTGAAAAATCTACATCTCTGGGATGAATCCCATTTGATCATGTTGTATGATTTTTTTTAACATTGTTGAATTTGGATTGCCAATATTTAGCTGAGGATTTTTATGTCTATGTTCATCAGTGATACTGATCTGTAAATTTTTTTGTATTGTCTTTGGTTTTGGTATCAGGGTGATGGTGGCCTCATAGAATTGAGTTTAGAAGTTTTCCTTCCTCTGTAGAGTTTTGGAAGAGTTTCAGAAGGATGAGTGTTAACTCCTCTCTAAATATTTCATAGAAATTGCCTGCGAAGCTATAAGGTCCTAGACTTTTATTTGTTTGGCGTTTTTAAATTAGTTTCAATTTCAGTACTTGTGATTGGTCTGCTCATATTTTCTATTTCTTCCTGGTTCAGTCTTGGGAGACTATACCTTTCTAAGAATTTGTCCATTTTTTCCAGGTTGTCCATTTTATTGGCATACAGATGCTGATAAGTTTCTTATGATCCTTTATGTCTGTGGAGTCAGTTGTAATTTCTCCCTTTTCATTTCTAATTTTGTTGATTTGAGTCCTCTCCCTTTTTTTCTTGATGAGTCTGGCTAATCAATTGTCTTCATTTTTTTCAAAGCTTTTGACTTCATTGATCATTGAAATTGTTTTTTGTCTCTATTTTAATTATCTCTGCTCTGATCTTTATTATTTCTTCTACTAACTTTAGATTTTGTTTTGTTCTTTTTCTGGTTGTTTTAGCTGTAAGGTTAGAGTGTTTGAGATTTTTCTTGTAGAGGTACGATTGTATTGCTATAAACGTCCCTCTTAGAAGTGCTTTTGCTGTATCCCATAGGTTTTGGACCATTGAGATTTCATTTTCATTTGTCTCTAGGTATTTTTTAACTTCCTCTTTGACTTTTTCATGATCCATTGGTTGTTTACTAGCATATTGTTTAGCTGCCACATGTTTATGTGTTTATAGTTTTTTTCTTATAGTTTATTTCTAATCTCATAGCATTTTGATAAAGATGCTTAATGTGATTTCAATTTTATGAAATTTACCAAGGCTCACCTTGTGGCCTGGTATGCAGTCAATCCTGTAGAATGCTCTGTGTGCCCTTGAGAAGAATGTGTTGTCTGCTGTTTTGGGATGGAATGCTCTATAAATATTAAGTTCATCTGGTCTAAAGTGTCATTTAAGACCCGTGTTTCCTTATTAATTTCTGTCTGGATGATGTGCCTATTGATGAAAGTGGAGTGTTAAAGTTCCCCACTAGGATTTGTAATTTTAGAGACAGGGTAATGACACATGATAAGAGCCAGCCTGTGACCACGATATTGGAGGCTTAGGTGGAAGGGAAAGAAGTGCTGGGCACAAGGAGGTCAAGAATCAGAGTGACATCCAGGACACTGAGTGGGTAGTCCATTTTAATGTTAACGTCACCAGGGATGACAGAATGTGAGGATGCAGAGGAAGATGTAAAACCAATGGAAAAAAAATAAACCAATGGAGACTCACCGGAACATTGGTCAATGATCACAACAGGAGTGAGAGAGGGATAAAAGATCAGAGTGGCAACTGTGTGTGTTTTCTTGTTTCCTTAATTATAATTCTAAAATTCTAACTGTTCTAAAATGAACAGTTACAAAATTGATGTCTACCAAATCCTCTTTTGCTTCTAAATAAGCTTATGTGAAATAGATCATAGAGGACAAGAAGGAACAAATGTATTCCTTAAAAATGATTACCTTTAAATTACAATTATGGCTGTGATTCAAAGCACTGATTGTAATTCAGCTCAGGGTCAGGAGTTGAAAATGAATTAAGCTGAAGGTTTTTAAATTTCTGTTTTTTCAAACAGCCCTTTTTAGTCTAATCTGATTTGTAAATACAAACACTGTAGTTCTGCTAATTAAAACTTCTGTGGCAGACAAGATAAGACTTTTGGACAGGGAAAACAATAGGCTGGGTGAGGAGAAGAAGATCTGGAGATAGTAGCTCCTGTTTTATGAACTAAATCATATTACTTTCTAGAAATATGAAACAGAAACTCAGGAGTTTTGCAGGTGATTTGCAGGAACTTGAGTTAATACTTATGTAGAATATGGAGGAAGCCCATTAAAGTTAATTGGGGTTAAATCCATAAGGAAAAACCTAGAGAGTAAAACAAGAGACATATGCAGAGCACCAAGGAAAAAATTTGTGTTACCCTTAAACAGAGAAGTAAGACATAGGGCCTGATACTTTGTGTCCAATAGCTTTCCTTGTGAGAACCAGCTGCATTGCGTTTCCTGTTCATAGATTTATATGTAGATTTCTATAGTATATTAGACCATAAAGCTGCTTTTTTATATTCAGTTCAGTCACCCAGTCATATCTGACTCTTTGCAACCCCATGGACTAATGTCAGGCCTCCTTGTCCATCACCAACTAACAGAGCTTGCTCAAACTCATGTCCATTGAGTCAGTGATGCTATCTAACCATCTCATCCTCTGTCATCCCCCTCTCCTCCTGCCTTCAATCTTGCCAGCATCATGGTCTTTTCCAGTGAGCCAGTTCTTCACATCAGGTGGCCAAAGTACTGGAGCTTCAGCTTCAGCATCAGTCCTTCTAATGAATATTNCATTGAGTCAGTGATGCTATCTAACCATCTCATCCTCTGTCATCCCCCTCTCCTCCTGCCTTCAATCTTGCCAGCATCATGGTCTTTTCCAGTGAGCCAGTTCTTCACATCAGGTGGCCAAAGTACTGGAGCTTCAGCTTCAGCATCAGTCCTTCTAATGAATATTCAGTACTGATTTCCTTTAGGATTGACTGGTTTGCTCTCCTAGATTTTTTATACAGGCTAATCAAATTCTTCATTTGCATAGAAGTCTTAAGTAGAAAAGTACCCACCCCAGCATTTGATATATTCTCCTAAAATCTGTATACTTCTTTTTTTACTTCTAAAACTACTTCTATTAGACTCTGGAATTCATTGCATCACGTGAGAAAGAAAAATCTCTACTTGATTGTCTCATACATTTAGGCAATTCTTTCAACATCATCTATTGAATACTAATTATTTCTCCATTTACTTTTTGATGATTCCCTTATTTATGATGTTGTATATACTACTATTTCAGAGCCTTGAGCATTTTTTCACATTAATCTACCTGTGGACCTTTTTTTTTTTTTGGTCAATACTGCACTATAATCAGTTAAGGATTGTGATCTGTATTCATATTTGATAGTGGGAGGTATCATATTTTTTTCCAGAAATTTAATTTCTCGCTTGTTTGATCAGCTACAGAAACTTGAATTTCATCATTACCTCACGATTCCCAGATTTTTATCTTAATTGTGTTAAACCTATAAATTATTTGGAAAGGTTTAACATTTTATCATCTTTCTGTTGTAGAATATTTTTCCTTTTGTTTCAAACACTTAAAAAAAAAATCTCTCAGCAACATTGCATAGCCTTCTTTACAAGAGATCTTTACATTTTTCTTTGAGATATTCTTTTTTTAAATTTTTCTGTTAAATATTTGTTCATAAAGCTTCATAAAGCTTTGTTCATAGTGATGCTTCCTAAGGCCCACTTGACTTCCTGTTACAGGATGTCTGGCTCTGGGTGGGTGATCACACCATTGTGGTATCTGGGTCAAAAATATCTTTTTTGTATAGTTCTTCTGTGTATTCTTGACACCTCGTCTTAGTATCTTCTGCTTCTGCTAGGTCCATACCATTTCTGCCGTTTATTGAGCCCATCTTTGCATGAAATGTTCCTTTGGTATCTCTAATTTTCTTGAAGAGATCTCTAGTCTTTTCCATTCGATTGTTTTCCTGTTTCTTTGCACTGACCACTGAGGAAGGCTTTCTTATCTCTTCTTGCTATTTTTTGGAACTCTGCATTCAAATGGATCTTTTTCTCCTTTGCCTTTAGCTTCTCTTTTCTCAGCTATTTGTAAGGCCTCAGTCATTTTGCTTTTTTATTGCCTTTCTGCATTTCTTTTTCTTGGGGGTGATCTTGATGCGTGCCTCCAGGACAGTGTCACAAACCTCCATCCTGATTGTTTTCCTGTTTCTTTGCACTGACCACTGAGGAAGGCTTTCTTATCTCTTCTTGCTATTTTTTGGAACTCTGCATTCAAATGGATCTTTTTCTCCTTTGCCTTTAGCTTCTCTTTTCTCAGCTATTTGTAAGGCCTCAGTCATTTTGCTTTTTTATTGCCTTTCTGCATTTCTTTTTCTTGGGGGTGATCTTGATGCGTGCCTCCAGGACAGTGTCACAAACCTCCATCCATAGTTCTTCAGGCACTCTAACAGATCTGATCCCTTGAATCTATTTGTCACTTCCATTGAGCCCCAGTCAGCTCCCGGTCTTGTTTTTTACTGACTGTCGGCAAATATAGTGATGATGGGAAGGAATGGAATGCCAATATGGCAGTAAAACTTTTTTCAGAACAGAAAGAAAGCCTCTTGTACCAGCAGAACCCTGTGTATGCAGTTTTTAACTTTTTTGGTGGTGGGACCGGAGCACAAAAATGAGCTGGTGGTGTTCTCAAAGCAAGCTAGGATGAGCTCACCAGGGCAAATCAGGAGTCTCTGTCACTTGGAGATGACACACTTCATAGTTCCTTAAGCACACTTCCAATTAGGGAACGAGATTTCATCCTCCACTTCTTGCAGGCATCTTCCGTCTTCATGGATTGTGACAGACGGCACCTCTCCCATGGTTTATAGGAGCGACACATGCCAGGGATGCAGACCGCATGACACTTTGACACAGGTCAGTGATTCAGGACCAAAGATTTGTCTTTTCTGTGCAAGCCCTATTCTTCCTCTCATAGAGCCTAGAAGGTGAGGGGGGCTGGGAATATGCTACAGTGGTACTCAGACAAATCTGAGTTTGTCTCTTAATAAACCCATGGGGCTGAGGGTAGTCTGACCTCAATTTTTATCTCTCTTTAAAATTTGGGGACTTTTTCTCTTTGCCTTTGACTAAGAGTTCTAATAGCCATTTCCAAGAAACAGAAAGTGTTTACTAATCATGCTATTAAATGTTTTTGAAGAAGATGAAAATATGTACTATAGATAAGGGCAGGTTTTTAATTAAAATATTTGATATTCAGTATGAGTTTATTAACAGAAGAAAGTGTAAAGATCTTTCAAAAGCTCTAGGAGAAACTGTGGGGTTTCTGTAATTGAGAGCTTTGCAAATAATCATTAACTCATAGCAAAGACTAGAACAGATGATTCTTTGAAATAGATTCCAGCTCTCAGATTATATGTTTCTGTGAAATGACGAGTGTAAACCACATCACAATAATAATCCTTGTTATTTCGCTGGCAATTAATGCTCTTCAATGTGACATATACTGTAATGACTATGTGACATAAGAAAATTATATCAAAAGATGGCAGAGCCTTTGTGACATTACCGCTCCATTAGTGTGGTTCAAAGACAGTGAGGCAACCATGAAAATAAGTAACTTCATCAGTGATTAAAAGGATAAATGCCATTACTCTGTGGCAGCTATAATTTATTCTTGTATTCCTCAGGATTATACTTTGAACAATACTGATTCATGTATTTGTTTTACTTATTTTAAAAAGTTTTAAGGGAGCGTACAGAGATCTACAGATTATGACATGGTAAAAATAAATGGAAAGAAAAGTATGTGGTGAAAAGAGTTCATGTAAGATGATTTCAGCATAATGTGATTTTAGTGGCCAAAACACATGTCATGAAGGATAATGAAGCCTTCCAAAGGATGATGCAAACAAACACCAAAAAATGTATAATTTAGAGGATTCAAAATTTGTTTCAATCAGTTCTTATGGGAAGCAAAATTCTGATACTGAGAGCTGATACCCATCAGTGCGCATAGATAGGGCACTTTTTATTGTAAAGAACAAAGTACTAGATATCATCTGAGTAAATACAGTAAATAATTTCATAGGACTGTGAAAACTGACATTTTAAACTAATAAAAATCACATTCAGTCACAGTATCATTTTTTGTTCAGTTTAGAAGAGCCAGGCAGGCTATAGTCCATGGGGTTATAAAAGAGTCGGACACAACTTAGCATCTAAACAATAGGAACTATATAATAGAGCATTTAATTCCACCCTCCAGACTTTATAACATTGTTGTTCTTCATTTCACTTATCCTGTGCTGTGATTCCCTGATACATTATTACAGTTATTATTTTAAGGTGTTATCTTTAAGAAGAAAAAAAAACTTTCATGTATTCCTTTTCTAGTACTCTTCCTTTCTTGAAGTAGATGCAAATTTCTCATCTATGTAATTTTCCTTTTCTTGAATAACTTCTAACATTTCTAAGACTAATCAGTTGGTGAAGAGTTGCATCTGTTTTTTGGCTTTGTTTTTCCTAAGAAAGTCACTTTTTAAATTTAATTTTTATTTTTGGCTGACCTGGGTCTTCATTGCTATGAGCAAGTTTTCTCTAGTTAGGGGAAGAAGGGCTTTGTTGCAGTGTGTGGACTTCTCACTGGAGTGGTTTCTCTTGTTGCAGAGTGCAGGCTCAGTAGCTGTGGCACACGGGCTTGGTTGCCCCACAGCATGTGGTATCTTCTTGGGACAGGGATTGAACCCATGTCCCCTCCACTGACAGGTGAACTCTTAACCACCAGACCACCAAGGAAGTCTGACAAAGCCTTTATTTCTTCTTCATTGTTGAAGAAAAAAATTCTGGGTATAAAATTATAGGTTAGGTTTGTTTTCTTTCAAAACGTTAAAGATTCCATGGCTCCCAAACCAAACTCTGAACCAAATAAATCAAACAGAAAATTAGAAAGTTAACTGAAAATCAGTTGTTCATAAAATAAACATACATAGTCCCTGTATTAGTAACTTTCAGCTGCGCAACAATTGATAAGATGTGNAAATTCTGGGTATAAAATTATAGGTTAGGTTTGTTTTCTTTCAAAACGTTAAAGATTCCATGGCTCCCAAACCAAACTCTGAACCAAATAAATCAAACAGAAAATTAGAAAGTTAACTGAAAATCAGTTGTTCATAAAATAAACATACATAGTCCCTGTATTAGTAACTTTCAGCTGCGCAACAATTGATAATATGGTCAGTTACAAAAGTAAATATTGTAAACCACAACTTTAGGAAGGAGAAGAAATAGAAAATAAAGACTGGCTAAAATAAAATCAAGTAACTGCCTGTAAACCTGATCCAAGATGACACAATAAAGCTGCACCCATAGTCAAAAACTGTGAGGCAGAATATATTTACACTCATCAATTGCCTTTTAACAAAGACTGTCAAAATATTGTCTTATTCGTTTAGCTTCTGATCAGAGGACAGTTTTAATTATTTTTCTTGTCCCTCTATAGATAAGGTACTTCTTTTTTCAAGAATTTCTCTTTGCCTTTATTCATTTTTAAAATGTATGCCTACCTATTGTTGGTTTTATTTTATTAGAGTTTATTTTTTACAGTAGTTTTGGGGTCATAGCGATTTTGAGCAGAAGATGGAGATTTTCCATTTATCCACCGTCCACAAACATGCATAACCTCACCCACATCAACATCCCCCATATAATGATGCATTTGTTACAGCTGATGAGACTACATCGACACATCTTATCACCCAGGGGCCATAATCTACATAAGAATTCACGCTTGGTATACATTCTGTGTGCTTAGTCACTCCGTTGTGTCCAACTCTTTGAAACCCTATGGATTGCAACCTGCCATACACCTCTTTCCATGGGGATTCTTCAAGCAATAATACTGGAGTAGGTTCCCATGTTCTCCTCCAGGGAATCTTCTCAACCCAGGGATCGAACCCAGGTCTCCCTCATTGCAGGTGGATTCTTTACCATCTGAGCCTCCAGAGAAGCCCAAGAATTGTACATTTTATGGGTTTGGACAAATTTATAATGATACNCTTCTCAACCCAGGGATCGAACCCAGGTCTCCCTCATTGCAGGTGGATTCTTTACCATCTGAGCCTCCAGAGAAGCCCAAGAATTGTACATTTTATGGGTTTGGACAAATTTATAATGATACATATCCATCACTACAGTGTCACACAAAAAAATCCTCTGTGCTTCACCTATTAATCCCTCTCTTTCCCCTAATATCTGGAAACCAGTGACCTTTTTTACTGTCTTGATAGTTTTACCTTTTCCAGAACGTCATATAGCTGGAATCATACAGTATGGAACCTTTTCAGGTCGGTTTCTTTCACTTAGTAATATGGATTTATATGTCTTCATGTCTTTTCATGGCTTGAAGGCTCATTTCCGTTTGGGCTGAATAATATGCCTTTGTCTGGATGTACCACAATCTTTCCGTTCACCTACTGAAAAACACCTTAGATGCTTCCAAGTTTTGGCAGTTATGAAAACAGCTGCTACAATCATCTGTGTGCAGGTTTAAATTTTCAACTCTTTTGGATGAGTACCCAGGAGCCTAATTACTGAATTGTATGGTAAGATGCATTTACTTTGGTAACAGACTTCCAAACTGTCTTCCAAAGTGGCCGTTGTTGTTCAGTGACTAAATCGTGTCCAGCTTTTGCCACCCCATGGACTGCAGTACACCAGGCTCCTCTGTCTTCCACTGTCTTCTGGAGTTTGCTCAGATTCATGTCCATTGAGTTGGTGATGCTATCTAAGCATCTTGTCCTCTGCTGCCTGATTCTCCTTTTGCCTTCAATCTTTCCCAGCATCAGAGTCTTTTCCAGTGAGTCAGCTCTTTGCATCAGGTGGNGACTGCAGTACACCAGGCTCCTCTGTCTTCCACTGTCTTCTGGAGTTTGCTCAGATTCATGTCCATTGAGTTGGTGATGCTATCTAAGCATCTTGTCCTCTGCTGCCTGATTCTCCTTTTGCCTTCAATCTTTCCCAGCATCAGAGTCTTTTCCAGTGAGTCAGCTCTTTGCATCAGGTGGTCAAAGTATTGGGGCTTCAGTATCAGTCATTCCAATGAGTATTCACAGCTGATTTCCTTTAGGAATGACTGGTTTGATCTTTCGCAGTCCAAGGGACTCTCAAGAGTCTTCTCCAGCACCACAATTCAAAAGCAGAAAGTGGTTATACTATTTGGCATTTTCCCACCAGCAATGAATGAGTGTTCATCCTGGTCAGCATTTGTTTAGATTTTGGCAATTCTAAAAGCATGTAGTGGTATCTCATTGTTTTATTTTGCATTTTTCTAATAACATATGAATAATTTCATATGCTGATATGTCATCTGCATTATCTTTCCCGTGAACATCTCGCCATTATTTAGTTATTCTTTAATTTCTTCCATTAGAGGTTTCCTCATATATAACTTGAGTATATTTTGTTAGACTTATGCCTAAATATTTCATTCTGAAAAATTTTTTTGGAAATATGAAGATTTTTTTCAATTTGAATTTCATTTTGAAAGTATTGCTTTTATTTTCAAATTCTTATTCATTGACCTTTGTATATTAGTTAACCTTATATCCTGAAACCTTGCTGTAATCATTTAATAGTTCCAGTAGTATTATTGATTCTTTCAGATTTTCTATAGATGATCCCATCATCTAATTTTCTTTCCCAATTTGTATATCTTTTATTTTCTTTTCTTGCCTTATTACATTGGCAAATAATTCCAATATAATTTTGAAAAGGAGTGATGAAAGGGGACATAGGGATGACATGAACCTAATGTTATGGAAAGTCTTCAAGTTTCTGAACAGTAGGTTTTTTTGGTGGATACTCTTTATCAAGTTAAGAAATTTTCCCTTTATTCTCAATTTACTCAGAATATTATAAATGGGTTTTGAATTTTGCCAAATGTTCTTTCTGCATCTATTCATGTGATCATGTAAGTTTTATTCTTTAGCCTGTTAATGTGATGAATTATATTAGTTGACTTTTGAATGCTGAAACTGCCTTGTATACCTTGAATTCTTAGTGGTGGTAAATAATTCTTTATATACATTGTGGATTCAATTTGCTAATATTGATTTTTGCATCTATACTCATGAGAGGTAGTGTTTTGTAGTTTTCTTACAATATCTTTTCTGGTTTTAGTATTAGGATAATGCTGGCCTCAGAGAATGAATTATGAATATTACCTTTGCTTCTGTCTTCTGGAAAGGATTATAGAGAATTGTTAAAATTCATTCCTTAAATGTGGCTAAATTCACCAAGGTACCCATTTGTGCCTTACACTTTCTGTTATGGATGGTTTTCCATTCCCTTAAGAGATAAGCCCTATTCAGATCATTTATATCTTCTTGTGTGAATTCTGGATGATTTTGTCTTTCAAAGAACTGGTCTATTTCATTGGTTATTAAAATTTGTGGGTAGAGTCTTTAGTAGTATTTCTTTTTATCCTTTTGATGTTTATGAGTTCTGCAGTGGTGCCCTTTGTTTAATTTGTGAATATTAATTTGCAACTTTTTTTTTTTATAGTTACTTTGGCCTCCAGACTTATCAATTTTCTGACCTTTCCAAGCACCAACTTTTGGTTTTGTTGATTTTTCTCTACTGTGCTTTTAATTTAATTGATTTCTGTCCTATTTTTTTATATTCTGCTGCTTGCTTTGAATTTAATTTGATCTTTTTCTAAGTTTCCTCGGATGCAATCCTAGATTATTGATTTGGGATCAATCTCATTATCTAATATTTACATTTAATGCTATAAATCTCATTATAAACATGGTTCTCATTGCATCCCACAAATTTTGATAAACTTGATAATTTTTTGCAGTTTTCATTGAGTTCAAAGTATTTTTAACATGTTTTCTTATTTGACTATGCATATTAAGAGCTGTGTTGTTAAGTCTCCAGGTATTTGGAGATTTGTTTTTAGCTATTTTTCTGTTATTGATGTTAGTTTAGTTCCACTGTGATCTCAGAGCATATGTATTCTGATTTAGCCTTTTAAAAATGTTATGGTATGTTTTACAGCCCAAAATATGGTCTATAGTTGAAAAAAAATGTGTATTCTACTGTTACTGGATGAATAGTCTATGGTTGTCAATTATATCAGTGTCGGTGGTTGATGGTGCTATAGAGGTCAACTGGTCCTACTGATTTTCCACCTGCTGAATCTCATTTCTGAGAGAGAGGCATTGATATCTCCAACTGTAATAGTGGATTTGTCTATTTCTCCTTGCATTTCTATCAGTTTTTGCCTCAGATAGTTTGACAGTCTGTTAGAAAACATACACATTAAGGACTGTTCTGTCTTCTTGGAAGGTTGATCACTTTATCATTCTGTAACATCCATCTATAGACCAGACAGCTTTCCTTGCTCTGAATCTGCTCTGCCTGAAATTAATATAGCTATTAATATAGCTCTTGCTCTCCTTTGATTACTGTTAGCATTTGTCCCCATTTCTTCACTTTTGATTAATACATATCTTTATAGTAATACCTTTATATCTAGAGGAGGTTCTCATAGACAGAATATAGTTGGGTGTGCTTTTTGATCCACTCTGGCAATCTGTTTCTGAATTGGTGCATGTAGATCATTGGAGGCTGATTATTGACAGAGTTGAATTAATAGCTATCATATTTGTTGCTGTTTTCTGCTTGTTTCCTTTGTTGTTGCTTCTAGTTTTGTCTTCCTCTCTGCTTCTGCATTTTGTGATTTTTAACTGAGTTTTATTATTCCATTTTCTCTCCTTTCTTAGCGTAAGTTATACTTCTTTATTTAAAAAATATTTTTAGTGTTTGCCTTAAAGTTTTCAATATGTGTATAAATGATCCAAGTCCATTTTCACATAATACTACATCATTTAAAAGGAACCTGAGTACTTTATAATGAGATAACCCTAATTTCTCCTCTCATCCTTGTATTGTCATTCATTTTGCATATACATAGCATACATAATAAAATTGTTGGAAACTGTTGTCAGATCAATTAGGAAAAATGATTTTAATTTTTCTTTCATTCTCTGATGCTCTTTCTTTCTTTATGTAGATCTGAAGTTTCAGTTATTTCATTCTCCTTCTCTCTAAAGAGTTTCTTTTAACAATTTTTACAAATCATGTCTTGTTGTTGCTGTGCTGTGTTCAGGCATGTCTGACTCAGACCCTTTGGACTATAGCCCTCCAGGCTCCTCTGTTCATGGGATTTTCCAGACAAGAATATTGGAGTGGGTTGCCATTTTTTCTCCAGGAGAACTTCCCAACCTAGGGATCAAACCCACCTCTCCTGTGTCTTCTGCTTTACAGATGGATTCTTTACTGCTGAGCCATAAAGTGTGTCTACTCCCTCAATTTTTAAGAAAGTCTCTATGTCTCCCTTTTGAAGAATAATTTTGTTGGGTACAGAATTATAGGTTGGTGGCTTTTTTTTCCCTCTGAGCACTTTAAATATTTAAAAGAGTCAGCAACTTGTGATTCTGAAGTGTTGAAAAGAAATTCTCAGTTTCCTTGGTCAAGTCCAGCGTACTACTAAACCTGTCAAAGGCATTCTTCATTTCTCTTACAGCATTGACAGTAATTTTCTTTTTTTTATAGCATTTCTTTTTGGTGATTTTTTTTTTTAAGTATTGTTTCTCTGTGTTTTTATTGTCCATCTGTTATATTCTGTTTATCAGTTAAAATGCTAAGCATTTTAATCATAGTTTTAAATTCTTAATCTGTTAATCCCAGTGTCCCTACCATATCTGGTGTGATGCTTGCTCTGCTTTTTCAAACTTTGATTTTTGCTTTTTAGTATAAATTGTTATTTTTTTGATAGCTAGGCCTGATTTACTAGGTAAAAGGAAGTGTTGTAAATAGACCTTTGGTGATGTGGTGTGAGGTGTCTTGTGTGTGGTGTGGAAGGAGGGGAAGCCTCCCATATCCCCATGATTAGGTCTTAGTCATTAGTGAGCCTATATTTCTGGACTGGCAACTTCATGTTCGCTTCTCATATTCCTCCTCTCTTAGGTGGAACAGGATTGTTGGGGTGGACAGGAGTTGCTTAGGCTCTGGTGAAACGCCAGCAGGCTAGGATATGGTGTAAGTTTCTCCTGAGGGCAGCTGTTCTTAATAACAGACTGCTCTGGTGTACTTCAAAATAGATCATCTCCCCACCTCCCTGCTGCTAGAAGCTTAAGGAGAACTTTCTCTTAAATTCACTGTGAGGACCGGGTAGACCTCCTGGAGATGTAATTCATCAAAGTGTGAGGGGTCTTAGACTTGTCCACAGTGAGCATCTAGCAACCTGTTAATTGCGGTTCAGGCCTTCCTATCCCAGTACTGGTTCCTGCCAAGTGTTCTGCTTGTGAGGTTCTGCTCCAGTAAGTTGTGATTCTCTGTATTCATTGCTAGTCTCTGCACATTTGGGGGCAGTAGTTTGCCCTATGACATCACTTCTCTTAGGCTCTAAGATTTGTTTTTTTTTTTTTTTCACTTGTTAAGATTTTCAGTTATTGTTGGTATGAAATGGCAACTTCTAAGCTTCTTATGTGATGAACCGGAAGTCCCCTGTAGACTTTCCCCATGTGTTTCTGCTTGATAACCTGCAGTTTCTATATTCCTATATGTGAGCTGCCCAGATTTGTGTTTTTTTTTTTTTTTTTTTCTGTCATTAGCTTTGGAAAGTTCTTAGTCATCATTAATATAAATAGTTCTTCTGCTTCATTCTCTTTTCTTCTCCTCTGACATTCTAAGTATGCATATGCTATACCTTTTTTAAATTGTCCCACGTTTCTCAGATATTTGCATTTTTAAGTCTGTTTTTCTCTTTGCATTTCAGTTGGAGAAGGTACTATTGACCTATCTTTGAGCTCAGTTTTTTTTTCTCCTCATCTGTATCCAGTCTGCTGATGAGCCCAGCAAAACCTGTTGCAATTGTTAGTGTTGATGGTTTCTAGCATTCATTTTTATTCTTAGTGTTTCCATATTTCTGTCAACATTACCTCTATGTTCTTCCTTGTTTTCTTCTTCATCCATTAAAGACCTAAACATATGGATCACCGTTATTTAAAATCCCCTATCGGATTATTTTAACCTCTGTACTGTAGAAGCCTGGTTCTTAGGTTTGCTTCATCTCTTAATTGTGTGTGTTTCTGTTTCTTCTCGATGTTTTGCATGGCTTGTAATTTTTGTTGAAATCCAGACATGTTTTACTGGGTCATGGGAACCTGACCCAATAGTGCAAGGATTTATGCTTATGTGTCTAGGCATTTGGCTGTGTTTAACACTTGCTGTCAGTGTGGGTGTCGGAGGCTTTTGGTTTCTTGTTTGTTTTCTTTTCCTCTTGATTTTGGCTTTAACTTTTTCTTCTCAGGGAGAGTATACATCCTGTAGTTTGCTTAGCTGTAGTCCACTATCGTTATACTGAAATCCTGTTGGTATGGTAAGGTATGTAGGAGGGGGCGGTATTCTCTTGGGTTGGCCAAAAAGTTCATTTGGGCAAGATATTATGGAAAAATCTGAATGATTTTTTTTTTTTTTTTTTACCAATCCAGTGTCATGTTATGATTACATCTCTTTCTGGGGCCTTTGTCTCTGGGCTTCAACCTTCACAATGGTTTATTTCTCCAGTAGTGTAGCTTTCCATCACACCTTAGTTGAGACATGAAGAAATGGGGACCCAGAGTAGGAGGAATGCCCATCCATTAATTGGGATATGGCTCCAGTGAGCCTTTTCCCATGGAGAGGAGACAGTTGCTATGGAGAGTGCTCCTTGTTTCACACTGAGGATTCTTCTCTGCCCAAGCCACTAAAGAATCTTTCTTGGTGTTCTTCTTCCTGACTTGCTTCACTCTATATAATAGGGTCCAGTTTCATCCACCTCATTAGAGCTGACTCAAATGTGTTCTTTTTTATAGCTGAGTAACTTTCCATTGTATATATGTACCACATGGCAAAAACCACCACAATATTTTAAAGTAATTAGCCTCCAATTAAATAAATTTAAAAAAAGAATCTTTCTTGGGTCTCTACTGTGACACCCAGGTGGGGTTCCTGGAGATAAAGTCCCTGATGGTAGGCCCTCTACTAAGAAGGCAGTCCCCCAAGTTTCTCATTGTCCTGCTAGTCCACACTCAGCCTTCAGAAAATTGTCAGAATGATTGAATATTTCTACTACTTTGTCAGTGGCTGCTGTTCCAGAAAGCAGATCTCAGTTGTGGCTCTATTTTGCCTGTCTTTCTATACTAATGGGTGGTTATTTACCCCGAATCCTCAATTCTCTGATGGGTCACTGATTTTCAACCTTTTTTGTTGTTGTTATTACTATAGGAGAGACAGTTTCTAAGATTTTTACATGTCAGAGCTAAAACTGGAAGACCCCTGTTCTTGATTTTTTTTAAGTTGTTGTTCTGAAAGATACATTTCTAAACAATTCTGTCTTCATCCAACTGGCCTGAAGGGGGCACACATCCTCTTCAATGGGTAGGGCCTAGGTGTGAAAATAGACTGTCATTTGTATCCTTCCTTAATACAGACAGTTGGAACTTTGAACAAGATTTTTCAAAAGACTTGAGGCTCACATAGAGAAATCTTCATCCCTGAAACATTATCTGGTTTATAGGCTATAGGTTGCTTTATTTAATTTAGGGTTATCCACAGGTGCTTCCCCTGGGAAGGCAATGGCACCCCACCCCAGTACTCCTGCCTGGAAAATTCAATGGACGGAGTAGCCTGGTGGGCTGCAGTCCATGGGGTCGCTAACAGTCGGACAGACTGAGCGACTTCACTTTCACTTTTCTCTTTCATGCATTGGAGAAGGAAATGGCAACCCACTCCAGTATTCTTGCCTGGAGAATCCCAGGGATGGGGGAGCCTGGTGGGCTGTCGTCTATGGGATCACACAGAGTCGGACACGACTGAAGTGACTTAGCAGCAGCACAGGTGCTTCCCAGGTGGCGCTAGTGGTAAAAGAAGCCACCTACCAAGGAGGCATAGAGACAGGCATTCGTCCCTGGGTTGGGAAATCCCCTGGAGGAGGGCATGGCAGACCACTCCATTATTCTTGCCTGGAGAAATCTCAGGGACAGAGGAGCCTGGCAGGCTACAGTTCATGGGGTCATAAAGAGTCAGACATGACTGGAGTGACAGTAAGCACGCACACTAAGCTTCTACTCTGCTTCTCTATGACAAGTGTAATTTTATATCTAAACTGGAGCCTTCTCAAATATTTCTATATTCATCAAAGATATTGAGAGAGAGAGGTGAAAAAGCCTACTAAACATATTCTAGCTAAAGATCTGAACTTTTCATATGAGAGCTCCCTTCAGCGGACAATTCACCTTCCTACTTTGTGTTGTAAACTTGTCTCAAAGTCTCAACGGGTTAACCCTCCCCCAAAGGTAACAAGCCATCATGAAGTTGAGGAAAATTAGAAAGGACTAGATTTATATCCCTACTGAATAGTAGATACTCAGCCAGCATTTTTTTTAAATTGATGAATGAATGAAACGTAGTATAGGAATTTGAAGCAGAGGAAAACATATTTGAGGTAAGATAATAAATTGGTTTTGAATGCTTTCTGATGATCTTGCCCTTCCAGAAAATAAGAGATAAAAGTGGATTAAAAGAAAAAATTCTAAGGAAAGGATGGTGACAGTGATTATATGCAGAATTGTAGCAATCACTTGCCTTTACAAAAAAAAAAATGCAGATATTCTGGGGACATTTGGAATTGAGAATGAAACTAAGGTGTTTTGGCAAACATGGTAGACTAACTTGGTTTCTTTGCTCCCAGCCCTGTCCCTACTCCCAACTTTTTGACCCCCTTACAGTTTGTCCTCTGTTTGTGCACTCAGAATTTTTCAGACTATAAATTTGCTTAGATAGTTTCCCTGTTAAAAACCTCTGAACTCCTACCACCTAAAATTAATGACTTAATTTTGGCATTCAAAGGCAATTTATTATCTTGCCTTAAATCTTTTTTTTTTCCTTTCTGCGACGTTAGTTACTCCTCAAATACGTCCTCCAGTCAAAAATCTTGTCAGTTTCAACGTTAGCCATCACATTTCCTGTAGCTGCAAAACCAGGTTTTGCTTGTTGAACTTCTATGCATCTCTTAAACTCAGCTCACTTCCTGTGTCAAGACAGGACTGAAAAGTCCCTCCCTTTGGCAGGTTTAGTTGCTCTTTGTACCATTAACCTTGTGTAGTAGAAAAAGGAATTTATATATTTTATTGCTTCTTGGGTGCAGCTGTATCCTGTTAACAGAATGCGCTTGCTGAGTATTGTGCAAGATGAGGTGTGAGAAGCAGAGCCCATGGCTAAGAGCACAGACCAGAGTTTCAGCTGCCTACATCTGAAAGCCCTGTCCAGTCTCAGTTGATACCATCTATGTACTTTTTGTCAAGTTTAGTTCAGTTCAGTCGCTCAGTCGTGTCCGACTCTGCGACCCCATGAATCGCAGCACGCCAGGCCTCCCTGTTCATCACCATCTCCCGGAGTTCACTCAGACTCACGTCCACCGAGTCCGTGATGCCATCCAGCCATCTTATCCTCAGTCATCCCCTTCTCCTCCTGCCCCCAATCCCTCCCAGCATCAGAGTCTTTTCCAATGAGTCAACTCTTCGCATGAGGTGGCCAAAGTACTGGAGTTTCAGCTTTAGCATCATTCCTTCCAAAGAACACCCAGGACTGATCTCCTTCAGAATGGACTGGTTGGATCTCCCTGCAGTCCAAGGGACTCTCAAGAGTCTTCTTCAGCACCACAGTTCAAAAGCATCAATTCTTCGGCGCTCAGCTTTCTTCACAGTCCAACTCTCACATCCATACATGACCACAGGAAAAACCATAGCCTTGACTAGGTGGACCTTAGTCGGCAAAGTAATGTCTCTGCTTTTGAATAGGTTGGTCATACCTCACCTCTATGCCTTGGTTTCCTCAACTATAAAATATAAGTGATAATAAAACCTAACCCATTGTGTCCTTGTGAGGATTCAACGAGTCAGTCCTTACAGTGTTGAACACATAAATACACATAACATTTGCTCTCTTCCTGGTCATGGGGATCTTGGTAGCCATGAAACAAATACTAGTATGAATTGGAGGTACTGAGTTGCTTGTCTGATAAGTGGTGGAGACATATGAGCTTGAGTGCAGGAGTTGGGGGCATTCAGTAGGGAAAAGACACAGGTTAATGAGGCTGGGCAGAGAAGGAACACATTGTTGGTCCTGTAGGAAGAATGAATTTTAGAAGACAAAGCCATCTGATTAAAATTCTTTTTTTTCCCTTCTGTATGTAACCTTCCTTTCTCCCCATCTTTCATATGAGAGAATGAAATGAACTTTACAAATAAACTTTTGATGCTACAGAATTCCTTCTGGGTTGTGAGAAGAGACATGGATCTATTTCAGTGTGATGTGGGGCACAAATATCACTTCCTATGGGGAAAGCTGACTTCAAATTCCAAGTCTGTGTCTTCTAACAATGAATCTGGAGGTCAGTACCCATATCTTGTTTATACTGTAAACATTTGTTCTCCTGCTTTCACTGCCTAAGAGAGAAAAAGTAACAAGGGTAGCAAGGATACTCATATTTTTTCTGAATGTCTCAAAGTAAAACTACTAGAATCCCTACAATTTTTTCTTTCTTTCCACTCCTAAAAAGTTTTCTTAATCATCACCTGTGGTTATTCTGAAATGGTTCTGATCTTGGGTGTCCTTGGTCTGCAGAAGCCTGAGGCCAAGCTTAGGTTACCGGCCAAAGATGGAGGTTGCATCATGGCAGTACACTAAATCCTAGTCATTAGGCCAGTGGTCAGTGACAAGGCCCTAGCCCTTTAGCTTTGCAGAGAAAAAGTTCCTGCAATGATAGTAAGTAAGAAAACAAGTAAAATATTTATTAGGAGGGGAAATAAAAAAGTACAGTATGTGTGGATAGATACATAGACAGACTCAGTGTTGCTGAGTTGCTCCCTTTTGGTAGCTTGAAGTACTTCTATGGGTCATTTCTTCCAGGTTTCGTTTGGACAATCATTTTGATTTACCTAGTTCAGAATCCATATTTGGTCTATCTCAGGATCATCCCATGTATGAGCAGGCGTCTGTCAGCCAAGATGGATTCCACCGAAAAGGCCTATGGATAGTGAGCATCAGTTGGCATCACTCCACTTTTGTCCTCCAAGGAGCCTTTCTGTGCATATGTAGTCAGGGAGGTCTCCTACCTGACAATGAGGAACATGTGATCTCTTCTATCTTGGCAAAGCCTGGCCTTCTTTGTCAATTGTCCTGCTATTGATATTTTGTAGTTTGGGTCCATAGGGAAGGAATTTCCTATTGCTTTACTCTGGGAGGGGGAGGGGAATCTATCTCCTGCCTCACTTCCCTTAGCCACGCTAGTTGACTCACAGTCAACAATGGTAACATGGGTTTCTTGCTGATTTCTTTTATTAACAATAACACTTTGCCATTATAACTCCCTGTGTGTTCCAGTAAGACAGATTTGTTCCATCAGTTTCTGAAAATACCTCTTCTGTGTCAGCTCTTTTCAGGCACTTAACTTTTGAAACTTAGAATACTTTTGGGCAGCTGGTCAGAGAACAGTAAGACTGATGCTTCTTGTTACACAGCCCCAGATGCCATTCTCAGCAATTACATACCCAGACTACAAACCCTTGAGGAATGACACCCATTTATTTTGAGCAACGCTCCTCAGGATTTCAGACAGCCTTTTTTAACCTCCTTTGTGTTTGAGAGCTGAAGTTCTGAGGACGTCTATCCATTTTGACAAGTTTTATCTATATTTCTTCCAGGAGGACTCTGAGTTTCATGCAAACCTGATCAATCTGTTCTGATAAACTTGCACTCCACACTGCATCCCCTTTCACACTCTTTACTGGAACTAGACTCTGCTGAAAGTTGATTTCACTTTATTCTAAGCACAGGGCTGGTGGACTATAGCTGCTCTGCATTTCACTTCTTTTCCACACAAGTGTCAGTGGGCATGGATCCCCATTAGCACATTTAACATCTTAAAAGGTATCTTTTTATATGGATTTATTAAACCATGAGCAGGACAGTGTGCCATCAAAGTATCCTCAAAATGAAAAGATTTTTAAATTCTGAATTTTCCTACACATGGAAGATAATCATTCTAAAATGTGCTCTCTGAAATTGATGTGACCTAATTTTAAAGTATTTTATAAAGTAGAAGATTAAGTAACCTGGTCTACAATCATTGGCCAGAGAAACCAAGTGCAATTTAGTCTACATTATTTATAAGTTGAACTTTGTTCATGTCCTTAAAATATTTAAAGTCAGTTTATGCTAATAAAAGATATAGAATTGAGCAATTACGATAAGTAAATCAGAAGAGGGAGACAGAAAAAGCAGGTGTCAGGGATCAGTCAGTTATAGGAAGAAAGTGGATACACTTATCTCTGAGCCTCCTGTCCAAGGTCAGGTGCAGAAACAAATTGGTCGTCGCTGTCATCTCTTGAGTACTTATAATGTGTCAGGCCCAGTTCTAAGGGTCTCTTTATGTGTGAATTTCTTTTACTTCCACAGCTGTCCTGTGAGGCAGGTATCATCAACACCCACACCTTATTATTTTACTGAATTTTTAAAAACTTACTAGCTTTGGCTGCGCTGGGTGTTCATTGCTGCACGTGGGCGTTCTCTAGGTGCGGTGAGCAGGGGTTACTCTTCAGCCTGGTGCACAGGCTTCGCATTGCAGTGGCTTCTCGTTGCGGAGCACAGACTCTGGAGTACGTGGGCTTCAGTAGTTGTAGTGCGTGGGCTTAGCTGCCTCCTGCCAAGTGGGGTCTTAGTTCCTGGGCCAAGGATTGAACCTGTTTCCTCTGCGTTGGAAGATGGATTTTTAACCACTGGACCACCAAGGAATTCCTGACATCCACATTTTACAGATGAATAAACTGAGGCAAAAGAAGGTAAAATAATTTGCCCAAGTTAGCAAGCTAGTATTGGTTCAGTTCAATCCCTCAGTCATGTCCAACTCTGTGAATCCATGGACTGCAGCACACCAGGCTTACCTGTCCATCACTGACTCCCAGAGTTTACTCAGACTCATGTCCATCAAGTCAGTGAAGCCATCCAACCATCTCATCCTCTGTCATCCCCTTCTCCTCCTGTCTTCGTCTTGCCCAGCATCAGAGTCTTTTCAGATGAGTCAGTTCTTTGCATCAGGTGGCCAAAGTATTGGAGTTTCAGCTTCAGCATCAGTCCTTCCAATGAATATTCAGCACTGCTTTCCTTTAGGAGGGACTGGTTGGATCTCCTTGCTGTCCAAGAGACTCTCAGGAGTTTTCTCCAACACCACAGTTCAAAAGCATGAATTCTTTGTCACGCAGCTTTCTTTATGGTCCACCTCTCACATCCATACATTACTACTGGAAAAATATTAGCTTTGACTAGACCAACTTTTGTCGATAAGGTAATGTCTCTGCTTTTTAATGTGCTGTCTAGGTTGGTCACCGCTTTTCTTCCAAGGAGAAAGCATCTTTTAATTTCATGGCTGCAGTCACCATCTGCAGTGAATTTCAAGCCCAAGAAAATAAAAGTCTTAACCACAGTGGTTCTTCTTCTCCGGTAGGAGTCAGAAATTTACCAGGAAGAGATAAAATTTTCCCCTTGCCTTGATTTTTTAAGGAAGGGAAAAAAAAGAGTGTACTTAGTGGCCTTAGTCTAGGTAATATAATAGAAAAATGAAAATCAAAAACATGATTAAGTTTTTGCAAAAGAATATATTCTTTATGAGGCAACTTCTTGCTTCAGTGTTCTAACGTTAGGGGAACAGCACTCATCTAGAACTTAGAGGAGCATGCACTTTGCTTTATAATATTTTCACAAGCACAGATTAGGTTTTAAAAGTACTAGGAGATACTCCATTGAAGTAGTCTCTTAGACTGTCTTACTCATATAGCATATCTTTTAAGTAGATTTTGAAAGTGTCTGCTTGAATTCAATGCAGAGTTATCTTGTTAGGCCAATGCTTAAAAACATATAGTACAGGTTAGTGATAAAATGGCTTCTGTCTCTAAGACTCAGAATGCTGGTTGGTGGGACGGCATCACCATCTAGGTGAGCTCAGGATTATGAGGTATGGATGGTTGCTTTTTCTCCACATGGATGAGGGATTTGGTAGGGTGACCTGTGGAACTGGAAGACCACAAATTTGCTGAGGAAAAAGAGTCAGCTGTAATTAATCATCTTGCCTGTAGAATAAACAATATTTTGTAAGATATATTTTTGAAAACCAAGGACTATATCTGCTATCATGGCATCATATTTATAATATACATGAACCTTAATCCATTAAGAGTTAAAAGTGTGAACTGAACACATACCTGGTGGCTCAGAGGGTAAAGATTCTGCCTCCAGTGCAGGTGACCAGGAAATGGCAACCCACTCCAGTATTCTTGCCTGGAGAATATCATGGACAGAGGAGCCTTGCAGGCTATAGTCCATGGGCTCACAAAGAGTCCAACATGAATGAGCAACAGTATTACTAGTAAGAGTTCAGGAGGAACTAAAATATGTGTTAATGTAAGTAAATATGTGTGTTGCTGCCTCTAATATTCAGAAGAAGTCTTTTTAGAAGTTGAACTTAGATAGCCCTTTCAATTATATTCTTCGAGAGAATACCAGATGGTGAGAGTTTATAGAGAGATGATTATTAAATAGCTCACGTTTTAAAAATAGCTCTACTGGGAAAAAATTAATTTTGTTTTCAAAACATGTTCTATGTATAGGCTTTCGATTTCACTGATAGCCACCTTATGTTCCCCTTGTTTCGCTGTTTATTTTGGAAGTAGAAAGTAATACAGGGGGTTGGGAAAGCAATTGAGCATGTAATTTACTCTAGCAAAGGGAAATTTTTTGGATAGCATCACTGGCTCAATGGACATTAGTTTGGGCACACTCCAGGTGATAGCGAAGGACAGGGAAGCCTGGCGTTCTGCAGTCCATGGAGTCTCAAAGGGTCTGACATGACTCAGAGACTGAACAATAGGAAAATCTTTGAAGTGCTTTTTGGCCTCACACTGTTTGTTACTCTTTCTTCCAGTAGGGGGCAGGAAGTTGCAGTCTGTGAACTCGCAAACTTTGAAGAGGTTAAAGGAAGAACAGTAGCTCGTTCATTTGAAATTAGTTTATCTAATTAAACAGCTGTTATTTTTTCTTAATATATAGAGTCTATTAAGTCCTCAAAGAGAGATTATGATCGTTTGAAAAATATTGTAACTAATCAGTAGCTCTGACAGTTCTCTTCCAGAGTAACCTATATGCTTTCACAGATTTCAAGAAAGTATTTTTCATTTTTGTTTTTTAAAAACAGATGGAAATTTACTACTAATAAATACTCTAGTCTCTGTCCAAATGTGTTTTAGGACAAGAAGGACAATATAGATATTGTTAACTAAGAAGGAGTCACATATCAATACTGTGCACCAATAGTTATGCCTCCTGGGCTTCCAGGCGTTACAGAAATAAATGCAACAAAACTCTGCCTGCAAAGAGCCTGAATTCTAGAAGACAGAAGAGCCACTAGAAGTTGCCAACAAAATAAAGTTACTTCTTCTTTAGTCACTCAGTCGTGTCCGACTCTCTGCGACCCCGTGGACTGCGGCCACTCATAACTGTTAGAAAAATAGGTTAGAAAGTGAAAAGGTTAGACTGGTGGTCAAGAAGACATCTCTGGGAACTAAGAGGCAGTCCCTAATTTTATATGAGTTGCTTTCTTTTTTTTAAAGTCTTTATTGAGTTTGTTACAATATTGTTTCTGCTTTATGGTGTGTTTTTTTTGTTTTTTTTTTTTTTTTTTTTTTTTTTTTTTTCCTTTTTTTTTTTTTTTTTTTGCCCCAAGGCGTGTAGGATCTTAGCTCCTGGACCAGGGATTTGAACCCATACCCTCTACATTAGAAGGTGAAGTCTTAACCACTGTACCATCNTTTTTTTTTTTTTTTTTTTTTTTTTTTTTTGCCCCAAGGCGTGTAGGATCTTAGCTCCTGGACCAGGGATTTGAACCCATACCCTCTACATTAGAAGGTGAAGTCTTAACCACTGTACCATCAGGAAGTCATTGGGTTGATTTCTAATTGTTCATTTTTAGGCCCATGTTTTGCCACTAAGAACTACTTTTCCCACTAAATATCTAACATAGTAATTAGACCCTTTAAAAAGTAAAGTATTAGTCACTCAGATGTATCTGACTCTGTGACCCCATGGCCTGTAGCCCAACAGGCTCCTCTGTCCATGGAAATCTCCAGGCAAGAATACTGGAGTGGGTTGCCATTCCCTTTTCCAGGATATCTTCCCGACCTAGGTGTTAAACCCAGGGATCGTCATTATAGGCATATTCTTTACCATCTGAGCCATCAGAGAAGCCTAATTATACCCTTAAAACAGCTCAAAGAATTGGTGTCAGGAAAAAAAAACATGACAAAGCAGTGTTTGAATTCTGGATGTGATACCAGCAGTCTACTTTAGACATACCTGTTCTTACTAGGACTCTCTGCTCACTTGCAATGTCATGATCATAGTATGACTAGCAAAATTATTGAGATCATTAAGGATCATTTGTAGAAGGAGCCTACTAGAGTTTCGAGTTCACATAGTTGGAGAAGTAGATATTGATAATCTATAATAAAGTTGACTCGATGAACATGAGTTTGAGCAAGCTCTGGGAGTTGGTGATGGATGGGGAAGCCTGGCATGCTGCAGTCCATGGGGTCGCAAGAGTTGAATATGACTGAGTGACTGAACTGAACTGATAAAACAGTCTTCTAGAACATGAGTTGTATAGAGGTTCAGATAGTAAAGATTTTTGGCTTTGTGGGCCATAGTCTCCAATGCAACTATTTTGTTGTTATGGTGTGAAAACAGCCATATACAACCTGAAAGTGAATGAATGTAATTGTGATCCAATAAAACTTTAGTTGTAGAAGCAATGAGTAGGCTGTATTTGGCCCACTGGCTGTGATTTTACGACCTCTGTTCTGGAAAACATGTATGACTTCAACTATACTTATAAAAGTATTAGTAATTGCAATACATTATAACTGAACTCTGGCTTCCTTTGTAGCTCACTGGTAAAGAATCTGCCTGCAATTCAGATCTGGGTTCAGTCCTTGTGCTGGGAAGATCCCCTGGAGAAGGGAATGGCTATCTACTCCAGTATTCTGGCCTGGAGAATTCCACGGACTCTATAATCCATGGGGTTGCAAAGGGTCGGACACGACTGAGTGACATTCACTTTCACTTTTTCATCACTGAACTCAGTTGCCAAATGTAACACTAATTCTGTGATATAAAACATTCAGTGAGCTGTCTTAGTGTGCCAGAAACTTGTCTTCCTGACGAAGAGATGGAAATGACTGGGTGGTTAGCAATGTCCCTAATTATTATAAATCAGAAGTCCATGGCCTATGGCTGTCCTTCTATCGGAGCAGAACTGCTAATAGATAGAGTGGAGTCTCTTGGGTGAGAAAGCATTTTGGTTTCTTATTTGGTGGGAAAGGAGCCATGGGGTTCAGAGCTTTTCAATAAGCATAAATTTCTAGGAACATTTCTTGACCTTGGGTTCAGGGTGACACTTGATTGTCTTTCAATTGTGGCCACTTACTGGCCCATCTCTTCCCTTTCTCTAGTCTAGGTCAGAAGTTCTGAAACGTTCAAGTTGCATTCAAATGACCTCGGAGAGTTTCCAACAGTGTCAGACTGCTGTGCCAGCTACTCTGTAACCTCACCTTTCACATCCCCATTCTGATTCAGAAACAGCCAGGGTGATGCTCTGGGGTCTAGACTTTTAACACATGCAAACTTGTGTTAAAGATCAAACGAGACGTGTTAAAAAAAAAAAAAAGTTAAGATTCTATTTGAGTAAAAATCGACTCCATGGGGCAGCACCAAACCAGCAATGATTAACATAGCTCTGCCAACAGGAGCCAGGGGAAAGACATTTACTGAGAAACTGTGGGAGCAAAGAAAACTCTGGGTCGGCTATAGCTTAAAGCCCAGTCCGCTGCTGGTGACTGGTTGTCTTTGGAGTTTGGATTTCGCAGTGGTGAGGCGTTCACAGGCTAATGTGGGTTTGCTTATATAGGATGTGGCTATAGAGTGCCCTCCGTCTGCGTCTCCCTGTGCATCCATGTGACACCCCAGGCTCACTCAGCGGACACCGTGAGAAATAGTGCCCTAGGGGAAGGACTTGTTTGGCATCTAAGACAGATGGACTGGCAGAAAGAGGGACTCCTGTTCCTAAAGGACAAGAAAGGACTCTTCCCTTCGCCTTCTTTCTCTCTCCTTTTCAGACGATTCTGTCACCACAGACCTATCACTATTTGTCCTGCCTGGCAAAGTTGGTATTCAGGGCAGCAGGCTGGGAAGCTGAGGGTGATGACAGGCCGTTTGGGTGGAAAGAGAAGAGGAAGCATGCGTAAGACATGTGTGGCCTGGTGAGTTGCTTTCCCTTACTTTAGCCTTGAGATATGACCCAGCCCACGGAGACAGGCCAACATTCGGTGTGACCTGTTCTTTGTGGCTGGAGAAGCAGTGGCTGTCGAATACTGATTTTGAGAAGGCGCAAGTGTCTTGACTTTTCCTGCAGAAAATGGCGTCCATCCTGCACTGATTCTACTTTTTGGGTTAAGCAGGAGCAAAGTTTTTATTATCTTCAGTGAGAGCTTCTTAGGGAAATATGGAATTCATGGCTCAGGTATTTCAACAGTGTGGTCCAAAGTGTGGGCATTATACATAATGCGTGCATCATTCAATTCAGAGTAAGACTAGGAAATGACATATGGAAAGCTCTTGGCTCCTAGTAAGAGTTTGGAATATATTAGTCATCGGCATTACTCCCAACATAAGGGGGGGTGGTGGGACATGGAGGGAATCATCTCACCAGAGGGAGGGGGATTCTCCAGACCACTTTGGTGCCTTTTATGGGTAAATGGGGCTTCCCTGATGGCTCAGTGGGCAAAGAATCTGCCTGCAGTGCAGGAGACACAGGAGACGTAGAGTTTGATTCCTAGGTAGGAAAAATCCCCTGGAGGAGGAAATGGCAATCCACTCCAATATTCTCACCTGAAAAATCCCATGGACAGAGGAGACTGGTGGGCTACGATCCACTGGGGTCACAAAAGTTGGATACAACTGAGCGACTAATCATGCACACATGCAGTGGATAAATGATGTGGGTTTCCGTCTGGATCATTGTCTTAAAGAATTAGAATAATCCATGTGAGGTTTAAATATGAGTTGAAATGAAGTTTGATACTGTTTTTTTTCAAGTCTCCAGTTTCCAAATGTGTGCTAAGTCACTTCAGTTGTGTTCGACTCATTGCGACCCCATGGACTGTAGCTGGCCAGGCTCCTCTGTCCGTGGGATTCTTCAGGCAAGAATACTGGAGTGGATTGCCATGCCCTTCTCCAAGGGATCTTCTGACCCAAGGGTTGAATTGGCATCTCCTGAGGCTCCTGCATTGCAGGCAGATTCTTTACTGCTGAGACACTGGGGAAGCCTCCAATTGCCAAATAACTGTGTTTAAACAAGAGTGGGAAAACAGAATACTTGTTATGGCTCAAGTGTGCCCTGCTTTCTGAGTTGGTGTGGTTTTCATGCCCATGGAGATCCAGCACAGCCCTGGTGGATGCCACACTTCTTTGGATATTACTTTGCTCCCTAGGTGTGCCAAGTAGGGCTGAGAAACATGTTTCCTGTCAAATACTGAGACAAGATCTTGTTTTAAGTTTTCATTTGGTTATGTTGGTCTGCCCAGAATTGTTCTTATTTTCTCAAACAACGCTGCCAAGGCTTTGAATAGAAATGTGAAAAGGAGTAGTGCTCTTGAATTCTGAGTTTTATTTGGTGTGTACCTTAAAATCTGTTCTATCTTCATACGTACTACCATGCTCCTATTTGTGAAACGGCTTACTCTCATCTTATGCATGGATGAATGGATCTAGCCCAGTGGTGTCAGCACACGGCCTGGTGCCAAAATCCTCGCTGGTGATGTGCAGGCCCTCTAAAAACCTATATTTCTTCTCTGTCTAAATCTCCTGCCTCTTATACCAGAGCAGCATGGGGTTCTGCAGGTTAGAGGCAGTTCAGGCATTCTGGTTGAATGACTTTCCTAATGAATTTTTATTAGGAAAAAACAAGCCTACAGGCAGAGGAGGAGAGAAAAATGAAAAGATAATTCTAGTTTGAATGTCTCCAGGGGAGACATGTGTTAAAGGGATAGGTAATTGAGTAGAAAAACATAGATACAAGGTATGTTTGTAATACATCAAAGAAACAATACTTTGAAATGTGGTATGATATAATGGAGAAGGGGGCAGGGACAAGAAAAACATAGGATTCAAAATTAGAAGGCCTGGCTTCTTGTCTTGGCTGTAACAATTAGGAAAGGCCCCCAAACTCTGAGCTTCAGTTTCAGAAAATGGTGATAAAGCCTTCTGTCTTCCTTGTATGAATCAGATACACCAACGCATCAGTGCTTTCTGGACAATACAGCTCTCAAAATGGTCCAGTAATAATTATACTTTTAAAGCTAGAGATAAATATCATATGCTAATACTTTTGTAATATATCAAGAATGTATGCACAGTTTCTTCTGCTTAATATTCAGTGAGGTACTGAAAGGGGTATGATGAGGTGGTGAAAAAAGAAAAAGATTGTGTGATGTGGGTTTGCCATATTCAGCTGGGCTTTCCTTTGTGAGCATTCATAACTGTCTGTGTATTTAGGATTCATTTCCAGTGTCAGAAGAGGTGGCCTTTCCTGTCATGACACCAGCAGCAATGTCTCAACTAATGAGGAGAGGTTATCCCAAAGGACGGATGCCCCTTTACACAGGTTTTGCTTCATATACGGGCAGACCTCTGATTCAAAAAGGTCTGTTTCATTTTCTAGTCATTTCTGCTTACTCCCCAGGCTCCAGCCTCATCCAGTCTGGACATGGAGACTCTGGGCCTGAAACCTCTGCTGCCACTCTCCTGGGGCCCAAGAGCAGGTGTGTGTGTGTGTGTGGTAGGGGGGTTTGCTGCTAAAGCCCTCACCCTGAGGGCTCAGCAAAAGTCTGCCCAATGCAGCCTGCCCATAAGTGTGGAATGAGGGTGAAGATGCCCAGACTGGAAGCGGCTCTGGGAAGAAGGATGCATCAGTTATGTCCCATGGCGGGGGTCGCAGTCAGGGAGGCAGAAATCCTCCCCAAACCTGACACCGAAGCAACTAGAGAGGACTACGGCTTCCTATTTAGTTCTGGGATCCTACGCAGAAATCTGCATTTGACCTTTGGCGTTGGCAGTCTCTGTAGCCAAGCTGCATAATAATGGAGAGAAGAGGAATAATTGACTTAGAGATGGAAGAGGCACGTCATAGCCTTCCTGCTGGTCTAGGATCAGCACCGCTTCTCTCTGCATGGCATGTGTGAGGCTCAAGTGACAGGCTGTGTGGTCACGTGTCCCACAAGAGAGACGCAACTCAAAAAGCCAGCACAGATACCCCATTGGGAGGTTGCAGTTTTTGTGTCAAACATGTCCCAGTCCGGTGCCAGGCCCACTAGGGAAATTCTGATGGTTCTTTTTTCCAGTCTTCAGAGGTGCCTCATACTCTCCTTGCTCTGGCGTGGTGTATAAGCCATCCCTCTTACCTGTTTCTATAATGGATAGAAAATATATGCAACAATAGATTTTTCTGTCTTTCTCTAAAGCACTCTTGAAGAATGATTGCTTATAATGAAAGCTTTGTCATAGGTGACATTGTTATAATTTAGGGTTGTCAAATGATGTGAGAAATTGTTTCTTTGGTCTTATAGTTTCTTGTTGCAAGCAAAGCATTTATTGTAGATAAAAATGCTTTATTAGGAGATTTTATTTCAAATGTATTTTTTTTTAATGTATAAACTGTTCTTCCCTGTCTGCCTGACTTTCATTCTTGGCTATTGGTTGGATATATGGGTGCCATGTTCTTCATTTATGCTTTATTCATATTTGTGGGATATGTTCATTGCTCTACCTACTGTTTCTCTTAATACAGTATAATTAGATTCTCCCTGATATCTCTTTCCCCCCTTTTATTTTTCTATATATACTCACACATCTTGTTGACCTATAGTCTGAGAGTGGCATATTTGAGTTCTGCTTTTTTTTTTTTAATTGAAGGATAATTGCTTTATAGAATTTTGCTGTTTTCCATCAAACCTCAACATGAATCAGCCATAGGTATCCCCTCCCTTTTGAAACTCCCTCCATCTCTCTCCCCACCACACCCTTCTAGGTTGATACAGAGCCCCTGTTTGAGTTTTCTGAACCATGCTGGGAAGATCCCCTGGAGAAGGGAATGGCTATCTACTCCAGTATTCTGGCCTGGAGAATTCCACGGATTCTATAATCCATGGGGTTGCAAAGGGTCAGACACGACTGAGTGACGTTCACTTTCACTTTTTCATCACTGAACTCAGTTGCCAAATGTAACACTAATTCTGTGATATAAAGCATTCAGTGAGCTGTCTTGGTGTGCCAGAAACTTGTCTTCCTGACGAAGAGATGGAAATGACTGGGTGGTTAGCAATGTCCCTAATTATTATAAATCAGAAGTCCATGGCCTATGGCCGTCCTTCTATCGGAGCAGAACTGCTAATAGATAGAGTGGAGTCTCTTGGGTGAGAAAGCATTTTGGTTTCTTATTTGGTGGGAAAGGAGCCATGGGGTTCAGAGCTTTTCAATAAGCATAATTTTCTAGGAACATTTCTTGACCTTGGGTTCAGGGTGACACTTGATTGTCTTTCAATTGTGGCCACTTACTGGCCCATCTCTTCCCTTTCTCTAGTCTAGGTCAGAAGTTCTGAAACGTTCAAGTTGCATTCAAATGACCTCGGAGAGTTTCCAACAGTGTCAGACTGCTGTGCCAGCTACTCTGTAACCTCACCTTTCACATCCCCATTCTGATTCAGAAACAGCCAGGGTGATGCTCTGGGGTCTAGACTTTTAACACATGCAAACTTGTGTTAAAGATCAAACGAGACGTGTTAAAAAAAAAAAAAAGTTAAGATTCTATTTGAGTAAAAATCGACTCCATGGGGCAGCACCAAACCAGCAATGATTAACATAGCTCTGCCAACAGGAGCCAGGGGAAAGACATTTACTGAGAAACTGTGGGAGCAAAGAAAACTCTGGGTCGGCTATAGCTTAAAGCCCAGTCCGCTGCTGGTGACTGGTTGTCTTTGGAGTTTGGATTTCGCAGTGGTGAGGCGTTCACAGGCTAATGTGGGTTTGCTTATATAGGATGTGGCTATAGAGTGCCCTCCGTCTGCGTCTCCCTGTGCATCCATGTGACACCCCAGGCTCACTCAGCGGACACCGTGAGAAATAGTGCCCTAGGGGAAGGACTTGTTTGGCATCTAAGACAGATGGACTGGCAGAAAGAGGGACTCCTGTTCCTAAAGGACAAGAAAGGACTCTTCCCTTCGCCTTCTTTCTCTCTCCTTTTCAGACGATTCTGTCACCACAGACCTATCACTATTTGTCCTGCCTGGCAAAGTTGGTATTCAGGGCAGCAGGCTGGGAAGCTGAGGGTGATGACAGGCCGTTTGGGTGGAAAGAGAAGAGGAAGCATGCGTAAGACATGTGTGGCCTGGTGAGTTGCTTTCCCTTACTTTAGCCTTGAGATATGACCCAGCCCACGGAGACAGGCCAACATTCGGTGTGACCTGTTCTTTGTGGCTGGAGAAGCAGTGGCTGTCGAATACTGATTTTGAGAAGGCGCAAGTGTCTTGACTTTTCCTGCAGAAAATGGCGTCCATCCTGCACTGATTCTACTTTTTGGGTTAAGCAGGAGCAAAGTTTTTATTATCTTCAGTGAGAGCTTCTTAGGGAAATATGGAATTCATGGCTCAGGTATTTCAACAGTGTGGTCCAAAGTGTGGGCATTATACATAATGCGTGCATCATTCAATTCAGAGTAAGACTAGGAAATGACATATGGAAAGCTCTTGGCTCCTAGTAAGAGTTTGGAATATATTAGTCATCGGCATTACTCCCAACATAAGGGGGGGTGGTGGGACATGGAGGGAATCATCTCACCAGAGGGAGGGGGATTCTCCAGACCACTTTGGTGCCTTTTATGGGTAAATGGGGCTTCCCTGATGGCTCAGTGGGCAAAGAATCTGCCTGCAGTGCAGGAGACACAGGAGACGTAGAGTTTGATTCCTAGGTAGGAAAAATCCCCTGGAGGAGGAAATGGCAATCCACTCCAATATTCTCACCTGAAAAATCCCATGGACAGAGGAGACTGGTGGGCTACGATCCACTGGGGTCACAAAAGTTGGATACAACTGAGCGACTAATCATGCACACATGCAGTGGATAAATGATGTGGGTTTCCGTCTGGATCATTGTCTTAAAGAATTAGAATAATCCATGTGAGGTTTAAATATGAGTTGAAATGAAGTTTGATACTGTTTTTTTTCAAGTCTCCAGTTTCCAAATGTGTGCTAAGTCACTTCAGTTGTGTTCGACTCATTGCGACCCCATGGACTGTAGCTGGCCAGGCTCCTCTGTCCGTGGGATTCTTCAGGCAAGAATACTGGAGTGGATTGCCATGCCCTTCTCCAAGGGATCTTCTGACCCAAGGGTTGAATTGGCATCTCCTGAGGCTCCTGCATTGCAGGCAGATTCTTTACTGCTGAGACACTGGGGAAGCCTCCAATTGCCAAATAACTGTGTTTAAACAAGAGTGGGAAAACAGAATACTTGTTATGGCTCAAGTGTGCCCTGCTTTCTGAGTTGGTGTGGTTTTCATGCCCATGGAGATCCAGCACAGCCCTGGTGGATGCCACACTTCTTTGGATATTACTTTGCTCCCTAGGTGTGCCAAGTAGGGCTGAGAAACATGTTTCCTGTCAAATACTGAGACAAGATCTTGTTTTAAGTTTTCATTTGGTTATGTTGGTCTGCCCAGAATTGTTCTTATTTTCTCAAACAACGCTGCCAAGGCTTTGAATAGAAATGTGAAAAGGAGTAGTGCTCTTGAATTCTGAGTTTTATTTGGTGTGTACCTTAAAATCTGTTCTATCTTCATACGTACTACCATGCTCCTATTTGTGAAACGGCTTACTCTCATCTTATGCATGGATGAATGGATCTAGCCCAGTGGTGTCAGCACACGGCCTGGTGCCAAAATCCTCGCTGGTGATGTGCAGGCCCTCTAAAAACCTATATTTCTTCTCTGTCTAAATCTCCTGCCTCTTATACCAGAGCAGCATGGGGTTCTGCAGGTTAGAGGCAGTTCAGGCATTCTGGTTGAATGACTTTCCTAATGAATTTTTATTAGGAAAAAACAAGCCTACAGGCAGAGGAGGAGAGAAAAATCAAAAGATAATTCTAGTTTGAATGTCTCCAGGGGAGACATGTGTTAAAGGGATAGGTAATTGAGTAGAAAAACATAGATACAAGGTATGTTTGTAATACATCAAAGAAACAATACTTCGAAATGTGGTATGATATAATGGAGAAGGGGGCAGGGACAAGAAAAACATAGGATTCAAAATTAGAAGGCCTGGCTTCTTGTCTTGGCTGTAACAATTAGGAAAGGCCCCCAAACTCTGAGCTTCAGTTTCAGAAAATGGTGATAAAGCCTTCTGTCTTCCTTGTATGAATCAGATACACCAACGCATCAGTGCTTTCTGGACAATACAGCTCTCAAAATGGTCCAGTAATAATTATACTTTTAAAGCTAGAGATAAATATCATATGCTAATACTTTTGTAATATATCAAGAATGTATGCACAGTTTCTTCTGCTTAATATTCAGTGAGGTACTGAAAGGGGTATGATGAGGTGGTGAAAAAAGAAAAAGATTGTGTGATGTGGGTTTGCCATATTCAGCTGGGCTTTCCTTTGTGAGCATTCATAACTGTCTGTGTATTTAGGATTCATTTCCAGTGTCAGAAGAGGTGGCCTTTCCTGTCATGACACCAGCAGCAATGTCTCAACTAATGAGGAGAGGTTATCCCAAAGGACGGATGCCCCTTTACACAGGTTTTGCTTCATATACGGGCAGACCTCTGATTCAAAAAGGTCTGTTTCATTTTCTAGTCATTTCTGCTTACTCCCCAGGCTCCAGCCTCATCCAGTCTGGACATGGAGACTCTGGGCCTGAAACCTCTGCTGCCACTCTCCTGGGGCCCAAGAGCAGGTGTGTGTGTGTGTGTGGTAGGGGGGTTTGCTGCTAAAGCCCTCACCCTGAGGGCTCAGCAAAAGTCTGCCCAATGCAGCCTGCCCATAAGTGTGGAATGAGGGTGAAGATGCCCAGACTGGAAGCGGCTCTGGGAAGAAGGATGCATCAGTTATGTCCCATGGCGGGGGTCGCAGTCAGGGAGGCAGAAATCCTCCCCAAACCTGACACCGAAGCAACTAGAGAGGACTACGGCTTCCTATTTAGTTCTGGGATCCTACGCAGAAATCTGCATTTGACCTTTGGCGTTGGCAGTCTCTGTAGCCAAGCTGCATAATAATGGAGAGAAGAGGAATAATTGACTTAGAGATGGAAGAGGCACGTCATAGCCTTCCTGCTGGTCTAGGATCAGCACCGCTTCTCTCTGCATGGCATGTGTGAGGCTCAAGTGACAGGCTGTGTGGTCACGTGTCCCACAAGAGAGACGCAACTCAAAAAGCCAGCACAGATACCCCATTGGGAGGTTGCAGTTTTTGTGTCAAACATGTCCCAGTCCGGTGCCAGGCCCACTAGGGAAATTCTGATGGTTCTTTTTTCCAGTCTTCAGAGGTGCCTCATACTCTCCTTGCTCTGGCGTGGTGTATAAGCCATCCCTCTTACCTGTTTCTATAATGGATAGAAAAT
Source organism: Oreotragus oreotragus (assembly GCA_006410675.1). Lineage (NCBI taxonomy): Eukaryota > Metazoa > Chordata > Mammalia > Artiodactyla > Bovidae > Oreotragus > Oreotragus oreotragus. Next base: position 283,593 of record SJYX01013080.1, on the reverse strand, counting down.
ATATGCAACAATAGATTTTTCTGTCTTTCTCTAAAGCACTCTTGAAGAATGATTGCTTATAATGAAAGCTTTGTCATAGGTGACATTGTTATAATTTAGGGTTGTCAAATGATGTGAGAAATTGTTTCTTTGGTCTTATAGTTTCTTGTTGCAAGCAAAGCATTTATTGTAGATAAAAATGCTTTATTAGGAGATTTTATTTCAAATGTATTTTTTTTTAATGTATAAACTGTTCTTCCCTGTCTGCCTGACTTTCATTCTTGGCTATTGGTTGGATATATGGGTGCCATGTTCTTCATTTATGCTTTATTCATATTTGTGGGATATGTTCATTGCTCTACCTACTGTTTCTCTTAATACAGTATAATTAGATTCTCCCTGATATCTCTTTCCCCCCTTTTATTTTTCTATATATACTCACACATCTTGTTGACCTATAGTCTGAGAGTGGCATATTTGAGTTCTGCTTTTTTTTTTTTAATTGAAGGATAATTGCTTTATAGAATTTTGCTGTTTTCCATCAAACCTCAACATGAATCAGCCATAGGTATCCCCTCCCTTTTGAAACTCCCTCCATCTCTCTCCCCACCACACCCTTCTAGGTTGATACAGAGCCCCTGTTTGAGTTTTCTGAACCATACAGCAAATTTGCATTGGCTATCTATTTTACATACGGTAATATAAGCTTCCATGTTACTTGAGTCCTGCTTTTGCTTTGCTGAGGGCAGGGAGAGCAGAGTTCTGGGAGGTGATGGTAGCCTTTGCGATTGGGGTGTCCATCTGTGATCATTGTTTTCTGTGATGTCGTTGGTAGTCTAGTTTTAGAACTCACTCCACATGGGAGTGTGCTATCCGTATTTGGGGATGGGAAACTGAAGATTCCTAAATTCCCCAGTTTCAGGGTGGACCTTCTGAAATTCCACTTTTGACAGAGGCAATGAGACCCAATAACTCATTTCTCCTAACGCCTTCCCTTTCCTCTAGCATCTTTGCCTGTTTCCTGCTCAAAAGAGAAAATTAAAGAAGATAGGGAAACCTCTTAAGTTTTGGCTGCTGACTTATTCATCACCAGTGGGGAGGAGGTAAAGGAGAGGAGAAAAAGGACAGGACAGGAAGGAGGCCAGGGGAATGCTCACTGAATCTCCATTTCTTTTTGTAGAAAACATACCCTGGTGTCACGGTCTTCACATCTTTACCTCTCAGCCTATGTTTTCCACCAGAGAGCTCATGAAATGGCAAGTCCTGATAGTGTTTCTACTCCTGGAGATTCATCCTTAGGGCAGCAAGGGTCTTGTGTTTTTGCAGGGTTGAGTACATATTTTTCCAAGCTGGTCCACTCACCCCTCATTCTCTTTTCTCCCAGCTTGGGCTTTAATAGTGGGAGGGGGAGTTTCAACATTCCTGTCCACTCAGTCTTCCCTCAGATCTGTTTCCTAAGGATGAGGTCACATTAACTTGTGGCACGTACTGAATATTCCTGGTTCCCCCCTTTCTCTGGTTTTAGGACAAAGGCCATTCCTTCCTTGTCCCTAGGCTACTTAGGTAGTACGAGTTATTTTTCATTATTAGGAGTTTGATTTACTTTGGAGGGTGGTCCTGTGATCTAGCACTAGGTCGTCACCTGGAGCTGAAGTTCCCACAAGTAGTCAACAGCGACACCAATGATCTGGCTGTTTTATTCCTCTCCAACAATCTTTTTTCATCTCGGTCTCTGCCTTCTGGCAACACTATACTGCTTGAGCCAGGCACCCCACCCCAGTGCTCTTGCCTGGAAAATCCAATGGACGGAGGAGCCTGGTGGGCTGCAGGCCATGGGGTCGCTAACAGTCAGACAGACTGAGCGACTTCACTTTCACTTTTCTCTTTCATGCATTGGAGAAGGAAATGGCAACCCACTCCTTGTTAAAATGGGGAATAAAAGATAAATTCTTAAATCACATTTAATTAAATGAAATAGCTATGGTTTGCTAATTTGCTTTACTCCTTCTTGGAATAAGTTATTTACTAGCCTGCATGTGGAGACTCTGGGGGACCTTGGGATGCTCTTGAAATATATTTGAACTGTCAATTTTGTGTTAAATGTAGATACAAAATACTATTTCATATGATTCCAAAAATTTATAAGTTTTCACAATCATTGTTTTAACACAGAAATCTGTTTATTAAACCCAACAAAACAGAAAAGTATACCAGCCCTCCATATTTTGAATTTTCAATTAAATAAGCAAATTCTAAATCCACACCTTAAAAGATGTTTGTGCATCTATGTATTTCCAAAATACTCATATTTCAATAAGATTTTCACATTATATTCACCAACAGTATCACAAAAGGTTTTTTTTTGTTTGTTTTTTGTTTACGTAACTGTAAGGAACCATATTTCTAGAAACACTAGAAGAAAAAAAGCATAGCAATGTCCACAGTTACAAGAAAAAGTGCACATTACTTGGTCACAACCACAGTCATTACTTGAAAAACTATATGTAACAAGTAGTTAAGAAATGTCACCGATGCCTTAAACTTATCAAAACCCAAATGACATAAATTTTACATGAAATAAGGCAAATTCAGGAATGCACAAAGAATCTGTAATCCAACCGAAGCTAAACAACAGAAAAAGTGTACAAGAAGCGTAAACGGATGTACTCCTCCCTAAATATTTCAAAAATAGTCTTGCCTCAGTGCACAAAGAGAACACCATTCATGTGTATCCAACACTATAAAATAAGGGTCTGGGAGAGAGGAGGGGACAGTTCATTGTAAGTTGCGGCTGTATCCACTGAGAGTTCTTTACATCATTTTTACCTACAAGTGTAAATTATACAAATCGTTGCAGGAGAGGTAATGTCTCTTTTTGGAAACTATTTTTGAAAGAGAAAAGAAATAACACACAAGAGTGCAAATTTTCAGATTGTCACTTGCAACCTCTTTAACATTCAGTCATCAACATCCAGTGGCTGCTAGAAGGATGCCCGTAAGACAGCAGCGGCAATCCGGGAAGAGCAGCTGTAAGAAATCAAGGTGTGATTTTTTTTTTCAATGATATGTCTCTTTTTAATATTAAAAAAATTCTGTGGTGAAACCGCTATGGTAAAGCTGCAGTGCCGAGTGGGATGCTTGAGAACAGCATGAGTGCAGAAATGCAAGCTTCTCTTGGAAGTAGTTCCTGATGTGACGATTTAAAGAACATAGGTAAGGGTATCTTTTTTCTCCCCCCAGCATCAAGTGTTATTTTTGTAGAAAGAATTTGGAAAGAGAAGGCAAAGGGATGTGGAAAAGGTACTTACAGTAGTTTCTCAAAACAGTTTTCTTTTAGGACTTATGAAAAAGTTACCAAAGTAAAAATGACAATTCTGAATGAAAAACAAGTTTTCTTTTTATAAAAATTACATTTTTTAAAATACAAGATCCTTTTCATTGCTATATCCTGTAGCAACAAGACATTTTGGCTTTTTTTTTTTTTCTCCAGATACTGCAGCTTTCAGTCCAGTAAGTCAGTAGCAAATTCCACTAATATTTCAGCTGGACCTTGAACTATTTTTTATACCACAAGCTTCTTCTGTTTTATCCTTCAATTAAGAATACACAGCCTTTTTTTTTTTTTTTTGCCCCAGATATTTATGCTGGCACACTGAAACAAAAAGCAGTAGGCTGGACACATTAACGTATCTCAAGTACTTCAGAGGCCAGGGTTCCTTTGAAGCACCAAAACACATCACTTTATGGATCAAGGACAATGTGGCATAATGGAAGTATTTCTCTTAAGACTGTGCAGTTAAGACCAGACGCATCTCTGCTGGGAAATCAAAATGTCATTATAGTGGAAACTGCAAATTTAGACCTCAGTGAAGAGGATCGTTGTTGGACTCAGTTCTGTTGTAAAATAAGATTTTCCAGTTCATCTGCGGAACGCAGTAAAAATGCGGCGGATTCTCGATATCCCGCAACCAGCTGTCTCACTGCATTGATTTCAGTTGGACTCAGCTGAGGTCTGGAGCTTGAACTGCTAGATGATCCTGAGCTGGTCGCCAACTGCCTCTTCATGCTGAGATCAGTGGGTCCTAGAAAACAATCAACATAGATGAGACACGAACAAGTTTTTTCCTAGTATCTTGAACATGAGCACAAAATAAATTAGTTGATTTAATTGACCTGTTCTTTCATGAGACACTACTGATACCCTTAATCAAATAAATACACTTGCTCTCAGAAAGATAGCTTGCCTGGAGAATCCCAGGGACAGAAGAGCCTGGTGGGTTGCCATCTATGAGGTCTCATAGAGTCGGACACACTTGAAGCGACATAGCAGCAGCAAGACAGACAAGCGACACGATGGGAAAAGAATGGTTAGGTTTATTTTAGACTCTGGTCCAACCACTCTGGTGGTTGCTTCTTACTGCATAAAGACACTGAAGACCTTAATATTTAAGTTTTCCAAAAAGTACATATTAAATCCATCTTCAGTGCATAGGAATTTCTCTAGACTAGTGGAAAATGATGGGAGTCATGAACACTTTTTATTTGCTACATTTGTTAACAAATCACTTGGATCTGACCAATTCAGAAGTGAGAAGAGCCTACGTGGTGAGGCTAATAACCCTAGATTACAAACTTCACAATCTAGAACAGAGGAAACTGAGGACCACCCGAGTTCAAGGATTCATTTAGAGGTCAATAACTTATAAGTGGCACAATAGGGATATGAGTTGGGTATTTTATGTTTGTTTGTTTCAGGCCAATGCTTTTGTGGTGAGGCTAATAACCCTAGATTACAAACTTCACAATCTAGAACAGAGGAAACTGAGGACCACCCGAGTTCAAGGATTCATTTAGAGGTCAATAACTTATAAGTGGCACAATAGGGATATGAGTTGGGTATTTTATGTTTGTTTGTTTCAGGCCAATGCTTTGTATACCGGGTTGACTGTACTGAAGTTTAGAAGTGTATCACTTTACAAGTGTATCTTATAGATGCGATTAGTATTAACAAGACTTGGAATGCTGCTTTGCTGCTCCTGCTGCTTTAGGTATTGTTAAATACCTGAAGGGGAGAGTGGGATGAATTGAGAGAACCACAGACATATATACACTACCATGTGTAAAACAGATAGCTAGTGGGAAGCTGTCGTATAACACAAGGAGCTCAGCAAAGTGCTCTGTGATGACCTAGAAAGAAGGGAGTGGGAGAGGGGAGGGAGAGATACATGTATACATGTAGCTGACTCGCTTTGTTGCACAGCAGAAACTAACACAACAATGTAAAGCAATTATACTCCAATAAAAACCCCAATCGTCCAACATTTATTTGCATAAAATAATCACATGTTCGCATCACCAACTGGATGGACATGAGTCTGAGCAAGCTCCGGGAGTTGGTGATGGACAGGGAAGCCTGGAGTGCTGTAGTCCATGAATAAAAAGTTGGACTTGACTGAGCGACTGAACTGAAAGATATGTCTACTTTTTTATGACATTTTAGAAATTTTTTACTGAAAAAGTGACTTAAAACTCTTAAATTATTTGTGTTTTATATGATTATTATTCTTGCCTGGAAAATTCCACGGATGGGAGTTGGTGATGGACAGGGAAGCCTGGAGTGCTGTAGTCCATGAATAAAAAGTTGGACATGACTGAGCAACTGAACTGAATGATATGTCTACTTTTTTATGACATTTTAGAAATTTTTTTACTGAAAAAGTGACTTAAAACTCTTAAATTATTTGTGTTTTATATGATTATTATTCTTGCCTGGAAAATTCCATGGACAGGAGAGCCTGGTGGGGTACAACTTCATGGGGCTGCAGAGAGTCAGACATGAGTGAGCAACTGAGAGCACACACACATACCTAGGAGTTCATTTTTATATTCTTACCTTTCATTAAGCAATTGTTATAATTATTTACAGTAATAAACTTAAAATCCTTGAAAAATATTCTTAAGCACATAAGTAGAGGCATGCTCCAAAACTGTAGTGATTATAGAACTTGAAAGTATTTTAACAGAATTTTTTCCTAACCATATTATAATTTTTCAGATAGCAAGATTCATTTCCTAAACTAAAATGAAGGGTGTTATTTCATCCTTCTAGTTCTCTGAGGCATAATGAAGACAGGTCAAGATCCATCCCCCTCCACTCTCTCTCCCCAAGGGAGAAAAGGACTTCTGTCAGCCAGGAGGCAAATGTCCCACAAGAGGCGAGTAGCTTCACTTGGAATTTAATTAGGACAGAGACAAGAGAGGTACTCAAGAAGTCTGACATCTGGGAGAAACTTCTCTCCACTTCTGCCATGGCCTTTCAAAGCTTTGATTTTTTAGCGGGAGTTGGTTGCTATTTGTTCTCCTGTTCACAGAATCATGACACAGAACAGTGAAAGGAAGAGGCAGGCGTGCCATGCTTGCAAACGGGAACACTGAACAAGCAAATCATTAATAGCTACTGTTCGGAAAATTCTTAGTGGATTAAGAAAGCATCATGACATAAGAGGAGTTTGGTTCTCTGAATGAACCAACTTTAAATTTTACTTCTTTCCTTTACATTTGAGAATCCTAGTACAAATATTTAAAGTATAGTTGATCTACCATGTTTTCAATTCTGTTGTACAGTAAAGTGATTCAGTTACATATATTAGGTTTTCCCTGGTGGCTCAGATGGTAAGGAATCGGCCTGAAGACCTGGGTTCGATTCCTGGATCTGGAAGATCCCCTGGAGAAGGGAATGGCTACCCACTCCACTGGTTATTGCCCAGAGAATTCCATGGATAGAGGAGCCTGGCAGGCTACAGTGCATGAGGTTGCAAAGAGTTAGACAGGACTGAGCAGCTAAGACTTTCATAAGTATGTACATACATACACATATTTTTCGCATTCGTTTCCATTATGGTTTATCACAGGATATTTAATATAGTTCCCTGTGCTATATAGTGGGACCTTGTTGTCTATTCATTCTATACATAATAGTTTGCATCTGCTAATCCCAAGCTTCCAATTCATCCCTCCGCACTGGCAACCACAAGTCTGTTCTCTGCCTAGTACAAATCTTTATGAAAGAAAATTAAACAGATTTTCCTCCCAGTTATGTAGATACCCAGTATCTGACTGACTGTCAGTTATTTTATAAGGTGTAACATTTTGTGATTTTTCTGCCAAGATGCTGACTGACATCTCGAACTGGAATTGAGAAAGGGTGGGGCAAGGGCTTCAGTTCCTTTTGGGGTGAGGGAGGTTGTGATTCCATTCTAATATTGCAGTTTATGGATAACTCCCCACCTCTGGCTCAAAGGTCTTCTCTCACAAACTGCAACATGGCTTTCATTTTCTTTTTATTTATTTATTTATTTTTAATTTTTATTTTTTTCTCAAGGAGGTTCTTTTCTTTTCTTTTTTTTATTTTTATTTTTTTTGTATTTATTTTTTTACACGAACTCCCAAACATGAACCCCCCTCCCACCTCCCACCCCACATCATCCCTCCAGATCATCCCCATACACCAGCCCCAAGCATCCTGCATCCTGCATTGAACATAGACTGGCAATTCATTTCTTACATGATAGTATACATATTTCAATGCTATTCTCCCAAATCATCCCACCCTCTCCCTCTCCCTCTCCTTCTCCTTCAGAGTCCATATGTCTGCTCTACACATCTGTATCTCAGATCATTAGTAACATTGGCAAATTCTAGATGGCTCAGCAATTGAGAAGCCATTCACGGCTCTACTTTTTTCATTTTGGAAGAAAGTTGACTTCATTATCTTTGTTTTGTTTTGTTTTGTTTTTTTTTCTTTTTGGATCTACAGGACTTTTTTCAGATTAGGACTGAGAATATAAATCAGAAGTATGAGGATTTCTTTATGTGACTGTTGATTATTAAAATCTTCAACCTTATGAGGTTGGTTAGTGAAGCACACAAAAAAAAATTCACAAATGAATAAATTATTTAGTTACTACTCAAACAGCCCTTCCCTATTTTTCACTAATATTCATTTCTACCTCACTGAGTCAGTGTCATACTTGAGTGGTTTGGCTTAACCCAAACAATATCATGTAATTAGAATGCATGTCGAGTGTAAAGCAAAATTTAAAAATTTATGAAGATAACTGAATTTAAAGAAGTCAAAAACATTCTTGGTGACCTGATCAAATTACAGACAAGACCACTGAAAAGTGTGGTTCTAGAAGAGCAGGAGCAGTTAATAAGAAAATGAAAAGGAAAATGTCCTACTAGATGCTTCAAGAGAAAATGATTTGAATATCAAATGTTAAGGCATGCATTTAGGAAATGTGACAAGGACAATTTTCTTTTTGCAGTTCATAATACTTTTTTTCCTATTGTTATTTTTTATTCATTTAAAAAAAACATTGTATACATATTTCAATGCTATTCTCCCAAATCATCCCTCCCTCTCCCTCTCCCTCTCCTTCTCCCTCAGAGTCCATAAGTCCGCTCTACACATCTGTATCTTTTTTGCTGTCTTGCATGCAGGGTCCTCATTACCATCTTTCTAAATTCCATATATATGTGTTAGTATACTGTATTGGTGTTTTTCTTTCTGGCTTACTTCACTCTGTATAATTGGTTCCAGTTTCATCCATCTTATTAGAACTGATTCAAATGTATTCTTTTTAATGGCTGAGTAATACTCCATTGTGTATATNCAGCAGTGTAGTACAGCTGACCCTTGAACACATGGGGGTTAAGGGTGCCCACCCTGTGCCATGGTTGAAAATCTCCATGTAACTTCGAATGTGCCTTCTGTGTCTCTGGCTGCTCTGCGTGTGGGGAGTCAATTAACTGCAAATAGTGTGCCTACATGCATGATAAGTCACTTCAGTAGTGTCCGACTCTTGGTGACCCTTTGGACTGTAGCCCATCAGTCTCCTCTGTCCATGGGATTCTTCAGCAAGAATACTGGAGTAGGTTGCCATGTCCTCCTCCGGGGGATCTTATTGACCTAGGGATTGAATCCATGTCTTTTATGTCCTATGGATTGGCAGGTGGTTTGCTTACTACTAGCGCCACATGGGAAGCCGTGTGCAACTGTAATATTTTATATTAGGGGCGG